>OV884041.1:0-400000 GCA_930367265.1 Catocala fraxini
CTACCTACCTACCTACCTACCTACCTACCTACCTACCTACCTACCTACCTACCTACCTACCTACCTACCTACCTACCTACCTACCTACCTACCTACCTACCTACCTACCTACCTACCTACCTACCTACCTACCTACCTACCTACCTACCTACCTACCTACCTACCTACCTACCTACCTACCTACCTACCTACCTACCTACCTACCTACCTACCTACCTACCTACCTACCTACCTACCTACCTACCTACCTACCTACCTACCTACCTACCTACCTACCTACCTACCTACCTACCTACCTACCTACCTACCTACCTACCTACCTACCTACCTACCTACCTACCTACCTACCTACCTACCTACCTACCTACCTACCTACCTACCTACCTACCTACCTACCTACCTACCTACCTACCTACCTACCTACCTACCTACCTACCTACCTACCTACCTACCTACCTACCTACCTACCTACCTACCTACCTACCTACCTACCTACCTACCTACCTACCTACCTACCTACCTACCTACCTACCTACCTACCTACCTACCTACCTACCTACCTACCTACCTACCTACCTACCTACCTACCTACCTACCTACCTACCTACCTACCTACCTACCTACCTACCTACCTACCTACCTACCTACCTACCTACCTACCTACCTACCTACCTACCTACCTACCTACCTACCTACCTACCTACCTACCTACCTACCTACCTACCTACCTACCTACCTACCTACCTACCTACCTACCTACCTACCTACCTACCTACCTACCTACCTACCTACCTACCTACCTACCTACCTACCTACCTACCTACCTACCTACCTACCTACCTACCTACCTCCCTACCTACCTACCTACCTACCTACCTACCTACCTACCTACCTACCTACCTACCTACCTACCTACCTACCTACCTACCTACCTACCTACCTACCTACCTACCTACCTACCTACCTACCTACCTACCTACCTACCTACCTACCTACCTACCTACCTACCTACCTACCTACCTACCTACCTACCTACCTACCTACCTACCTACCTACCTACCTACCTACCTACCTACCTACCTACCTACCTACCTACCTACCTACCTACCTACCTACCTACCTACCTACCTACCTACCTACCTACCTACCTACCTACCTACCTACCTACCTACCTACCTACCTACCTACCTACCTACCTACCTACCTACCTACCTACCTACCTACCTACCTACCTACCTACCTACCTACCTACCTACCTACCTACCTACCTACCTACCTACCTACCTACCTACCTACCTACCTACCTACCTACCTACCTACCTACCTACCTACCTACCTACCTACCTACCTACCTACCTACCTACCTACCTACCTACCTACCTACCTACCTACCTACCTACCTACCTACCTACCTACCTACCTACCTACCTACCTACCTACCTACCTACCTACCTACCTACCTACCTACCTACCTACCTACCTACCTACCTACCTACCTACCTACCTACCTACCTACCTACCTACCTACCTACCTACCTACCTACCTACCTACCTACCTACCTACCTACCTACCTACCTACCTACCTACCTACCTACCTACCTACCTACCTACCTACCTACCTACCTACCTACCTACCTACCTACCTACCTACCTACCTACCTACCTACCTACCTACCTACCTACCTACCTACCTACCTACCTACCTACCTACCTACCTACCTACCTACCTACCTACCTACCTACCTACCTACCTACCTACCTACCTACCTACCTACCTACCTACCTACCTACCTACCTACCTACCTACCTACCTACCTACCTACCTACCTACCTACCTACCTACCTACCTACCTACCTACCTACCTACCTACCTACCTACCTACCTACCTACCTACCTACCTACCTACCTACCTACCTACCTACCTACCTACCTACCTACCTACCTACCTACCTACCTACCTACCTACCTACCTACCTACCTACCTACCTACCTACCTACCTACCTACCTACCTACCTACCTACCTACCTACCTACCTACCTACCTACCTACCTACCTACCTACCTACCTACCTACCTACCTACCTACCTACCTACCTACCTACCTACCTACCTACCTACCTACCTACCTACCTACCTACCTACCTACCTACCTACCTACCTACCTACCTACCTACCTACCTACCTACCTACCTACCTACCTACCTACCTACCTACCTACCTACCTACCTACCTACCTACCTACCTACCTACCTACCTACCTACCTACCTACCTACCTACCTACCTACCTACCTACCTACCTACCTACCTACCTACCTACCTACCTACCTACCTACCTACCTACCTACCTACCTACCTACCTACCTACCTACCTACCTACCTACCTACCTACCTACCTACCTACCTACCTATCAGAGCTTTGACTAAAATAATACTACGACCAGTAGGGTTATTTCTCTTTCTTACGTCAATAAGGAGGGAGAGAAGAAACCATGGTTACACTATTATTAAATGAAACATACGATATTATTGTATGACAATTGACTCTATATAAATCTGTTCATGGGTTCGATTCCCACACAGGACAGGCCAAAAATATTATTATTATTCTAAAAAAATCAACTTACAAAATGTTTTTTACATGCTATAACTTTTTAACAACTTTTATATAATGATAGACGTAAGTAGATAAGTTTATTAAAAAAGGTGTTTATTGTTAAGGATCCATTTTCAAATTTGTTGAGTAATTTTTTATACTTATTATCAAAAAGAATGTCACGTTTTCGTCTCTTATCAAGTTATCACTTGTACTTTGGAATAACGATTGTGTTATTCTAGCATCTTGATATTTGCTTTCCGACCGCAATTTGTATAAAAACTAAAACAAATTGGGTTTTTTGGGGATACGCCGATTCAGCCATTAATGCCAACCCTCTAATGCATTGGTTGTTCTTTAGCAGCTTAGTATGGTAGGTGAAAGTCTTGGGTACCACTCTTTTTCAAAATATTTACGAAATTTGGACATTTCTTGACAGTCTGGAGCTGTTTCTAATATATTTCGCCAAGCTTCCGGAATGTGACTAGCTGGAAACAATGGGATTATTGAGGTCTTTCTAGTTACATTTCGACCCTCCCTACTCTTATTCAGTTTAATTTTTTTTGACTGTCTCCATATGGCGTCATTAAAATGGTGGTAGCATCCACTCACTTGCGCTTGAGGGAAGACGATAGAAGCGGCATTCATTTGCGCCTTCTCATAGTCGCATTTAAAATATTTAATGTTGACTCCCAGTTTTTCCTTCAATACTGTGAAAACACGTTGGTAAGTTTTTTGAGTTTTATTGGCTAACAGGATATAAAAAATAGGTACAATGTGTGTCTTTGTTTTAGTTGAATTTAAGTCCAAATGTATCACATAAAGTTGGTAGAATGGTTTAGGTACTGATTTGAAGGTACCATCCGCAAAGTAACAATGGTGTTTCTTAACCATTTTTCTAGCTAGTCTTGTCCCGAATATAAAAAAATTGTCTTCGACTTCACCGTCTTCAATCAGTAAAAAATTTTTTGGTAATGCTTCAGGTAATCTCTGGTTTTTAGTGCTGTTATAACACAACGAATCAGTTTCTAAATACTTCTTGCGAGCTCTGTATAATGAATCTCTTATACTCCTAAATTTTGGAACAGTTGTGAGATCCAAACCCTCGATTTTCTGTTCATAAATTTGTTGCACTGGGCTTAAATCACAGCATACCGCTTTTTTTAATAACGTAATTAACTTCATTGATTCACTTGAAGCACTCTTTCGTTTACACGTATGTCCTGTTTTAGATTTCCTTATAAATGTTTTCCTTGTTGCATCAATGGTGACAGAAGCACTACATATTTTTCTTTAGCTGCATCTCCACAACGAACTTCCAGTTTTATTGTTTATATTTAGGTTATACTGATATCGATTATGAATAAGTGTATCACTGCCACGTTTATTTTTTGAAATTGCCAAGGTTTCACTTGTTTCGTCCATTTCAAAAAGCAGATTATTTATTTATAGTAACTATTTCGAAATCAATTAACTACACAAACGCGAACAAAAGCTAAAGTCAATGAACTAAACAAACGTCAAACGTAACAAACAACTTTTGTCTTCAACCTACCCTCAAACCTGCAATTATCCTATGCGTTTTATTATTGCGATGGGCCCAATCATGCTTACAACCCAATGCTTGTAATTAAAAATATTTAAAAATAAGAACTAAAGACGAATTAAAAGAAATTATTAAAAATTAATGGATGACGTATATGGTGGCCATCAATATAGAATGTTAAAAAAGTACCATTTTTAATTTTTGGGGGAACATTTTACTTAACTACATAGTTAATTAAGTTTTTTTTAACGTGTATATATATAAAATTTTAGTTACAGATTTTGCGTATATACAACTGCAAATATGACCCTCAAGCTACCACCATAAAAAAGAAAATTGGACCAATCGCGTATTGGACCAATCGCGTATTGGACCAATCGCGTATTGAACCAATCGCGTATTGGATCAATCGCGAATTGGACAAATCACGAATTGGACAAATCACGAATTGGGCTAACCGCGAATTGGACTAACCGCGAATTAGGTGGATTGGACTAGACGCGTTTTGGACCAAACGCGACTAAAGGTCATAAAACAATTATATTTATCATATAACATTCATTTGCATATATATATGAAAGCAAATCACAAAACGGCTGCAACAGCTCCAAGTAATGTATTTAACATCAGGTTACATAGTTGTACAAATCAACAACACAACAACAGTAAAAAACTACAAAAAATAGATAGCATTAAATACCTTGGTGTTATTATTGATAAAAATTTAAACTTTAAATCTCACATTAATGCTGTCTCAAACCGTGTTCGTAAAACAATAAATATTATAAGGCTTCTTCGGTCATCGGCATCAAGTAATACGCTGCGAACTGTATATTTTGCGCTAACTCAATCACTGATTACCTATTGTATAAGGTGCTGGGGAAGTGCCTCAAAATCTTTTCTAATAACTTTAGAAAGAGCCCAACGCTCGGTACTCAAAATTATGCTAAAAAAACACTTTAGATATCCCACTACTCAACTTTACAGGGAAAGCAAAGTACTGAACGTTCGACAGCTATTTATATTATTGACATTTCTCAAAATACATCGTGCAATCATCAAATCTGAAGAGTATCAAGATCTGCTCAAACGCCGTGTATACAGAATTAGTGTCCCTAAAGTCAACACTTCCTTTGCAAGACGTTTTAGCCCATTCAAGGACTACTACATATACAATAAAGTGGTCTCATCTTGCGATATAAGACAATGCCCTTTAAACGAAGCGAAAATAAAGGTGAAAGACTGGCTTTCCTCGTTGACATACGACTCCACTGAAAACCTTTTAGTGCACTTAGTTTAAACAACTATCTTGAATTTTACACAAACTGAACACCTAAGACATACTTACAGGTTATTAACACTTACATTACACAGATTTTACCCAATATTATATTTATGTACTCATATGACAAATGTATATACATACTGTTACGTGCTGGGTTCGACGGATAAGAATATAAACAATATTACCGACTAAAACACTTTTATTCAAACACACAATTCAATTTAAAACACAATAAACACTATACCACACTTTTTCACTGTACTGCTTCAAACTCCGTAGTATTTCCGCTTCCGTTCGCTTCGATGAACACTTGATCGCTTACGATTGTAAAACTGACTCGGCGGTGCGCGTGCGCCCTATTTATACGCGGGTAAAGCGCTTCTAGAGCTTTCCAGCAACGCCGTACTCGGCGTGTAAACAGCACGATGATTCGAGAAAGTACCAGCATTCTCTCTAAGATTCTCGTACCGTACTACGCAGTTCCGTAAGATGTCAATAGATGGCGGTGTAAACTATTAGACGGAACCGCCGAGTCCCTCCCACAATGCCGAGAGATGTCACTGGGCGTAACACTGCCCCCCTCTTAGACATGTTCGTCCCGAACATTGTTGGTTCCGTAGTAGCGTGCCAATCGATCCACATGAACGATCTTTGGTGTACCTCGTGGTCCTTTCTGGATCCGGTAGGTGACGTCATTTATCTTATTGACTATGCGATAGGGTCCATCCCATTTTGCCTGCAACTTAGGAGATTTTCCTTTGCTGCGTGCCGGATTATGTAACCATACCAGCGATCCTTCCTCGAAGCCTTTATTGTTCGCCTTCCGGTCGTAACGGGTCTTCATCCTCTCAGACATCTACTGACCGGTCTGTCTGATGTGCTCGTATACGTCATTCATCATGCTATGCCATTATGCTGCGTGGAGATTCAGGTGGGATGCCGGTGATCAAGTCTGCAGGTAATCGTAGTTCCCTTCCGAAGTTAGCGAAAGCAGGTGTTACTGATGTGCTTTCGTGAACGGCACTACGGTATGACAGGAGAAACGGTTGAATGTGTTTGTCCCAATCCCTTTGTTTGCTTTCTACAACTTTTGCCAGATATCTTTCCAGAGACTGGTTAAATCGTTCAACCATGCCGTCTGATTGCGGATGATAAGCGGTCGTTCTCGTTTTGTGGGTACCCATCACCCGGCATGTCTCCTTAAATACTTCAGACTCGAAGTTCCGACCTTGGTCACTGTGTATCTCTAAGGGCACCCCGAAACGACAAAAGACTTCGTGGACTAGCTTGTCGGCGACCGTAGATGCCTCTTGATTGGGAATTGCAAACACTTCCGGCCACTTTGTGAAGTAATCTATGGCCACCAAGAAGTACTTGTTCCCACTTTGGCTTTCAGGAAACGGTCCGGCAACATCTAAAGCTATACGTTCCCACGGGGCTCCAACATTGTACACCTTCAATGTACCCCTGCTGCGAGTGTGTGGTCCCTTCACGGCAGCACAACTCGTGAATTTACGGCATCATTCCTCAACGTCTTCTCGACAATGGATCCAATAAAATCGTTCTCGGATCTTAACCAGAGTTCTCTTAACTCCCATGTGACCTCCCGAACTCCCATTATGATAGAGTTGTAAAACTTCCGGTACCTTGAGCTTTGGCACGACCATTTGCAGGTGACACTTGTCACCTCGAGCATTCTCCCATTTCCGGCACAGAACTCCATCCTGGATAACCAAGCTTTCCCACTGTGCCCAATAACTCTTGGTGGTAGGGCTCATTGCCGCAACTTCACTCCAGTGAGGTCTCGATGCACCTGTTTTCTTCCATTCAAGGATGGGTCTTATGTCTTTGTCTTCTTGTTGCGTTCTCTGCAAAGTTTCCTTCCAGTCTTCGCTAAGATCCGTCCTCTACATCCTCACTAGTCCTTCCTGCTTAGCCTCTTGCCTGGCGCAGTGCTTACACTGGTCGGGACACGGTCTATGTGACAGGGCATCCGCATTACCATGTGACTTGCCACTACGATGCTGTATTACGAAGTCGAATTCCTGTAGTTGTTCAATCCATCTTGCTACCTGTCCTTCTGGGTCTTTAAACTGTAGTAGCCATTTCAATGCAGCGTGGTCAGTTCGCAGGTGAAATTTCCGTCCTAACAAGTATTTACTGAAGTGCTGCAATGTCTTTACGACAGCTAGAAGTTCCCTTCGTGTGACACAGTAGTTCCTTTCAGGTTTGGATAGGGCCTTGCTGAAGTACGCTATTACAACTTCATGCTCTCCTTTACGTTGAGATAACACGCCACCAATGCCGGTGTTACTGGCATCTGTATCTACTACAAATTCATGTTCATTGTCGGAATAGCCTAGAATTGGTGAATTACACAGATGTTCCTTCAGCTTCTGAAATGCGACGTCACAGCTCTCATTCCAGCAGAACTTTATCTTATCCTCGGTGAGCTTATGCAGAGGCCGGGCGATGTCAGCAAAGTTCCTTACAAACCGTCGATAGTAGGAGCACAAACCAAGAAATGCCCTGACTTGTGTCTTGTTCTCTGGAACTGGCCAGTCCTTGACAGCAATGATCTTATCCGGGTCCGTTTGGATGCCTTCTTCGGAGACCACATGTCCTAAGAAGTTCACTTGCCGCCTGAACAACGCGCATTTCTTTGGACTTAACTTCAGGTTGGCTCCTCGAATCTTCGAGAGAACGCGTTCCAGGTTGCGAAGGTGATCCTCGAAGGTGCGTCCTACTATGATAATATCGTCCAAGTAGACCAGGCAGGCGTCTCCAATCAATCCAGTAAGTACCCGTTCCATCAATCTCTCAAAAGTGGCAGGGGCATTACACAATCCAAAGGGCATGACGTTAAATTGCCACAATCCTTTGCCTGTGGAGAATGCTGTCTTCTCCTTATCTCGAGGATGTATCTCGACCTGCCAGTAGCCACTTTTTAGGTCTAGTGTAGAAAACCACTTCATCCCCGTTAGCGTATCCAGAGTGTCGTCAATCCTTGGCAACGGGTAACTGTCTTTCTTTGTGATGTCATTTAGCCGACGATAGTCCACACAGAAGCGCATGCTGCCATCCTTCTTCTTAACCAAAACCACTGGTGAACACCATGGACTGGACGAAGGCTCAATCACACCTTCTTTCACCATACCCTCGATCATAGTGTCAACTTCATGTTCCCGTGCCACTGGTACACGTCTTGGTCGCTGGCGGATCGGTACCTCATTTCCTGTGTTTATTTTGTGTTGAACTAGGGCAGTCTTGCCTATGTCAGCATCACTTGTCGAGAAGATGTCGGCAAACCGGTTTAACATCGTCTCAGCCTTGTTCTTTTCTTCTCTCGACAGGTTATTCTGGCAGTCCTTCAAGAGAGAAGATACGTCGTACCTTGCCCCTTGAACTTTGGCGTTGGTAGGCTGTTCATGGCATCTACGCATCCAAACTGCTCCTTCACAGGTGCCCAATATCGTGCCCTTCTTGAGTACCAGTTCTTTGTCGCTTGGGTTCAGTGCACGTACCGATGTAACATTGGTATTTCTAGCCAGAGTGCGTGCAATCTTCCATGAAGCATCGTTGTCCAAGCCTTCTATAATTACACATCGATTTTCCTGATCAGAATTCCTTGGTAGACAAACCGGTATGATTGTTTCCGACCTCGGACGAAGTACTACTTTCTTCAGGCAGTACACTTTGCCTGATGATGCGCCCTCCATGAATACTTCTTCTGAGCCACACTTCAATACTCCTTGACTAACGTCGATCTCACAGTGATGCTTCCGTAAGAAGTCTAAACCCAGGATGCAGTCGTCCACTATGTCAGCCACGATGACGTTGTGGCGGTAAATTTTATTACCTAGTTTCATATCCACCCCCTTCTCACCTCGGACGGTTATGTGCTGACCGGTAGCTGTTCTTAGATGTATACATTCATGGTTCCCGTAGTAGTCCCCAAGAAACCGTCTTGCTAGTCGGAAACTGACGACGTCCGAGAAGCTCCAGTGTCCAATGTCATCTTGCACGGCATTCTGTTAATTTCGCCTTCGATAATCAGGCTGTTTCCGTCACACGATTGTGAGATCGAGATCCTTGGGGCTCTCCTATCACCAGCCAGCACCCGCCCCGTAGTCCTGGCGTCTACTCGTTTCCCTGCTGTTGTTGCCCAGCAGGCACATCAGGTGTTCCTTCTACCGGCGACTGGTTACTGCTGCGTGGACTCCTTCGCTTCGGGCAGCTCAACCTGATGTGGCCTCTCTCACCGCAGCTATAGCACCGGGGCGAAGTCGACACTTCCCTGATACGGTGAGCTCGATCATCCCGTCGTACTGCTTCCACTTCCAGAGCGTGGGCTAGGGCGTCCTTCAGGTTTTTGAAATGTCCGAGTCTCACTGCGGGCCTAACCTCCAGGTCTCGGATCCCGTCGGTGAACGCTTGAACGAGGTTTCCGTCGATGAGCGCAGGTGAGGACTGGTACGCCTTTCGAACCAGCTTCTCCACCTCCAGGGCCCACTGCTGCAAGGTTTCACCAACACGTTGCGATCGGTCTTTCAGCTGGGCGCGAAACACGTGTTCCAGATGTGCGTCGCCATATCTCGCTTCTAATGCCTCCAACAGCTTTTCGTACGTGATGTCTTGACCAAGCGCCTCTAACACAGTCAAGGCTTGGTCACGAAGCCCCAAGGTGAGAGCACTCAGAGCCTGTTCTTGCGTCCACCCGTTCGATTTCATGACGGCCTCGAACTGTATCTTATAGGCTGACCATGACGATGATCCGTCGAATGGTGGGACTTTAAAGCCTCGTGGTGAAGACGCCACAACCGCAGGTGCCACGATCCCATCGCCAGCCTTGAGCCCACGTATCGTTTTCTCCACCTCGGCGATGCGACTTTCGTGGCGTTGGACTTGCTCTTTCACCTCCTTCATCTCCTTGCCAACCGTTGCGCTGAGGTCTTTTAACATCATCAGCTGCTCCTCCTGGCGGCGCATACCCTCCTCCTTATCGCGTTGCAGCTGTTCCTCAAGGCGGCGTGCCTGCTCCTCCTGGCGGCGTGCCTGCTCCTCCTGGCGGCGCATGCCCTCTTCCTTATCGCGTTGCAGCTGTTCCTCGAGGCGGCGTGCCTGCTCCTCCTGGCGGCGTGCCTGCTCCTCCTGGCGGCGCATGCTCTCTTCCTTATCGCGTTGCAGCTGTTCCTCGAGGCGGCGTGCCTGCTCCTCCTGGCGGCGTGCCTGCTCCTCCTGGCGGCGTGCCTGCTCCTCCTGGCGGCGTGCCTGCTCCTGCATAAACGCCATCAGAGTCGCGAGGTCGGGGTTCACCGGCGAGTGAGCTGCACTAGATAGTTCCGCTGCAGCCGCGGAGTCACGTGATTCACCTGACGTCGGCGAGGGGGCGTCTCCAAAGCGCCTCTGGTCCACATCTTGCTGGCGCTGGTTCCTGGTACGCACCCCTTCCACTTCCTCCTTCAGTAGTACTGGCATATTCTTACCTTACTTCTGACACCAATTGTTACGTGCTGGGTTCGACGGATAAGAATATAAACAATATTACCGACTAAAACACTTTTATTCAAACACACAATTCAATTTAAAACACAATAAACACTATACCACACTTTTTCACTGTACTGCTTCAAACTCCGTAGTATTTCCGCTTCCGTTCGCTTCGATGAACACTTGATCGCTTACGATTGTAAAACTGACTCGGCGGTGCGCGTGCGCCCTATTTATACGCGGGTAAAGCGCTTCTAGAGCTTTCCAGCAACGCCGTACTCGGCGTGTAAACAGCACGATGATTCGAGAAAGTACCAGCATTCTCTCTAAGATTCTCGTACCGTACTACGCAGTTCCGTAAGATGTCAATAGATGGCGGTGTAAACTATTAGACGGAACCGCCGAGTCCCTCCCACAATGCCGAGAGATGTCACTGGGCGTAACAATACTTACACTAAAATTATATATGTACACATACTCAATACTATTATACTATACTACACATTATACTATATATTATTATACATTAAATATTATTAAATATGTTACTACCATAGTTGTTAAGCAATGTTTAGTATAAATTTGTCCGAGTAACAAGATAAGCATATATCTGTAATCGTTTTAGGTTCCCACAGGACAGGCTTGCCTAGTGTGGGGCCAACGGACACTGCGTACTCATTGTATAAGTTTTTGGTAATAAATCATTTTTATTTTTATTTTATTTATTTATTAAATAGGTAACTTTATTAACACGGAGATTTAATGAAAACTACGTTTGCTTTTTGTAGCATGTAAATTTAGTAGATAGATGAAAGTGAGGGAGTTCCAAGTTTCAACTAGTCATAATCACTGGCAACATTACAAATATTAAATAACGTACAGTGATGGAAGACATAGTGAGGAAACCTGCATGTCTGAGAGTTCACCATAACATTCTCGAAGACGACCGTGCCGAGTAGTGGGACAGTAAATACAGGGCTCTCACATCATATTAGGTATTTAAATAAATTAACGGACACAAAAAAAACCCCAACGCTAACAACGATTGAATCGTTTATATGCAAACACGTGTACTGTGTGGGAATCAAACCCACAACACTTGGCGCACAGTCACTTGCGAGCCGATCTTTTAAACGTCTACACGGTCTACACCATACGTGCAGATAATATATAAAATGAATAAACTACATTTCCAACTCGTCTAATATACTTGTAATTATCTTAATGAGCGCTCCAAGACAGCTTAACTTGCTCCAAGACTTGGAGTGTAACACGGCGCACTTCTGAGCCTGGTTAGCAACGTTGTCAATTTGTGGGAATCAAGTTGGTTGGGGATTTATTGGGGATTGGCATTATGCGGGGATTTTGAAATCTTCATGTTTTTTATTAATACATATTATAAATAGTAATAATTATAAAAATTTTCGTTCGCAGACATTAAAATTATTACGTTATTGTTGCTCATGAGGCCATTTTAAAATGCATTGGTAGTGCGAGTTTGCTTTACGTTAACGCGGTCGACACCTTTATGACGTTCGGCGCTCCGATAGGCCCGCTCCAACCCCCTAACCAATCAGAGAGCCAAGCGCGGGAAACGTTTCGATTGCGTTAACGTAAAAACAACTCGCACTAGGCACCCAGAGGTGTCTAATCCATTTCGACGTTTAGTTTAAGGAAAAAGCCGCTTTACACATCTGCATTCGGCTCAGAACACATCAGATGAGTTATCATAAAGTTTATGTTTGCTATTTGTAGGTCATTAATAAATAAATTAATACTACTCTGTCAAGAAAGTAACGGGAAATGATCAATAATACACAAAATGTTAGTTATTCATCCATTTTTTTTTCGGCCTTTGTCCGCCTCGATAGCGTCGTGGTTAGTGTAACCGACTGCCACGCTTGAGGTCGCGGTTCGATTCCCGCACAAGTCAAACATTTGTGTGCATGAACATGGCTATTTGTCTTGGTCTGGGTGTTTCTATGTATAATATGTATGGATTTACAAAAAAAAGTATATAAGTATGTTTATCCATTGTCTAGTACCCATAGTACAAGCTCTGCTTAGTTTGGGCTAGATGGTGTTGTGTGTATGTGGTAGAATATTATTATATTATTATTATTATTATTATTTTTGGCTAATGTGTAATTTTTAGCCGCCCAAGATTACACGTATGATAAAAACATCTATTATAATTTCTTATAATTTTTCGTACTATTAATTTACCGAAAGAAGATAGCAAAATCTATATAATAAAAAAAGTATCGTAACGGAAATAAGTCTTGTTATAATCACCAGTGTTGCCACGTTATAATGTCAACGTAAAAAAAAAACTAATATTATTGCATAAAAATATTAGAAGTGATAAAAAATACTGAGCTGGAGCCCTTGGCACCTATGCCAGTTTATATTAATTTTGTATGTGTAACCTTGTAAATGCTGTCTTAATTATATAATTATGTAATTTTTGTCTATATGTGTAACGAAAGTAAATGGTTTAATGGTTTGTTTAATAAAGACATAGCATAGTGGTATTATTATATGTTCCTTATGAATCCTGAAATAATAAAGCAAATATATGATTTTATGTTATTATGCCAGTAATAAGCAAAATAATAATATCGACTGACGCACGCCCGTACCCGCACACACACACACACACACACACACACACACACACACACACACACACACACACACACACACACACACACACACACACACACACACACACAGTAGTAAAATAAAAATGTTTGCAATTAAGTAGTAGTAGTAGTTTGTTATCTAATTTCCTTCAGCTGCCTCTCACAACGAGATGACAACCGTATATTAAATGAGCGCGGCAGCTACATTGTTGGAAGTAATCATTAATGAAAGGAATAAGAATCCAAGAATGACCACTTCGTTAACATCCGTGTATAATAAAACAAAAGATTTAAGGCTTGAGGTAGGCGATCTCATATGATGCGATGAAATGTGGCTCTGAGATGTAATTTTTTCGCTTAGCACGTTTCTGACATTAGCGAAAAAATTATTCATTTTATTCAACGCCAGAGTTGGATTTGATTTAGACTGAAGCAGATCCACAGCTGGGTCTTGTGGTTTTGTGATAAAAGAGCAGGATTTTATAAATTTCCAAACAAGTTTATTATTAGTGTCCGCCTTTTCAAGTTCTGTCTTGTTATATTGAAGATTTAATTTTTTAAGAAGTTTATTACAAAAATTTCGGTACCTTTTGTAAGTCACAGACATAATCTCATTATCAGGTGATTTTTTTGCTAACAAATGTAGCTTATCTCTATGCCTAATGCATCGCAAAAGACCTTGTGTAATCCAAGGCTTTGTTATTTTATGTTTGTTAGATAATTTTATAATTGATGTATTTTTGTGAATAACATATTGCAATGCATTTATGTGGTAATCGAGTGAAATGTTGGGGTCAGCACATGAGTACGACGGGGGCAAAATCTATGTTAGGTATATCAAATGCGGGGTTTTCTATGTTTAGTTTATACTAAACTAAAAGCTATGTATGCATTTATTTTTATGAAGTGATTATTTTATTATTAGTAAGACAGCGTGATGATCTGCGATTGTTGAGTTAGTAACAAAAGTACATGACCGATGGCTTGTTTTAACCCTTGTAGATCCTCGTCTACGTCGGCAAAAAAAGGTTACCTGCCGGGCCATATGTTTACCTTATCGCCCGTTATCGCTGCGTCCCACTTGAGTTTATATTATTGTGATTTACGAAGCACTCACAGTTTGTAAAATAAAATGAAAAGTACTTCTGGGAAGCTTACAATGTAAGCTATACAGTAAAATATAAACAAGACCATTTGTATTCAATTGTTTATATTTTAGACCGGTTGGAATGACAGAATGTAAACAAATGACGACTCATATGCTATGTGTGCTGCTATAGGTAAATTTATTATATTTAACCTATAGTATTTATATTTTCGTAATACCTTATGATATTTCCTTTACAAAAACATAAAATAATGCCACTTGCCTGGAAAAATGTTATGATTTTAGCGTTTGAAAATTACAATAACGCCGTCGTTATTTTTCTTTCGCTTGCGTTACGTTATTGTTTTTAACCTTTTGACCGCCACGTCAAAAAAGCAAAGACGTGCCCTCAGCGCCGAGCTATGTATTCTACTTCTACTCTTCTACTTTAATACCTACAAAACAGTAGTGAGTTGGGAATTATATCGATGAAGAACATGATAGACTAACTATTTGTTTTTTAACATGTACTATAAACGGTTACTATATCGGAAATATGTAACACAGGAGTTTTATTTAATACCGCTTTGTCCTTTATGACATAAATCATTCTGATTTATGTCACAGTTTCGACGTTCTTCATAATTTAAATCCACGATTAACAAAACAATCGATGAAATCAAGTCAATACCATCACAACACTATGTCGAATATTGATGTACTTTTTTGTCACATCATCATATGACGACAGTGGCGTAGCTGGCACGGATTTTTAAAATTTACTCGCCTTTGCACTAGATGTGTGCAACCGATATTTATTAATAATATCGAAATATAATATTGTCTTCTGTTTACGCGAATATTATTCATTGAAATTAAACTACTATATACGGATTTTAATCGCGTTATGTATTTGACACTTTATTACATAATTTTGAAAACTGTTACACTACTACTATTATTAAACTTTACTAATTTTTAAGCTAATTGAATTATTATTAAAACTATTGAAACTATTCAGATTTAATTTAATTTTACACTTTCCCCGACGTTTCGGTTGCTTTTCAGCAGCCATGGTCACGGGGAGACTAAGATGAATATCGAAATAAGTAATAATAGCTATTTTATCTTTATGGTTTCAGGTTTTCTATACAGTACCAGCATTTACAAAAAATAAATTTTAAGTTTCTTTGAAAGAACAACCAGTAATAATGCCTTAATTTACCACAATGTAGGTATCCACTGATGATATCTCTACTCCATTTATTACTATATACTTTTCAGAATAAGACGGAAATACGAAAGTTGATTTAAATCATCAAATGTATTTGTATTTTATCAATATACGAAATTTCAGACTTAGGATTTAAAAGTCAAAGTCAAGTCCGGGCTTTGCCGGGCGTCCCAGAATTAACGCAAGATTTGAATTTGGGACCACTTCTGCAGTAAATTGTTGGTAACCAGGTAACCGTAGAAAACAAATAATTCGATTGTTGAGAGTTTAGGGTTACTAAAAATGAAGCGTTACACCATACAACTATTTAAACCATTTAAACCATTTATTTTCATTACACATATATACAAAAATTTCACATACAAAATAAATATAAACTGGCATAGGTACATGCATAACAAAGGGCTCCAGCTCAGTATTTGCTGCGCACATGCACAGCACTGGTTTTCAGCTGGGCCCTGACTATTGAATTAATATTAATAGCACATAAATGTACACAAAGAAGGCAAAAGGTTACAAAACATCAAAAACATAATTTAAAAGGTAACACATGTAAAAATAAAATAAAAAAAGTAAAAGCAATATATACATAAACATATAGATAATATATATATAAATATGGCTGACACAACATGTACGACACGACACACAATAACAAGTATACCTAATGGTTACTATTCTGCTATTGTTAAGTACCTGACTCGGCGTCTTAACGGATGAACTAAGCTGGTGAATTGTTGTACTAAATAAAACGATCTAATGGACAGTAGACATCAGTGTTTATTAAGTGCCACAAAGGATCACACAAAAGCACACACTCAATTGAGCCTACGGCTCGGGTATATATACGTTCCGTGTGAACGAAACCATAGCGCGATTCAGGATTTCGTGGTTTTTGAGAGTAACGCCATCTATCGGCCTATAAACAAGTTATGATCTATATAGAACTTTATTATAGAACTTTTGAATGCGCTATGGTTTACATTATTCGTTCTGAACATGCCGCCCACCAAGGACGATACTGCAGGAACGTCCTTCTCTAATTGAACTGAATAGATTTACATAATCATGCATAAACATTTGTACTGCTTAATAAGATTACTGTATAGACAACACATACTACTATACAATTGCACTAGAATCTTAGATTAAAAGATATCGATAATACAAACTTAACAATAAACATCTGCCAAAAACGACCTTTAGTTCCTTGAAAATAAACAAGATAAAACGTAAATATTGACTAGACTTTAAAACTAAATGCATTTGATCCGTTGACCTAAAAATATATAAATTGACTACAAACATACAATATACTCTTAACAATAAGTCCTCAATCTACTACAGGCAAAATACATATTTTTGAGGTTGGCCTTTTCACTGTCGACGATTGTGTGCGCACGGTGACCACACGGGTTATGCCATCATTACCAGGATGTTTATGAAGTATTCGACCTAACAGCCACCGGCTTGGGGGTAAATTATCCTCTTTAATGAGAACTATATCTCCTATTTTTGGTTCTGGAATTTGAGAAGCCCATTTGTATCGGTTCATTAAATTTGAGAGATATTCCTGTGACCAGCGACTCCAAAACGACTGTACCATCTTTTGTATGAACTGCCAACGAGTTAAACAGCTCACATTCGAACTTACTTGGGAATCGTCTGGCACGCCAATCAAAGGTTCGCCAATAAGAAAATGTCCCGGGGTTAAAGGTAATGGTTCAACAGGATCAGTAACATTAATAACGCTCATTGGTCGCGAGTTTAAACAAGCCTCCACTTGATTGAGAAGTGTGGTAAGCTCCTCGTATGTGAGTGTAGCGTCGCCTATGGTACGTTTTAAATGGGCCTTGGTGGACTTTACCCCTGCCTCCCAAAGTCCGCCAAAGTTGGGACTATGAGGTGGTAGAAAGTGCCACTCAGTACCATCGATCTGTAAGTGCTGTACTATTTCTTGTTGAGTTGCCGTCAACTGCTGCAACTCTTTTGAACTACCCACAAAAGTGGTACCGTTGTCACTCCACAACTTGGAACAGTGACCTCGACGAGCGACAAAACGTCTGAAAGCAGCCAAGAATGCCTGTGAGGTCATATCACTGACTACTTCTAAATGTATAGCGCGAGTGGCCATACATACAAAAAGACATATGTAGCCTTTATATGAACGATGCCCTCGACCTTTTGTTGTCCTAATATTAATTGGACCCGCGTAATCAACACCGCTGTGTAAAAATGGTCTAGCAGGTGTGCAACGTACAGCAGGCAGAGAGCCCATGAACTGGTTTTTAATGTTGGCTCTATACCTAGCACATATGACACATCTATGCACGTGATGCTTGACAAGTGTTCTAACACCTATTATCCAATAGGCTGACCTTAAATAGTTCATCATGACTTGCGGGCCACCATGTAGTGTTTTACAGTGGGCATCCGCTATGATGAGCTTAGTTAAATGACAAGAGCGAGGTAGAATAATCGGATGTTTTGCCTGTTCGCTGAACAGAGATTTCTCAAGTCTGCCTCTTACTCTCATTACACCCTTATTATCAATGTAGGGACATAATGATTTTATTGTACTTGATTTTAATTGTAAATAGCCTTTAGATTGTAATTGTTCATATTCTTGAGAAAATGTTTCCTTTTGAACTACTTTTATGCAACATTTGAGAGCTGCATCTAATTCTACCTTTTGTAAATAGTTTGATTTATATTTTTCATTTTCTTTTAAAAATCTCCGGCAATAAGCAACGATTCTAACTAATTTTAATAAATTTGAATATTTTTCAAAAAAGGGAGGGTCTGGAACTACTGCTAAATGAGTTTTCACAGACGCCTCTAGATCTATGTTGTACTGATTTGACCTGTTGTATATAATTGTTCTGTTTTTGAGAAATGATGGTCCCGAAAACCACATATCATTATTTAAAAGAGCGCTTGGGAGTATTCCTCTGGAGGCACAGTCTGCTGGGTTGTTTTTGGTCGAGACATGGCACCACTGAGACGAATTCGTGGCAGTCAATATCTCGGACGTCCTATTTGCTACAAACGTCTTCCATTTACTTGGGTGGCTGTTTATCCAAGCCAACACTACTGTGGAGTCAGTCCAGGCTCTTATCTTGTCCTTGGTTATATTTAAGACTTCAGCTGTTTCAACTAAAAGTTGTGACAGAAGAACTGCGCCGCATAACTCCAAGCGGGGAATACTTATTTGCTTAATAGGAGCAACTCTGGTTTTCGCAACTACCAATGACACATGAACTTCGCCTTTCGAGTCAACGCGTCGTAAATAAATGACTGCTGAATAGGCTGATTTGGAGGCGTCACTAAAACCATGCAGTTCAATCTTATCGGTTGAATTAGTTCTAAGCCAACGAGGTATCCGCACTTTGGTAAGATGTGACAGTTCGTTACGGTAAGCTATCCACTCTTGTACTAGTTCAGTTGGTGGCACATCATCCCAACCTACACCTACGAGCCATAACTTTTGGATGAATACCTTCGCCATAACCACACTAGGTGCTAACCAACCCAGTGGGTCGAACAGACGAGCTATATCCGATAGTACGGACCTTTTAGTTACAGAGGTGATTGTTAGAGGTGAAATATTTACCGAGTACTGAAAAGTGTCATCGTAGCGATTCCAGGTAAGTCCTAAGATTTTAATAGTACTGTCTAATTTTATTTCTACTTCCTTTTGTTCTCTATTTTCTAAATTGTTTTGTTCGTTATATTGTGACCTATTTCCTGTATCCTGCATTAATTGATTCATATCCGGATTGTCCTTATTTGTCCTAGTTTGTTCTTCAGTATTTGTTTCTAATTTATTTATTTTTCCAATTAACTCTAGATTATTGCTGTTCCATTTTTGTAACTTAAATTCGCCCTTACCTAATAATTCTGTCATTTGCTTATATGTTTCTATGCCTGCCTCTACGCTAGAGCATCCTGTCATGAGATCGTCCATGTAGAAACTGTTGAGTACTTTGTCTCTAGCTTGTGGGAAGCTCTCACCTTCGTCGTGGGCAAGTTGGTGTAAGGTTCTTACGGCTTGGTAAGGTGCAGAGGCAGTGCCAAAGGTAACAGTGACAAGCTCGTAATCCTTGATCTGTTTCTCAGGACTGTCTCGCCATAATATACGTTGAAACTTAACATCCTGCTCAGCTACTCTGACTTGTCGATACATTTTTATAATATCAGCAACAAGCGCGATACAATGAACTCGCCAACGCAGCACTGTGTGTCTTAAGTCAGACTGTAGTGTTGGACCGATCATCAACTTATCATTCAACGATAGTCCGTTGCCATACTTCTCAGAGGCGTTGAAGACGACCCGCACCTTTGTGGTGGTTTTATCGTCGCGAATAACTGCGTGGTGAGGTAAGTAGATACCGCTTTCTTTGTTGTCCTCGTCTGTTTTTACTAGCTGCATGTGTCCTAGATTTAAGTATTCTTCTATTACTTGTGCGTATTTTTCCTTTAGATCTGTGTTGTTCTGTAGTCTCTTCTCTAATGTTCTAAATCTTTTTTCAGCAATAGAACGTGAATTGGCAAAGTGACAAGACGGGTGTTCTTCTTTAAATGGTAACCTCACAATATATCTTCCATCAGCATCTCTTCTAGTTGTGGAAGTATAAAGGTCTTCACATTTCTTCTCTTCAGGTGTAAATATTTTCTTTGTATTCTTATGTTCTTCTATATTCTTTGTATTCTTATGTCCTAGTGTTGGTAGTCCAATGGATCATTTAGATAACCAGCATTCAGATATTTCACTATTATGTCACAATTTATTGCCATAGTATGCAACAGTATTTCAAGTTCCTGAAAATTCTTATAAATACTACGAATATTTTGCGTCATAATCGTTAGACTTTTGTCATATAATGGAAGTAATCTTTGACAATCTTCAATTTTACAGACCTTAGAGTCTGAAATTGAAAACTTATCAAGATCATCAATTAGTCTATTAGCCATGATAAGACGCGGTTAAAGGTGTTTTCTACCTATAGATGTGCTTCTTTCTTGTTATCGGCGCTCCTAGGCGCCTTCATAGTCAATTGAGCTTAAATGCCTGTTTTCAGCATACTTTCAAGCGGGTCAGTTCTCGTGACCGGTTTGGTGGTCATTGGATTTCTTAAATCTTTTGCAAGTTGCGCAGGCCGGCGGCGATGTCCTTTTGCATTCTTTAATTGTATGACCAGCTTCACCACAGTGTCCAGAAGTAGGTGTTGTATCGCGGCAGAATTTCGCAGCATGGCCATATCGTTGGCAATTGTAGCATCTTGTCACGAGGGTAAAGTCTCTTACTGGGCATGATGTCCAGTTTATAAATCTCTCTCCTGGTTGACAAGGGCTTTTCTGATGGCAGATGGTACTTCTATGATGTAGTTACACGTAGAAGTATTCTTCTTTCCAGACTTGTGGGACAATTTGGTAGAGCTTAGCACGCACTTCAACAGAAAGGCCTGATGCAATGAGTCTACTTGAGCCTTTAAGCTTCTCAACGTCATCTCTATTGTCTGTGCTGATGACAACACCGCCATTTTTTATTTTTTTGACGCCGCGCACGTGTAATTTCAGTTCCTCGGGAGAAATTATAGTCTGAATCAAAGCCTTTGTGTCGTCACTCCTTTTACTTTTGTCCGTTGGATAAATAGTAACAGCACTGACGTTATTAAGGCGGACAAAAGTATTGCTGCCTTTCTTATCGGTCTGGCTGCAGTTTCCTTTCACTACTTTCCTAATATCCTCGAGTGTGTTCGAGATATTCTGCGTTTCCTGTAGGTGCTGAATTGTGGTTTGTGCTTGTAGTGCTTTCTGTTTAAGCCACTGATAATGTACAGCCTTTTCAGATGAGGCATTGTTTACTTTGCGTCACAGATTTGTAACTCGTAGTTTGAGTTCTGAGTTAAATTTACTTTCTGCAGCAATTGAAGAGACCTCACTCAAATAGGTATCTATAACCTTCATCCATCTCTGTATATCCGCTGTAGGGATTACCTCAAATGGCTCAGCAGCGCAAGCAGGCGGCTTTACGTTCTGACGAGGAGACGGTAAGGCCAATGGTGACGGCGAAGGGCTTCTTCCCATTAGTTGGCTGCGCTCAAATGGGCTGGAGCTTGCCATTTTTCAATATTTGAAGTCAGACAAAACCAATAAACATTGTTTCGTTTATGCACGAGAAAAACTGCAATCACTCGATATAGTCATGACACACTTAATTATTCACCAAGTCTAACATTTAATATTTATAACATTATAATATATATTGCGCTACAATACACAATAAACACGTCCACATCGAGCGAGAATAGCTGAGAATGTTAATAATGCTTAACTTAAACTATATAAAGCATAGACTCACCAAAATAACGATTTGCTTGAACATGTTTGCAGGAGTAGTACTAGCAGTAGGTAGGCTTGGCGTGAGTAGGTAACGCTCGAACTTGTGACTCGGGTGCCGTGCAATCTGTTTATACACCTCACTCGTGGTGCTGAGTACGTACCGCCATCACATTAGACATCCACAAGGGCTCTGGGCGGGCCCACGCAATGTAAAGCAGTAAGCCCACTTGGCGTGATGCGCTTCCACGCGTGCTACACGCTCACCTCTCACCTACTTTGTTTTAATGAAGCACAGGCTTGGCCCGTGCCCTCCGCGGAGAACTGCCCACCTCTAAGCTGGAACTGCCTGATGCTAGCTCAACTCACATGACTCCTCGTAAAGACGAGCTACTCAAAAGAGAGACTTTGGGTTTCCCTCCAGCCAAGTCTGGTGATAAGCTATTAACGTAGCTTAAGAGCGACCTTACCGCTTTAGGAATAATGTTCATTGAGCACCTGACGTATGCAGCTGTACGTACTGTCTGTCGCGGTGCGAGCCCAGCACTTTGTTTTGGCCTTTTATATGCCTAAACGAGATTTAAAAATGAAAAGTCGAAGTACTATTATCACAAAAAGCCAGTTGGGCTTCTGGTATCGTGCGAACGTGAGTGGTTATCAGCATTTATCAACAGGTGGTTTGTGTGTGGATGGCCACTGCACCACCCAATCCTAAATGTGCACATACTCCTACCGCGAAGACGTTTGATCAATTGCCATCATTATAATAATAATAATAATAATAATAGTTTATTAGCAACAAAAAAGGATTCAGAGCTGTATACATCATCATATTTAAATAAATGAAATAAGTCGGGTACATCTGAGGTATACAAAGTGAGCAATGTCCCCCGAGCTAGGAAATTCCTGTGTTACGGGGGACATCCCTCCATCCTGTGTAATGTCATGGAAATACAAAAATAATTTTGATTATATACAAAGTTGTTGATGCAAAATGCTAGTACGATGCTGTGCTTAGTAAACTAATTTCGAAACAAAATTCAAGACTAATTTAGAGAAATTTAAAGAAGAAAAACAACAAATAATAAATGAAATAATTAAAGGAAATAAGGGCCATCTTCCTCCTCAGTATTCTATATTTGTGTTTTGTTTTAAGTACGAGTGTGTATGTGTGTGAGTTGTGCGCGTGTTGTGTGTATGTGTATGTGTGTATGTATGTGTATGTGTGTATGTGTAAATGCCTGCATGAGTATGTGTCTGTATATAATAGTGTTTGTAGGGTATGTGTATGCGTGTATGTATGTGTATGTGTGTATGTGTAAATGCCTGCATGAGTATGTGTCTGTATATAATAGTGTTTGTAGGGTATGTGTGTGCGTGTTTCGGGTTACGTGTAGGGACGTTTTAGTAATTTTTCTGTGTCGTCATAATTTAGGGTAAGTAGATATTCTCTTAGTTTTGCTTTGCAATTATACGAGTTTAGTGAGTTCAATTCATTCAATTATATTACTCTTGGTCGATTGATTTAAAGCCGGATGTGACGTCAAAGCGACGGCTCCCGTTCATGATGAAGGTACTCAAGAGAGTGCACTCTAGTCCTTAATCCTGTCAGTTGATAACAACTCGCAGTCATATAATTTAATTAACATACGACATTGTTTTGCACTTCCTTGTATTCTAATAACTTCCTCTACGTAGGTGTCGTGTGTCATCGACAACGAGCCGATACACGAATGTTACGGATGATTGATTGCCCGGCTGGCACAGTTATGTGGGTCGCATGCAATGAGGACGACTCTTGTCCAGAATAAACTGTCACATGGTTATCATTCACAAGTAGTGTTGTTGCGTGCTTGGATAGGTACATGTTGTGTTAAGACAACCGCTCTTCCTCTCTATGAATAAATAATAATACAGAAGAGTGTTTCACAGCTATATGCTGACAGTGATGTGTATATGTATGTATGAAGAGCAGTGAGCAGAAGTAGGGGCACGTGAGGATGCCCTGCAGACAGCTCAAATTTTGTGGCACGGCTGCCAGGTCTGGCTTTTAGAACTTAAGGGATGATTAAAAAAATAACTATAGTTCGTTTTAACATAATATATTAATATTACATTATGTAAGCTGTTCAATTCAAATTTCCATGTAGATACCGAATACAGTTTTAAAACTACAGAGTTCAAACAGAGAATAGCACCCAATGATAATCATGTAGGTATTTTCATATAGGTATACGTGGCAATCCATGCGCGGCCAAGCTTCCAGCACTCAAAGAATACTACAATTGTAAGTATGCAGGCGATGTCTCAAGTCGCACATGTGAGCTATCTATTACGAATTATTTTATATGCTATGATATGAGGCAATCAGACAAACACACACTATTTGTTGATAATTAAACAAGGAACCACTCTGCCCGTGTCTGTACCTGCAGCACTCAGAGAACACAAAACGTAAAAGAGTTCAGAAATGTAGAGATATTGACATAAAACACAATTAACTTGCAAATAATTTATTTTTATATAATGAATAGTTAGATAAGTACAAAATATTTACATAGATTTGTTATTTATAAATCGACTAACTAAAATATTAATTTATGACTAAACAGTTTTCTTAATCCGACTAAATATGAGACGTAAGGTCATAGCACACATATCAACTCGGAAACGGATCGTCACCGTATCAACTCGAACCGTGCAGTATACTTTGTATGAAATTCCCTACTGCAACGTACACTAATAGGAATCGTAACGTAATCGCCTCGCCTCGGGACAAGCTCACAAACCGACTACCAACTACCAGCCGTGTTGCGCGCGTGTTTTGATTGGATTTGTAGGTTAGATTTTAAATAAAAATAACGATGAAAAGGGATAAACTCATTGAAGAAGTGAGAAAATATACATATTAATATGATTTAAGTGAGTGCGGCGTAAGCGCGGCGTCGCCTAGCCGCAGCCGAGTCGACTTACCGGAGCTGCTGATCCGCTATGGTTACGTTAGGTTGACGCCTGCTTGATGGCGAGGCTACTAGTTTAGTATTATATTGTCTGTGGCGAGGCGAAAGGCGACACGGTGACGATACCTTTCCGAGTTGATATGTGTGCTATGAACTATGACCTGTAGTCTACGATCGGAACAGATACAGATACGCGTCAACGAGGGAAATATGGTACATCTCTCTAGCTATACACACAGCGACGTGTTATTGTATGTAGGTACACATCCATCCATTGTACATTGTTAAAGATTATTTCATTCTTCAAAGGTTTAACTGAAAATAGAAGCAGACATACACTTGTTTCTATTTTTATTTAATCATCTATCCATTTATATAGGTCATTGTGACATCGATGCGTGCTAATTAAACAGATTAACGCGCCATCTTTTGCGTTTTCGACTTGTGCAGGTACGTATTGTTATATCAATGAGCGATTTTACTTCAATAAATTCAAATCGGATTCGCATAAAATGACGTTCTCTTTGTTTCCCCAGAACTAGCCGCCCGCCGATGTTACATCTAATCTAAGTCATTGTTATATTTTATAACTTTACAATTAATAACAAATACAGATTGACTGTTACAGATATTTCTTAACGATTGCACGTAAACAAAATTAAAAGTGCCACGATTTAAATATAGCTACGTTTTATTCGGTAGTTCCACACCCAGCACAAGTACTCATGCTGGCTGTGGTGGGCCAGGCCAGCCAATAATCATTATTATATTAAGGGACGTCACCTTCACCCTACATGACGCGCCTGCCGGCTGAAGCGCCAGTTTGACGCGGAGCACTCCGGCCACTCCTGCCGCTCCACCGCTGCTGAAGCACTGTCGCAGAAGCCTTCGTGGACCACCCACGTGCGTGCACGCTTGGACTAGTAATGATTAAGCTTACTTTACTAATAAGTTGAAAAATGTTTACAATCGATAATTATACCTAATCGATAAATAGTAGTCCCGGGGAAAGTGTGTCACCGTACTCCTTTCACTTTTCTCTGACTCAAGAGCTTATCCTTCCCGTGCACGGCTAGCTGATCTCGCCATCTTCTACCAAGTCTACCACATTGCCGCTGCTGGCTGTTTCTAGCCGAGGTTTACTTATATCCATTCCAATATAGCCGTTAATTACTAATCACGTCGGCGATGTTTGTTCTGTGGGTGCCGGAGTTCAGTGGGTTGTGGGTTGCACCGCACAGCTCTCGAGCTCGTCACACGCGTCTCACGTTGAAGTTATGTGCGTATGTATAAAATTTTAGATTATGATTCGCTTTAACAGAGAGGCAAATGTCGAATGGAATCATGTATGTCTGAGTCTGTTCTACATGGATAATGTTCTAAAGGAAGTGTTAAGTCACGACGACACGCCGCGCCGCCCGCGCCACTTTGCACGTCGTTGTATGTAACCCTTTACATACTGCGCCGACTTGACGAGGTATACGCCCAGCCATGGAATACTTTACATTCATGGTTGCAATTATTTTATCATACAGAAGATTAATATTTAGAGTCAGATCCAAAATAAGTAGAAAGAATTCGCTCTTGAAGTGATAATTTAAACATATGTAGATTCGGAGGTGATGATGTCGACGTGCATTACCTACTGGCTACTGATCAAGTTTGCTCAAGTTTAAAACTATTTTGTCTGTTTCCGTATTAACGATCAATGAGCGTGTAGTAAGTAAATAGCGTCAGGTAAGGTGAGGTGCAGCGGGCGAGGAGGGTAGGTAATCACAGTAGTCTGCACGCGTTTTTGAGCACGTTCTTCTTCTTGCCGCCGGGCCTGTGCTTCGTGGGCCGCAACAAGATGGTACCGTTGCTATTGTGGTTCGTAAATGTACCTGAAACATTTACCACAACACTCGGTTAGCGAACTCTTGTTGTACCAGCTTTATTTGTATCAGACCTTTAAGTATAAAACATCCAGTAGGTAAGTTTGGTGGTAATTTACAACAAACAGTATTATGGCCTGTTATTTAAATGCAGGTGTAATTATGATCTTTTTGTGGATTACAATACAAATTTTGTAATGTTTGTATAGTGTAGGGTATGCAGTCGATTATCATCGAACTACCGAAAGAACTAATCCGTATGTGCTGGTATCCCGAAGATGCCTTAACCGCTCCATGTCGAGTGGAACCAGAATCATCTCATGTGGTTTTGTCGATTTTGGGCCAAAAGAAAACTGAATATATCCAAGACGTATAAGTTTCATCGGGTTGAATTGTCGATCAACAAAAATTGCAAGACTGAATTTGATCTGAATGTGATCGGTAGACACATCTAAGAACTTCTACGTGTAAAATGCCTAATGTTGCAACTCATTATTAGATTTAGGCTATAAATACGTCGCACTGTGGTACAGCTGGACATTCTTCGTCTGCTCGTAATTATTACCGTGTAAATGGTTTCAGTGACAAAATGTTTTCCTGAACGCATAGCGTAAATATAAATCAAATTACTTTAACAATCAGAGGCGGCGAGGGACTTAATACGCATGCCGCAGCACCAGTGGCTCGACTATGCTATATGCTGTTAAGTTGTATAGTGTGGCATCAGAGAATTGCAGACGGCTGTTGTGTCATGTACGAGAGGGCGCGGTGTGTAGTGTATACCTATGACGGGCGCGACGCAGGGCGGCAGCGCGTCGTCGGCGGCGGCGATGTCGCGGCGCAGGTCTGCGAGGCAGCGCGCCGCCAGCGCGCGGAACACGGCGCCCACGTTCACGTCCTCCTTCACGGATGCGCGCATCAGCCGGCACCCCAGCGCGCGCGCCACCAGCTCCGCCTCGTCCCTGCACACACACACACATACACACACACATGAACATATACCTACGTACGTACACCGATGTATAAACCAATGCGAGGCGTGACACCACGTAAGATACATTTCTTGTGACAAAAAAGTAAAGTGGAATCGAATAACGAATAGTAGCCGAATATTCGAGGCAACTCTATTCTGTGTTAATCGCCTATATTGTTAATGTGTTTTCAACATTGGCGTGATATCCAAACTGTTCCCAGTGTGTCAATTATGAGTTTACAATCATTTTTAATCGGTAAATTACAGTTATCAGAAATTTGTATGAGTACACCTTTACCTTCTTGATATATGTAACTAAACAGTACTGTATTATACTAAACAACAGATTTAAAAAGTGACAAATTAAATGTCAAGCCGTCCTCTTATCTTATCCGATCATTGTTAACTCTGTCAGAATTATTCAGGATGCATTTAATTTTATTTCATTTACCGTCGTATCGATGTGTTGTTGGGTATTAGAAAACCTATTGCGAAACAGCTGAGGGCTCCCATAATAGCCTGACATTACACGCGTATTATAAAACAATGTGAACGAGACGCCGCGCGCCGCCACATACGATGCGTGTGGCGGCGCCAATCCATTATTTTGTATTTAGATCATTCATTCATCATTCATCGATCATTGTTTGTCTAGTTAATGATTAGGATTAATAATAATAATAATTAGGATTATATTATAATAATTATGTGAAAGCACAGCGACTGCGCTGTAAGTATACTGATACTTACGGTCCGACGACGCATTGGTCCATCAAATCAATTTTATTTTGAACTATAATTGTTGGGATTTCTCCACATTCATTCTCCACCTGAAATTAAAATTATCCGTGTTTAATCTCTACACACACCATAAGTACTTTCACAAACATTGCGAGCAATATCAATTACCTTTATATAATTGGAATGGGTGAAATAACAATGATCAGCTTAGCTCGTGTAACGGTTATTTAATAAGTAGACAATATAATACAATACGACAGAGTAAAAGGCAAGTTTAAGGCGCGAGCGGACAGTCGGGCCGGCCCTCGCGGCCCGCCATGATGTCCATGGCGTCGACGACGGCCTGCAGCTGCGGCGCGCGCGGCACGGCCCTGGCCAGCAGCATGGCGCGCCCGCCCGCCGAGCAGTTGATCCCCAGCACGTAGTTGTCGTTTACTTTTATCAGGATGTACTTGGATATGGGTTTGTCGCAGGCGCGGTACATCTCCTTGACCCGGTCGCGCCCGTAGAACAGCAGGTGCGCGTGCTTGCCGCCGTTGTTGACGTAGGACGCGCGTAGCACTGATTCGTTGGAGGGCAAGCGCAGCGCGCTGCAGCCGAAGCGCACGTCCGTCGCCTCCTCATCCGAGAGCTTGCTGAACGTGATGCGCTCGCAGCTGTCGCGCTGCCGCTGGTACGGCGGCCAGAAGTACACTCCGTACATTTGCGCCGGCAACTCATTCAAGTCATAATTGTCTCCCGTCGCGAAGTAATCGATACACTGCTTTTCCCATCGAGCATTTCCCGAGCAACTCACTCCACACAGTAGAAAGGACGAGAGCACGACAAGAGCGTACATATTCCTGAGCATCTTCGCGAATGATTGTGATGTACGAGACGAGTGTACCGCGGCCAAATATAGTGACGGCTAAGTAAACAAATCGCGATACGTGTCGCTTAACTTCGTACCTATTCGACGCTCCGTGTGTGTGTTGTGTGTGTAGTTTTGTGTGTACACACACGCGCACACTCGTGTGCCTGTGGGGCGAGTCGCGACCCCGCGGACCTTATCTTAATGTTGTGCTTCAATTAACTAAATATCTAGGAACTACGGACTCAATTTCAAGAGTTCATTATTTTAATGTATAATCCGCATTCATTACATCTATTCTGCCGCCATATTGTAATATACATATTTTAGTGAATAAGTAGTTTAATAGGACTGAGACTGTATTAATTAATTTAAAATATTTAATATAAATATTGAAAACATTGCTTCTACAGTTCTAAATATACGAACTATGACTATGACGAACAGACAAATAGCTGCTGACATGTTGTATACGATTATACTGCTATATTTCTAGTTCACGTATACATACGTAGTCGCACCTAGTAAGTACTGTAAGAGCTGTTCCACATGACTAGCAGAACGGGTCGTTTACATGTTCCTATAGCTAATGAAATTACGCTACTAACATATTCAAGTTTACATTAATAAGACGCACAATATGCCGAATTTCGACACCGAACCATCGCCATTCGTGCTGAGACAGATTCCTGACAACGTTTAAAAGGTTCTGGATAATGAGGAGAGTAGTTAACCTTTAGGCTATCACTGCTGTCACGAGTGTTACCGCAACAGCACAGAATGTATGTTTTCGATATGGGAGAGATAGTATAGTTCATAAGTGCAGTATTACTAAGTAGGTATAAAGCATATTTTTGTTTAGTCTAAATAAAAACTCGGCTGTTATCAAAACGTGCCAAAGTAATTAATGAGATTCATCTAGAATGTTCTCTTAAGGCGGACACATAATGAATAGTAAGCTAATTCGTCGAATTACGTCGAGTATTGAGTGCCTTATTCTAACTAGGTACGTTGTGCCTGCGAATCGGTGATTTAGCTTTAAGCATGACAGCTAACATTCCAAGCGGTTGTTACCGGGAACAACTACGCGAACAGAATCATATTTTAGTCTAGTTGTTTTTTCGAGTGCTAATAAATGTCCAAGTCCTCTGTATAGCAATTGGACAGGTCACAGCGCCAGAACAGCTCTGTAAATGCAGAAGGCGCGAGGAGGAGAGGTCGGGGCTGGGTGGTGCGCACCTTGAGCTTCCAGGAGTGCAGCGAGAGGAAGGAGTCCCTGTCGGTGGTGGAGAAGGCGAGCACGCAGGCGTGCGCGCCGCGGTAGTACGCCTTTGTGATGGCGTCGAACTCCTCCTGCCCCGCCGTGTCCCACAGCATCAGCCGCACCTCCTCGCCGTCGATCCTGCCACAACACGCACACTATCATTAGTCACAAATCACCACATCGTGTCACGTCGAATTTAAGTAGTCAAATAAAAGCTCTCATTACTTTCATTCAACTTATAATTCTGCAGCTGAGTCAACTTCAGGAGGACTTATTATTGTTTGCACAAACATGCGACCAAATTCTGCTAATGAAAGATGTTTTCGTTAAATTTAAATTAGCTTATTTGACCACTAATGATAATTACATGTGTCCGGTGGGGTTCCCTATCCATTAGCATAAAATGTTAAGACCTAATATAACTTAGCATAATTTTGTTTGGCATAATTATATTTTCGCATAATATAATTACGCATAACAGCTTACGCATAATTTTTTAAGCATAATTTCTCTAACCATAATAATGATTAAGCATAATATTCTAAAGCATAAATTTATTAAGCATAAAGTTCAAGCAAGCATGCAGCAGGCAAAGTTTCTGTCACGGCTACGGCGCTGCGGGCCTCCGGCGGCCCCACGCTTCTACACGATTTTAAATTACACTCTAGGGGTAGGACAAACAAGACTACGTAGAGTCGGTTTTGCAGCAATTCGGTTCTGTCACTAACTTTTGTTGCACAGCATATTTAATTTTTAACCAACAATATTATTTAATTATTACAGAAACTCATCATTAGGCCTACTAACGTTATGCGAATCAAATTTATGCCAAAACAAATTAGCCTTTAAGATGATTATGCCAACATAAAATGCATGCCTAAAAAAATTATGCCGAAGTATTATTATGCCAAAACAAAATGTGCCAAAATCGTTATGCCGAAGTATATTAGGACAAAGAACATTATGCGAAAAGAAGGGATCCCGTCCGGTGGACTATCATCTACTAGACACATGTATTTATCACCACGTTTTAATTTTTATTTATTATGTTTATTGCTATACAGCTTTAGTGTCGCAGGTTGCGTTGTTGTGCGGCTAGCTTTTTACTGATGTGGTTCGGTGTCGTTCGGCGACGACCCCACTGGCGCGACGCGGCGACGGCGCGCGGCGCGGCGGTGTGCACGAACACCAGATACACGTACTGGATTACCCTAATTAGGCGGTACATACACATCGCATCAAACGCACGGCATCTCACTACAACGCGGCTTTAATTAAAATCACAAGTGTAATTACTGTTGACTTCCTCCTGGAGATCACTCAGCCAGCTCGCCGCACGCCGTGTCGCGGCGCGGCCTGCGGAGCTTGTCGAACATAACTATGCATTTTATTTTACTTATTAATGACAAAGTACTGAAGGTAGAGCTCCTTATACGTGTTCAATAAAATTAAGTCTTGTCATGAATACCAGTAGCATAGTTTAATGAAAATAAGTGCGATAATAAAATATATCTTAAATGATCTTGGAGGTTGCATTTCTAACATTTCTATGTTAAGGCTGCCAACTCGCACGTGACCAGCGAAGTAGATTAAGGCCCAACCGTCGAGCAGCGGGTGATTTACAAACGCGCTTGTTACTGTTACTTGTGTCTGGTCTCACGGGTATGTGCCTAATACATGTTTATTACTATACCTGCTATTCAGAAAGTTAAGTGTTACACTTGTATAAGCGCCTATTGCGCTATAATGCACCAGGTGGTGGTGAGGCGACGTGTACTCACTCGATCTGGCGCTCGAGGAAGTCGACGCCGATGGTCTTCTTGTAGTCGCGCGTGAAAGTGCCGCGGCAGTAGCGCTGGATCATGCTGGACTTGCCAACGCCGCCGTCGCCCACGATCACCACCTTCAGCGCCACCTCCAGCTCCTCCTCCCGCATCGCGAGCCCCGGCCCCTCGCCCCACACATTAGTGGACACGCCGTTGATGCTGCGCACACACAAATAAACATACACATACATATACAATAGAGGTTGTAAGTAGTTCTAAGTCATTCTTTATTACTAAATATGATAAAACCTTTACATTATTTACATCGTTTGCATTGTTGAAGACCTAGCTCTTACTGGAGGCATTCTCAAGAGTCTGGTTCAACAACCGATCTGATCATATTTACGGCCGCTTTCTATACCCAATCTCAATCGAAATATTGCTATCTGAGTTCGAATTTTGACATATTTTCTATAGAAGATCTGTCAACATTCTAACTCAGATAGCAATATTTCGATTGAGATTGAATTTAGAAAACAGCAGTTAGTAAGTATATTAAGAATAGTTTCGATTGTTGTATGCAAAGTTTCATGTGGCGATGCGAGCGCTAGCAACCAAACAATCGATACAATTTACGAACACGTTTGCCTGTGAACGTACACTAGGCGTTTACTTTAATCATTTGTTTATTTTAGCTTGATGATAAATTAAAACAACAACAACATACCTAATTCACAAGTGTGTAATCATAACTCGTGATATTATTTAAACGTTCAAGTTGATAATAGCCAAATGGAAACAAGCCACCAAGATTGGTAGGTATAGTGTGTAATTTAATTTCTACTTAAGGTTCGTATTGGAAAGTATTCATTCATTTCCTGCGACTGCCAATTACGACCGAAATGGCAAACGGCGCGCGCGCCACTCACCGCTCACCACTCCGCAGACAGCACACAGCCGGTGCCGGCATCAGTACGTCGCGAATGATGAGCATGACGAACATTTCACATATCGTTGAATCATTGAAATTGTACTTTCGACGCATTGCGCGTTTCTCTCGGAGGGACATTCCGCGCCGTCATGCGATCTGATGAGGCGCTCACATCATGTCAACGTTTGCTCAACACCGATACCCGCAGCACGCCGAGTTTGCGCCGAGTCTGCCTATTTGCACATCGAAGCGTTCTATTGGTATAAGCCATAATCCTATTTACAGCGATTACGATACTAACTATTATTTTTGCTATTTTGGATCATAAAACCTCCATAATACATCCATTCAGATGTAAATTCGTGTAGGAGTCATTACAATAAATACGCTAAAAGTGTTGTTAGTTTATTTGGAGATTAACATCACAGCCATTATCTGACAGTTATGTGTCCATTACTTTTAAAGACACCATATAACATGGCTTCCGACTTCTGTTCATGTTTAGTAACGACTCACAATATATTTTGTAAGAGTTTTAGTCATCATGATGTATTGATACACTACAAATAATATGACCTTACCTATGTGATCCCACACATCTTATGATGTTTAATGAGCGTGGACAAAGAATATACCAACCTTTATTTGTTATTTTTTTTCGTGCGGAAATTCTCCTTATGTATACCCTCTCGCCACAAGGAGAAGCGAGAGGTTTATGTCGGGCTCCCTCGAAACTTCGGGCCTACCGACTAAAACCCCACAGTCTGCCAACGTGCTGCTTTGTATGATGGTAGGGTAGATAGCTGGAACTTAAACTGCATCAGCTACTCACCCAGCAGTGCCCAATACAGACAGCCCCGACACGAGTAAGGGCGTCGCTCCAACTCAATGCCTGACGGGCGGGAGATCCCCGTTCTCCCACCCGCGGTCTTCGCTACGGCGGCATAAGGCGAGCATAAGCGCGCTTGCGCCGCCCGGTTCGCCGGCGGCGGCATGGATGCACCAGTATACTTTCCTCACGGATCCGCTCCGCCGCCTCCTTCTGCGAGATGACGTCCTCGCAGTAGGATGCGACCGCTACCCACTTCCTCTCGCTGTCGACCATGGCTTTGATCACGGCCGGCAGCGAGAGGTCTTCACCCACAACGTCCTGGAGTTCACGGCGCTGCACCGCCCAAGCAGGACATTGCTCGAGCGTGTGCTGCGCCGTGTCCTCCTCACACACAGTGGTGGCAGATGGGACTCGGTGCCCTCCTAGCGACCTTGTGCAGGTATTTGCCAAAGCAGCCGTGCCCTGACAACACCTGCACCAGCCGGAAGGAAAGGGTCCCATGCTGCCGGCCTGCCCACCGCTTCAACACCGGCTGGAGGGCCCCAACGGTTCTAAAACCGGCCAGGGGCGTCTCCAGCCGCGCCTTCCACTTTCCCATCATGCCCTGGTGGGCTCGATCACGCGCGTGCTTAATCACTGCCGGGAGGGGACGACAGAATATACCTACCTGGTCCAAGTGTTGTTGATTTTCAACAAATATAAACCACATCACCTCACTCAAAACGTATTCATATTAGTATCTATGATACAAACATTTCTCCTAAAATATAATTGTAAATGATATCTACTATACTATATCATACGATTAACATTGGATTAACATAATTATTTCGTGTAAGTAATACATTTTCGCATATATTATTTAGATGTCAAACGTGTAAGCTTGCCCCGAAACGTTTGACTTCACAGTAGCTGACCAAATGAAAGAAAGAAAGAGGACTTATTATAAAAATATTTAAATATGTATTTAATGAGAGGTACAAGGCGCGATGCGTAGGTGGCTCTATCGTCGTCGTAAAGAGTCTTATATAGAAAATCTATTGTTATATGTCATATTCAGTATGGATTAATCGTATATTGATCCTGTTAAGCGTATTCCGTATACAGTCCCACTAAACAGCTGCTCTAAAACGCTGAATGCTAAAAGTAAAGTTATTAATGTATCATTGACAGTTGAGATCATCTAATAACGAGCGCAAGTTATGGATCGGTATAGATGAAGGTTTTGTTAGGTGTACAATGTATACCTAATACATTCGGTAGAAGCTATTCCGTTAAACGCTTCACAAATACTAGGATTAATAAACCTTGCACATTCCCTAAAAAAAGTCGACGACCAGCGACATGTGAAGCATCTGCGGTCAGCGATGTTCGATGGTAGTTGTAACTGGCGGAGACGGCGGCTTCCGCATGTGGAACATTGCCCGCCGCGTATTGTGCTCGTACGACCCTCCCGTGGCGCCGGTTGACGCGCCGGTAACAACAACGCGACGGTGTCAGAGTGGTCAGCTCGATGGTTTCACCGTAACACAGGCGTCACGTCACGCACCGCCATGCGCTATAGCCAATATTGAACAATAATTGCAGAGTACTAAAATATTTTTTTAAGAGTTAAGTAACAAAACATTTTCGAATTGAGTGTACATAGCTACATGGTAAGTTCTTTGGAATTGAAGTTCGAAGTATTTTCGAACGTAGGATCTTCGTAATGTCGTGAACTATGCGCTGACCACACTGATGCGGGCTGACTCAGAGCAAGCGCCGGCAGCGCAGATTATAAATAGGGTCCATATCGAAGTAACAGGTCGGGTTAAATATCGTACTATGCCAGTCATCAAATGTATGGAATAAATAAATCTTAGCTATAGACGCCTTATTAATTATGAAAGTGTTAGTAAAACAGCAGTAAGTAAGTACAATGATTTTCCCATGCGTCGCATATTAATCGGAGCGTAAATGCGCTAAGTAGGCTGATTGCATTGTGCATTGCAGGCGCGGCCGGCGAGTGTGCCGTCGAGCGACCGATACAGACCGACACCACTGAGCGTTGGGTACGTGGGGCTGGCATCGTCCACCGAGTGTTGCACGCTGCCTCCACTAATGACACGGATCAATGTATCTCTGGACCAAGATAGATGGATCACCGACTGATAGAGTTCCTGCTTACATTACTCGATATCATTATAGAATCCATTGGTATGCTCCATGTATTTGCATTCCTTAACTACCTACATATATACTGTGTACGCAATAATATTTAAGCATGGTTATTGGGCTCAAAGCTCATCCCGTGCTTGGTAATAATAACATAACAGAAGTCACAATAGCAGAAGAGGACTATCTCTTCTGCACTTCTTAATTTTGAAGTAGTAACAAATATTGATGCAATACTATTATTAACATTTTAAAAATAGTATTGCTGGTGTTGTTTTGATTTGCACATTCGTGATATAGCCGCATGTATAGCGGCTATATTACGAATGAGAGGGGTATGATCCTTACCGACCCTTAAACATTACACAGACTAATGAAAATTCAAAGCATATTTATACGGTACACAAGTCAAAAGCTTGACTGGATTGAAAATTAAACTTTGAGCTTTACTGTAAACTCTAGCACTTGCTACTAACACAGTTAACGCGGAGCTAACTTTAAATTGTGACATGTACTAGAACACGTGTCGCATCTGACAAATAACCGCGGGACAGATTAACAACACAGCAGTCAAAAGGTTATTAATGCATAGCTCCAATAAAAATAAATCTTTCTTTTGCTGTTTTTTATTGATTGTATTTGCATGAATTTACAAGAATGTTTTGAATAATATATAACAAAAACAATGTTTATTTTGAAACGTTCATATTAAAATCAAAAACGCTCGTAAAACACGTTCGCCATGACAGGTAACAAAATAAAAGCACTTCGGGTTAATTTTAAAATTAAAGTTGTTTGACTTGTTTCGAGTTTGAGTCACATCGTCAACAACTGTTGTAACGATCCTACGTACTGTACCTGCTACCTCAAGTATCGCGTTAAATAATATACACCTATTAGTATACGTAAAAGCAATCTGTTAATAATATATATATTTGTTTTATTATATATAATAATAATAAAAGAGGGTCATAGCTGACTCTCTTTTAAAATAAATATAACAGCCATAGCGTAAAATAAATATTATATATGGCAGCAGTGAAAAGAATAACTTATGTAACTTGTACCGCTTTAAAACGAATACGTTTAAAGTTATTATCGTGACGGCTGTTAATTGTTCACCACTACGCGGTCAGACGCGACTTTCGCTTTCAAGATGCACTTGCTCTAACGGACTAAACCCAATACCTTTATTTGAAAAGGTGCTCTAGCGGCATATTCTGTCGCGGGCGACTTTGCTTTATATTGACGGGGCTGACCACTTCACCACTGCGTCATCAGTGCATTGAAGTCGGACATTCCTATTTATTTTGATGTGAATAGTTCACTCGCACACAAACATATATTATAAAGTATTAGCTATATACTAAAGCTTCTGTAGCGCAGGCGGTATTCCTGTCATCGGTCTGCCGCAAGCCATCCTTTGGTAATGTGGCACACGACAGAATATACCAAATGGCCACGAGTCAATGGTTCTCACAAAATAATTAACTCTAACGAATATATATCACCCCACTAATTGACTGTTTCCGGTGGCATAAGCGTGAGTGGTTTTGCAACTAACACTCATGTGGTCTCTCTCGGTTTTGTTGCTAGCGTTAGAAAAATGTTGGCGCGCTTATATCGCGTTATTTTATGTAATAAGACGATCTAGTAGTACAGTTAAACTCTGTGATCCTGACACGAACATGACGTTCAATAACAAAAACACTATCATAAACGAATAGACGCTAAATGAATCGATCGAGACAAGCAGAGCGTGCCGCTGCCGCGCTGTACGGCTCGTGGCTCGAGGCTCTCCAGTCGACGGCGACGGCGACGGCGAGAAACATGCTACTATTAAAGTATGAAGCGACAGTCCGCCGCACTGGTAATCATTGTGTGAGTACTCGTACACACATGTCGTTGTTATAGGCATATATTTGGTGTTACTTGTGCGGAGATGTGAGAAAGTGCTCGACCTAGTTCTGCCCGCCGACTGGTCTCGCGTGTCAGCGCGCGGCGGGCGCAAGTAGTGAGAGATCTCATCGACGATAGACTATAATTAAGTCGATATTCGAGTGACAAACAGAGAAGATAACTGAATTGAGGACATTATACAAGTCTTAATAAGTAAAGTTATTTTTACAGTAATGATATTGTTTTTAAACACACATATTGCATGAATTCCTACGGGAAATATGTGTGTTTGTCTCTACTTTACAAAATCACTTATAAAATCCTTATATTGTTTCCACATACAACCCCAAGCCCATATCCCCGAGGGGGGTAGTCACCGATATTTCGCCAACTACGGTTTTAGGGTCGACGCAATCCGTGGCGAGCTTATTGTCGTTAACTGGGCACAGTTCCAAATGTCTTGATAGAAAATCATAATAACACTTTGCTCGACTCGGGCATCAAACCCAAATTTTTTATTTTGTTTAGAATTTGTTTGCACCGGTACCACGCAGCAGTACCACGCAGCAGTGCCACACAACAGTACCACACAACAGTACTACACAGCAGTACCACGCAGCAGTACCACACAACAGTACTACACAGCAGTACCACGCAGCAGTACCACGCAGCAGTACCACACAACAGTACCACACAACAGTACTACACAGCACTACCACACACTACCACGGAGCTCGCAGGGCAGCATTCCTTCATAATTTAATAATTGAGGCGCTGCGAAATCCTCTCCCAATCCGGGAGTACACTTACTCATACGGAACTTGTTCCTCTAATACAGAAGGTTACAGTCAACAGTCAAACAGTCTTGTGTCACGTGGCCGCGGTGAGTGTCTCCGCGTGATGGCATTATGTCGTTGCCACAATGACAGATCTTCGTCCATTGCTCTATTAGCACCGACAGCGCGAAGAATTTAAATGGATTTGGATAAGGCATTAGACTTGTGATATAGAGGTCGCGGGTTCGAATCCCACCTATCGCACTACCGACTAGAACCCGCTCCTAACATAAGCATTGTAGCTTAGCTGAAGCGCTTAGGTTCATAAGTGTTACTTAGTGACCTACATTAGTAACTGATTGATGCGCCAGGAACACTACCACAGTCATCTCATAGTAAACAGACACGTCGTCGTCAACTCGTCCGTGTGTTAGAAAGCACTCAGAGTCGTCTGGTGGTCTCACTTATCATAAACATTTATTACCTTCAACAAGGACCATAAACTATTCTTTCACTACTACTACTTTCGTTCGCTGGCCGTTGCCGGCTCCGCGAAAAAGCTGAGGTCACTATTACTAATCGTCTATTTCAAGAAAATCACTTATTGCATCATCTGTTAAAAGTATCTCACATAAAAAATCGATTATTTAATACCTATTATAGAATAATGTACACATTATCTATAATATCTATTGGCTTGGAATTAAATACCGATAAATGTGAACTTTTTATAAACAATTTTGAAAGCAATAAAAAACATCGGTACTTTCAAAATTTATTTGTTTGGCTCCAAACATCAAAATTATGGATAAAAGTTCTCTTCGCCTCCTTGAGTCACCAGTCTTTGAAGAAGCTTTTAATTCCTTCATAGATGAAAAGATACAACATTTTTGTGAAATTACAGATAGCTTCCTCAAAATTAATATTCATTCGGCTTTTACAATAATTATTCGATATTGCCTTTTTGTTCCCAAATTCACGCATGCGCCAAGATCATCACAGTTTTTGAAAAATTTAGTACCTTTAGATAAAATTTATAAAATTATTCAAAATACTCTATTCGTGTGTTTCTCCGCATTGCTGTCACTGTGGAGAAGCTGTCGATAGCCTCGGACACCATGGACTCTCTTGTAGCAGAAGCGCTGGACGACTTTTTCGCCACGCTAATCTTAATGACATATTACGTCGTGCTCTTGTCACTGCTGGCGTTCCAGCTGTACTTGAACCCAATGGCTTGGTACGTGACGATGGGAAGAGACCGGACGAAATGTCATTGTTGCCTTGGAAGATGGGTAGGCCTTTGGTGTGGGACGCAACATGCGTTGGCACCCTTGCGCCATCACACGGAAACCCTCAAACGGCGCAAATATAGTAATTTAGTGGGAAATTACATTTTTGAGGCCGTTTGACCTCAAACGGGACCTCAAACGGGAACCTGGGGTTTCCACCTGGAAACCCCAGGTTCATGGGGTCCGAGCGCTCGTATTTTGTACAGGGAGATCGCAAAACGCCTGATCGACGTTTCGCGTGATCACAATGCTGGTCTTTTCTTTGCCCAAAGAATCATCATTGCCATTTAACGTGGTAATGCTGCCAGTCTTCTGGGCACGTTACCAGTTGACATTTTTGTAAATATTAGTATTATAATTTTTTGTGTTTTTGTAATTATGTTATCTTTTTTAATACGTTTGTAAATATAGGTATATTATATTATTTCGTTTTAAAATTAATACCAAATGTACACATTATAATTATGTAGGTATGTAGTTGAACCGGCAAGTCTACTGCGATGCCCGTGGAAGTAGTAAGTTAAGGAAGTGAAGGACCGCGCTCGGCTCTATTAGAACATCACCGCCACAACTATTACTAATAATAGACAAGAACACAACATCATGGATATTTATACGGCAAATTGACATATCACTCACTTAATAAATTTCATTAAGAACATCTCGCCGCCAGGGAAGTCGTGAGCGCGTAAAATATTGATTTCTATTATATCTGCATTTGACGTAGCCAACGCCTTGAATGGGATATGCAAATTTAATTGTCAATAAACAGCGAATTCTTTATACAAACAGATTTATGTGTAGATTTCCGAACGTTTATCTCTCACATTGATCTGTTGCAATTAGCTGTTAGCACGGTGCTTCGGTTTATGAACGGAGCGAATCGTGATTCGTTTATTTGCGTTTTGTTTTTTCTTTAATGAATAACTTGGTTATTTTTGGACTATAATGATCGCTATTTTGTTGTTGCGGCAGTTACACCAGCTTTAAGTAAATATTTGTTAAGACGAGCTGGTTTTGGTTTATAAAGCAGATAATATTCAAATAAAATATTCGGCACATCTGTACAATATTCGCCGTCCATTTTAAGGGTCATATTCTTAGTAGGCACTGGAACAATACCTGGCAGTAGGCATTGTATATATTATATAGAACAAAATTGCTAGGAGAATGCTGATTGTGAAGTAGTGCCAGTCAGCGATCGGTACAGGTGGCAGAGTCGTTAGGGTAGAGCATCAGGTTAGATCGCCGCTCCGATACAAAGAAGACAGCCACGGGGGAGCGTCAAAGCCAAAAAAGAAATTGTCCACCAGTTAGGACTGCAGCGATACAGCTCACTTCATCCCGAGAAACTAAAAAACATCAGCTTACTTGTACAGCGTCATAGGATAAACTCACTACAGCATGTTCAGTATACATTGTCGATGGAAACGTAATAAGTATATTAAAATAATACTTTTAATTTTGCAGTAACCTGCGTACAAGCGCACCTAAAAGCTACACATGAAGACAAGTTATAAATAACAAGTAACGAGTCGGCATTCTGAAATAGCGAGTTAACCTTTTCTAGTAATTAGCGCAATATTATCAGGCGAGTACTTAACTTACTCGTATTCATTACTCGCTTAATGACAGCGCATTCCGACCGCATGAAAAATACTATCGACAAAGTGCAAGTGGGACAAAATAAGGCTGTTCACAAAAGCGTTTATAATTTGAATGAGCGCTCGCGTCCTCTAGCGAGATTCTCTTCAAAAAGTCAATAAATAAAGCCGTCATTCATTTTGGCGCCAATGCTTCAACTAATGGCAGGCATCGCTTTCCATCTCGACTGTTGATGTATTTACCATTTATGTAGAAAGTATGCCGATGTGTAACAAATCATGTTCAAAACGCAGTCTTTGGTGATGAGAAAATATGTCTTGAATGATATTTAATTCGCACAAAAAGATGATACAAATTTAGTAAATAAAATGTTTGAACTGAATTACGCATAATATCACTATTATACATGTAATGTAGATACCGACCATTAACCAGCTGCGCGCGCTGGCTGCCCAGGACCACACCCAGGACTTATTACATCGACTCCTCAGACAGCAGACGCAACTGTAGCAGACTGCGCCACAGCTAATTAGCTACGTATTACCTACTGCCTCAAATGAAAGTGTTTCTTTCTATTCACTCACTCCGAAAATAACACCCGCTAATGAAAACGCGCTGAGCTTGACAGACGAGTGCATGAAAAAGAATCAGAATGTGTCGTCATGGAAAATAAAAACATGTTTCTGGTACCTATGTTAACGAAAAAATCCAAATTTTATGATTTTAGCTCTTGTGTTAATTAATATAATTATGACTTGTCAATATATGTAAATCTAATGAGCTCACAGATTTAAAACAGAAATTATAATTATATGCACATGTGTCAGTCCTACAGTTAGGACCAATATACACGGTTTGTTAATAACACTATACTTATGACGTGGTTTATCTGTTGACAAAGCAGTAGCACAGAACATACGAAGACATAATGTACTGTGGCAGTAGCGTTACTGGCACACACGGACACACACCGGTAATAAAAAGGTGTAGATAAGTAACGTTGATCTTCTAACAAAAGTAATGTTTCAATGACAAACGGCAATATTTTGGAAAGTGTGCATCTTTAGTGAGTTCATTAGACACGCTATTATTTGACGCATAGAATGGTTATTGATTAAATAAATATCCAACAACATTGAGTGTGAATCATCGTGATGTTGCAATATTTACGATATAACCGAACGCTAAGCACCTCAGCCGCGAAACCCCGACAGGCCGTATGCGTTACGATTGCTCCGCCAAGTTACACATACAGAAAAAAACTTCGTCAGAAAAATTGGCGGAATTTGTAAAAATCGAAGAGAACAAACTAAAAAATGTTCAAAGTCATAAGTGTTTAAGTTGGCCGCGTCAACGTAACGTAGAGGATCACGCGGCCATGGAGACCTCAGCAACTACTTGGGCTCTAATTCTTTTAGTCAATTGAAAACAGAATTTGTCAAAAATTGTCGAAAAAGAATTATAAGCTTTAAATCGATATTTTACAAATTATTCACCTTGGAAGTTATGGCCGCGTAATCGTTCACTTGTTGTTTGCTTATTGTCGATTATTTCTTTAAATCTTAAGACTTCATACAGTAAAACTATTACAAGAAGAAAGATCTTAATTTGTCAAACTAGAGAAAGCAATAAATACTACTAAAGTTTAGTTAGACAGATGAAATCAGTCCAAAACAAAAAGCACATGGCCGCGCAGTCGATACGTTACTTGGTAGGCTTATATCTCATTATCGATAACTGCTAGGATTTCGGTGTGAACAGCTATTTATACTACATATTACCCTCATTAGAATGACATATCTTTTTACCCTCAGAACAGTTTTCAACGCGTGGAATTTCAATAATTATATAATATCAATCAATGTTCGTGCAGGGTAACCATAATTTCGATTTGATTTGGAAATACCTCTAACTGGAGACTAGCAATTATATTAGACAACATGTATTTCAATCTGCAAAATATACTATTACTAAATAAAAAACTTATATATTTCAATAATTTGATATGTTCATTCATTACAGCTTGCAAAATTAACAAATATATAAAGACGGTACAAAAAATCAACAAATAAAATAAAATTCTTTGAAAACCTTTGTTTTAATGAAAATTTATTATTTGGAAAAAATCAGAATAAAACAAAGAAAAGAAAAAAACTAACACCAAGAATTAAATGTTACGAAAAACAATAATCCAATGTAAGGGCAACGCTTTCATACGATCAGTGTTCTTAGAAATACCTTCGTTTGTTAAAAACTGGAGAGACGACGGTGTCTCTACTAAAAATGGCGATCCTATGAATATAATGTTTCACTCTGAATATAATTATTGTTACTATATACGGATTCTATCGCGTTATTTATTTGACACTTTATTACATAATTTTGAAAACTGTTACACTACTACTACTATTAAACTTTACTAATTTTTATATAGTATATAATAATATAATAATGTTCTATCACATACACACAACAATATAATTATACTATAGTAGTTTAATTTCAATGAATAATATTCGCGTAAACAGAAGACAATATTATAATTATTGTTATTATTTTAGTTTTTTTATAGTCAGTAAAATATAGTATAATGGCTGCAACTCCTTGACGATATGAGTTGTAAAATATTGAAATTATATTTAATTGGCGATTTAAAAGAGCGGCCGTGAGTTTCTTGCAAGTTTCTTCTCATAGGCTCAACCCTTTGCCAGAACCTGACAACAAACCTAAATTAGCTTCAGTAACTTAGTAGACTCACTAACCTTTATATTTTAACGTTCATATGTGTTACTTTGTGACCTAAATAAATAAATGATTTTTGACTTTGACAAAAAGGGTAATTGAACTATTTATCTTTACGAAATATAACATTAACAAATAAATGTGTATTTGACTTCGTTTTATTTTTGCTAACCCTCGAATATGAAGAAAATACATACATACCCAATATATTTGACAATAATAATTGTAGAAATAAGAATGAAATAGCGTTTTTTACAATCTTACGCGATTTTGATAACTATGTTAAGCAAAGAGACTGAAAATAAAAATTGTTTCGAAATTCTTTAAAATAAGCGATATAGTTACGACTTTAACGCTGCATTTATTTATGAACACATCGTAAATTATATTATTTTCGGCGCTAGTTCCATTAGTAATTATTCAAATAGTACATGAATTCAGACCCATCGGAGAGAAAACACGTATTTCTATTGTTGAATTTAGATTTAATAAACATTTTTTTCAATTACCACCTTGAAAGAGGCTATTCTTATTCACGACTAAGAGATAAACGATGCAGAAAATGCAATAAAATTTTCTTTGAATTTCCTTATACCTTATAAAAACCATGTGGTGACGGAGTAAGAATACTAAATGTCATGAAATAGGGTGCATTTCATCCCGTGGGTGTCGTAAGCGCCGATAAAGGGAGCACATTAAGTAGACAACAGCTCTGCAAAGTGAGGGAAAACTCGAAACAAACCCTATACCAACTCGTCTGGCCAGCGTGGTATAGTAGACTAAAATCCTCTCATGAATACAAAACCACAATAATGGCCTCCAGTTCCCGGCAGTCCCGCTATTCCTAGCCACGGCAGCGGTCGCGGTAACGGCGGGATAAGGGGTGCGAAGAAACTCCGGGCTACGGAAGGCTTTCAATAATATATACACCTGGCGACGTATAACGGCAGGTCACTTCGGCTCGACCAATACCTCACCGAACTGGAGGTAGAACTAAGTCACATAAACTGGCATATATTGGGGTTGTCTGAGGTCTGAAGATAGGGGGAGGACACGATAACACTTGAGTCAGGTGACTTGTTCTACTTTCGAGAAGGTGATCGGCTCTCCCAGGGTAGTGTCGGTTTCCTGGTCAATAAGGCCCTCGTAAGCAGCGTTGTGGAAGTCAAAGTATGTCGACATGGGTAGCGTACCTTGTAAATTCTCAATAAATTCGTCAGTCAGCTCTTCTTAATAAATTTGTTTTTTAAGAAGAAGCTTCGACGAAAGTGGACTTGGCAAAGCCCCGATACTGTGACAAGGAACGAAATAGATTTCATCATTACAGACCGGAAGCATATATAGATGTCTCCGTGATCAACAGGTTCATTACCGGCAGCGATCACCGACTTGTCCGAGCCACTCTAAATATAGACTTCAAAGCAGAGAGGGTTCAAATGGTGAAATCTACTCGCCGACCTACACCGCTCCAAATAGCTTTGGACTCCAAAAAGTTTCAATTGTAACTTCAAAGTCGTTTCGATCCGCTGGAAACCACAGGCAATGTTGACAAGAAAACCGACACAGTGGTCAGAACGCTACAAGAGCTGTCTCGGAGCTGGATACCTGCAAAATGTAAGAACAGGGAGTCTAAGCTCTCGCTCAAGACTCTCGAACTTATGAGGAACGACGAGAAATGCCATCCACTGAGTCGTCTTCGTCAGATAGAAGAGTCTTGAACCTACGCCTCCGAAAGCTGATGCGATGTGACCTTCGTCACTCTAACTCTCGCCTCGACGAGGCAGCGATTGAGCGAAATAGAGGGTCAAAAGTTTACGTTCAGCAGTTAGGGAGACCCCATCTGACAAAACTCAAGACTACCGATGGCAGAGTCTTGACCACAAATACTAGAGTGTTTTTACAGACACCTGTACGCATCACGGATGGCGAGCCCTTCGGGACATAACAGCGATGACCACAGAGCCCCAATCACGCGCCACTGCACCGAGACATCCCGGATATTGACCAGAGCGAGGTTAGAGCGGCTCTCGAGCAGCTTAAGAATAATAAATCTTCCGGTGATGACGGAATTACAACAGAGATAAAACCTTACTTAAGAACTATAGACCCATCTCACTCCTAAGCCACGTTAACAAGTTGTTCTCGATAGTCCTCAGAAACCGTCTGACTAGAAAACTTGACGAAGCTGGAGCCTCCAGAACAAGCCAGGTTTCGAAAAGGCTTCAGCACCGTGGACATCCATACTCTTCGGCAGATTATACAGAAGACCGAAGAGTACAATCAGCCGCTGTGTATGGCTTTTGTGGACTACGAGAAAGCCTTCGACTCCATCGAAACTTGGGCAGTTCTGGATACTCTGGAACGATGTCAAATTGACTGGCGCTATATAGAAGTGTTGAGATGCCTTTATGACACCATCACAATGACCGTCCAGCTTCATGATCAGAAAACAAACCGGATAGAGCTGCGTCGAGGAGTGAGACAGGGAGGTGTAATATCTCCCAAATTGTTCACCAACGCGCTTGAGGATGTTTTTAAAACACTGGACTGGACGGGGAATCAATGTGAATGGTGAGTACATCTCACACCTACGGTTCGCCAATGATATCTTCATTAGAGCAGAGTCACTGGAAGCCTGGAACAGCTTAGCGGGATGCTGCATAGCCTAAATGGAGCCTCGCGACGGGTTGGTCTCGATATGAACTTGGATAAAACCAAGATCATGTTTAATAGATATGCTATGCCGCGGCCGATTTACGGCGATGGGTCGATGCTCGAAGTTGTTTAAGAGTATGTCTACCTTGGACAAGTGATTCGACTTGGTAGGAACAACTTCGAGAAAGAAAGTGACAGGAGAATCCAGTTGGGGTGGGCATCGTTTCGTAAGCTTACTCATCCTCCTTCCCATCGCCTTTGCCGCAATGTCTGAAGACCAAAGTCTTTGACCAGTGCGTCCTACCAACGGTGCCGAAACGTGGACAATCACGGTAGGGATCTGCAATCAATCTGCTGAATAGTATGGATGTGGTCCACGGTGCTGAAGCCTTTTCGAAATCCGGCTTGTTCTGGAGGCTGGAACTCGTCAAGCTTTCGTAGGCTAGTCCAAAAATTTAAAGTCACCCAGCGGGCTATGGAGCGAGCTATGCTAGCAGTTTCTTTGAGGGATAAACTTAGAAATGAGTTTATCCATCAAAGAACCAAGGTTACCGACATATCTGTAGAAGGACCGATGGCCGTTAGAGCAAGTGAGTCCTAGAGTAGAGACCGCAACTTGGTAAACGTAAGGTAGGACGCCCCTCGGCCAAGTGGACCGATGACCTGAAAAAGGTAGTTGGAGCAGACTGGGTGCGAAAGGCGGAAGATCGGATGTTGTGGTTGTGGCGTAAAATGGGAGGGGCTATGTCCAACAGTGGACTGCGGTGGGTTGATTGATTGATTATAAAAATAGTAACATTTGATTTAAATGGCACACAAATGATGTTACATGACATAGGTCACTCGAAATATTATAGTTAAACAAAATGTTTTCTTTTTCTTTTTCAAAAGAGATTACCAGCCAGCCATTCGGGTTACAAATGACTAGTATTAAAATATGTACAAATTTAATTAAGAATAAACAAATAAGTGTATGTAAAACTAAGATAACAATTTGCGAAGACACGTTTTAAATTGTATTAAATTGTTACTTATGTCTAGGTCGGTGTTAACAGAAAGTGCATTGTATTGCCTACAGAGCCTGGATACAGCTGCGTAGCGTCCAAGATTTGTTCTTGAGCGAGGGATATGGAAAAGCTTGTATGTGCTAGGTCTTGGAATACGAGTCGGAATATTAATTTTGAATCTATTTAAGAGAGGTTAGCAGTCAGCGGTTCCATTTATTATTTTATGTAGGAAGACGACGTCAGACATTTTACGGCGGTTAGATGGCGTGTTCATGCGGAAGTGTTTCAGGCGGCCATCATAATTATTTACGTTTTGCAGTGAGTGGTCCCGGTAAGCGAGATGGTAGAGAAACCGCTTCTGGACCCGTTCAAGATGCTTGATGTAGATGTCATAATGAGGGTTCCACACGACAGAGTTGTATTCTAGTATCTAGTAATGAATAAACATATCAAATTATTGAAATTTACAAGATTTTTAATTAGTAATTTTTATTTTGCAATTTGAAATACATGTTGTCTAATATAATTGCTAGTCTCCAGTTATTTTCAAATCAATTGTTTGAGACCACATAATTTATTAAATTACCCGCTTTGAAATCTATTCTGCGGGTAAAACGATATTATGTCATTCTAATGAGCTTAATAATATGTCGAATAAATGGCCATAACTTCCAAGGTGAATAATTCATAAAATATTGATCTAAAGCTTATAATTATTTTTTCGACAATTTTTCACAAATTCAGACTTCAATTGACAAAAAGAATTAGATCTCTAACCCAAGTAGTTCCTGAGATCTCCATGGCCGCGCAATCCTCCACGTTACGTTCGCGGGGCCAACTTTAAACCCTTATAACTTCTTTATGTCTACTTTCACAATTTTATTGTTTATTCCCTTCGATTTTGACAAATTCCGAAAATTATTTTGGCGTAGTTTTTTTATGTTCGGGTAACTTGGCGGAGCAATCGCAACGCACACGACAGGTCGACAATGGCGCCGTTCACGAGTTACACTTTCTACACTATTATAAGATATCGTATAGCGCACAGCATACAGCGCTACGATACCTATGTGTTGCATCGCTATAAAACAATTCATTTTAGAATTCGCTTTTTACTTCACATTAAATGTCAGATGCTCGATCAGAACAACTAGCTACAGTTGTGTATGTGTGTGGAGTCTTTACTTGCATACGAGTTGCCGGGTACTCCCGCGTGCTGGAGCAAAAATGTGATTTAAGAGTCACACAACGTCACCCTGTCACCAATATCGGTTCTATTTGATACTTAGTATTTCACTTAAGTTTTAAATCTAGACACAAAAATAGGTATATGTTATGGCAGGTACGCCAGGGGTACGCAGATATAATCGGCAAATGAATTAGAAGAAATAAGAATAAGATAAATAATAAGAAATAAGAATAAATGTTTCTCCGCTCATAAATGAAAGAAAACTGTACTTATTACTACTTTACTACTCAGAGATGTATGTGGTTGATTGATGAGGAACTAGTCAATCAGATCGGCTTCACATAACGGCAGACTGGCAATAGCAGCTTAATCTACATTTACGCTAATTAAAGTTTGTGTGCCACAATCCTAAATCTTTACCTGATAATGATTGTTCGATGTGTTATTAATTAAGTTTTGCCATCAGTTAACTGCCTCCGACCTGTTAGAGCGAAGTTTTATTGAAGCGGAGATGAGCGCGCTCGGGTTTTAACAAGCGATGAGATCGCACCAACTATTGAGGTTAATCAATCCACGTCGCGGTGTGTCTGTGCCGAGGGTTCACTCATTGTGTATTTAAAACATTAGCATAGCAACGTACTATGATTTAAAATGAATAACTCTGTCTGAGATGCTGTCTATGCGTATGTACTTGCGACGGTTATGAATGTGGTTCTGATCTTTTTCACAACCAAATATTTTAAATAGTCGTCAACCACATGAGGCATCTACAAATATATGTATAGGTATAATAAAGGTGAACTTAGTGTGAATGTAGGTACTCATACTACACATGTTTGTCTCCATTACTATGTGTTAGGTACAGTTTTACATAACTAAACTACTAAGTGTGGTTTAGTATATTGTGACACGTCGGATGCTAGTTAATGCAGTCATCTGTATTACCCAACATTAATCTATGTAAAGGGAACCATGCCAAGGGACAACGAGATGATAAAGTGTTATATATTACGTAATAACTATTCCCATGTTGAGTTCCATCTATAATTAGTACCTATGCATTACATAACTAATGAGAAATACACGCAATCGGTACCACTAGACGAGTTGTGGGTATATCGAGTGTCCCTTCCTTATTGCCAGATTATAGATCTTGAGAACAGCAAACATTTTCTAAACATCTGTTGTGAATTAACCGACTTACTTACTGTTTTGTTCATTAGTTGAAGCAAAAATTTAACTACCAATATTTATTTTGGTTTATTTCTCGAATCGTTCAAATATTTGTGAGTGATGCAAAATATTCTCAGACGAGTCTGACGATTTCAAATGACTATTTGAACGCGATGATGTGCTATTAGATGTGAAATAGTCACAGATTACAAACTACAAGTGAGAATGTCATTTGTATTTTGAGGTTAGTTTTTATCGCAACCGACACCGTTGATTTCCATTTGGTGTGCAGTTTTAGGTTTTATCATAGCGTGCATTACTTCAGATGAATTGCATATACTACTTTAAAGAGATGACGAGTGTTTTCTACAGACGGAGCAAAAAATAACAGAAGATTACCTGCACGTTTTATGTTTTGTTTTGCACAAATAAATAAGCGTACTGAGCGGCGCGCGCGGTGAACTAATTCTTTCAACGTCGGAACTAAATCAATCTTGCCTTAATTATTAATCTAAACGAGAGGTCCAACGGGAACGCTGCTAAACAAAAAATCTTGCGAATCATCTTTATTACATATGTGAAGTGAATAAAGCGATCCACGTAAAACAGAGGGGTTAGGGTCAGATACTCTGGATAGTAAAAAGTCTGTGTAAACAAAATGATTAGATTGCAGAATGATTGGGTAGGCAAAACGTCTAGACTACTAAGGTAATGAATTGCAGAATGTCCGTGTAGACAAAACGTCTAAGTTTCAAGAAGCATAGATTGCAGAATGACTACGTAGATAAAACATCTTAGTTGCACAAAGTCTGGGTTGCAGAAGGTATAGGCATAATTGAATAGGCGCAAATTCAGAGCCGTGTCCAGCAGAGGGTCTTAACTTCGCTGGCAGTTCCATAGTAAAAATACAGGGTTGGGTCTTTAACAGAGCCTAGCCAAAAAAAAGTTGATCCATTAATTTTTGGCGAGATACCGCTGTTACATGATAGCATTGACGCGAGGTAGGACGCGGCCTACAGCTAGTCAGCAGGTGTTGAATGCCTTACGAGGATCGAATAACCGATACAGTTAGGTACGTAGGCACCGGCTGTCTAGACGAGACTTATGTTTTGAATGCGTTCGCGGCAGAGGCGCGCGCTGCGGTCGCGGCCACTGCAACGGTAACCACGCGATCGTTTACAGTTTCTGTGCTCCGACATGTTTCTGTCATTCATGAATGTTTCATGTTTAGGTTCACTTAGTAATTTATCCGAGCTAACGAGTATGAATGAGTACCCGCTGCTTATAAAGTAAGTTGGTATACAATTAAAAGATCAAAGATAATTTTTTATTTCGAATTACTCGGATACAGTAAAATATAAAGACACACGCCAATATAATAGTAACAGCCCTAGTATGCTTTCAGTGTGAACTCATTCGCGGCATGCTAGGCGAATTGAAGAATAAAGAAGGCACAAGATAATACATTTCACGGTATTATAAGTTAAAAATAAAAATATCCATTAGACCTGCCAATGTGGTTTAAGAAAGCACAGGAAAGCAACTACCGCTGCCTACAGCGGGAGTTGCTTTCCTGAACCACGTCGGCAGGAGTGTGCTGTTGTACTAAGTACTGCTACTCTAGTAGGCTTAGTGCAACAGCACACTCCTGCTATTATTCAATTTGATCGAAGCCTTTTCTGTACTTTTTTAAGAAGGAGATTCTCTAAAAAGTGAACTTCTACACTATGGTCGATGTCTACATGAGCCGCTGGGTCGCGGGCGACTTGGGCGACTTTATCAACACTCCATTAACGGATCACACAAGTAATTGTCCCGTATGGCATTCGAACCTACAACTCCAGCGAGGTGGCAGCGGCGCCGGCGCGGCGCAGCGAGGCGAAAGCTGCTGATATACGTAATACATACACACCTACTTTTTATGTTTGCACCACTCTGCGGTAGTCTGGTATAAATTACCTAAGGCAAGAATCGCCTCCGCTCGTTTATGTATAGTTTATAAAATATACATTAATAGGTAAGTACGCTACTTTAGCTAATATTATGAAGCTACGTATGCCACCTATGTAATACAAAAGTTGTTGATTAATATCATCATAATCACATCATTTTGATCCTATCCAGATGGTAGAGCAATATTACAGTTGAAAGTAAGTGGCAATGGCGCGCCGTAATTTAAAGCTCAAAGCTTGAGCCAAGCGGCGGCGTCCGGAACTCGGGCTCCAAACAGTTTGTAGATAATTGTCGATAGCGCGCAGGGATGAAGGCAAAACACAGAGCGTATCAATTGCTAACGTGGCGCGCAGATTATTAGTGGAACTTGTTACGAGATCGACGACAGCATACCTACCTCTTCACACTAAGCTTCAACTTACTTGTATATATATATGTATACTTACTTGTATATTTTTAATCCCAGCACATCATCATAGAAAAAGGTCATCACAAACAAAAATACGAAAGGAATAACTTGTAAGCTTTGCCGTTCATGTTGTTTCAGTCCCCCGCCCGCGCACGCGCATTAGTCCACTAGTGACTGCGTACTTATTGTACGTACAAGATCAGCTTCAGAACAGCATTCAGGTTAACACGCACAATCACACGCCCACATGGTTAGTTCTAGGGAATAATATACCATATTATTGTTTAGTAACTACGTTTTGCCTTATGTACACAGATATCACAAGTGTGACGTGTGTTAACGCGATTATAAAAATTAATGAACGATGTTAAAAATAAAACATATTCGAGCTCAAACAATAAAATATGCATCACTCACAACGCTGCTGTATTACATTGGCTATTGATCTAAAACTGAATTAAAAATATCCTTTAAGTATAAGAGAAAAGGATAATGTCTATTTCAACATTTTATTGTTATTGTGTCACACGCATCGCTGTACAGCGCAAACAAATGACACGCCACCATAACGACGAACAGCATCGTGCTTAAAGATGCACCGGCGCGGTCAACGGCGATCATTAGAACAACATTAATTAATGCACTCTGTCGGATACTTGTCGCAACTACCACCCGTACCATTGCTATCACAGCACACACGTTAAAAATTAAAATTATCCAAGCTTATAAACCATAGAGATTGCTCATAAGGATTAAGTAATAAAACATCTACCACGATAAACATTAGTTTCAGGTATTCTGCTACCACAAACATGTAATTGCATTGTTTTGTTTCTCTCTCTTCCTGGCTCAGTATATCACATTGTGATGGGGTTAGCCTTGTTTATTCTAGCTTCCCACTTTGCTCTATCCTTGTCATCATCGTCGGACAGCTTGCATTATCTGATGTCTCTCAACACTACGTCTTTCCGCCTTGCCTTGGGTCAGTCTCCGAATCTCTGGCCGGGGGTTGGCAAGCTTCAGTGCTGAGTTGCCTATGTAGGCTGCTGGCCATCTTTTTACGTGACCACAACATGGCAGCCTTCTCCATTTTTTATTGTCTGGATTTATTCCATACTGCCTTTTTTATTGTCATTAGTAAGAATCGAACCAGCAACACCCTTAGAGTCTTATGTATACTCTAAGGCAACACCGCACTGCGGAAATAATGTCGAGGAAATGAACAAGCCGCTGCTGTCTGAGTCAAGATGGTGAGAAACGGATACCAGAACAGCTATTCTACTCTTCACTCAAAACGTTAACGTGCTAGACGACAGGAACTGTTTATATTCTCCAGATCCTGCTAACTACGACATGAGAGGAGGGAAAGGAGTAGGACAGCAATATCACGATATAGACAAGATGTGGGTCGATGGCTCGAGACGCCGCGCCGGTATTGAGACTCCGGACATTGGACCACCTGTTTTGCAAACGGACAAACAGGATAATATTCATGTAGATGACATAACTTTTCTCATCACCGTATAATGGCTATGTGACTCATTAGTGCGAGATGCAGTAAGAGTACACTTAACTGGTAGTAGAATGCACACAGCGCTTGCCTAAATAACTATTGCGCGAGTTATTTATGAGCTAAGTGTGGTTTCCCTTTGGTATTAATATTTATTTTCCGGTACTTATCGTATGACTGCCAAGTTAGTGGCTTTCTAAACCAGTTTGAGCAGTATCTCGGTAATTGCAAGTCTTCCTGAATCAGTCGGCGCGCCGCTGCAGCACCGCACCGTCAATACGCCGTGAAATTGTGTTATAAATCATATCCAAGGAGGCTGTGCATGCGGCTCGTGACATACTATTAGCGATCTTTGAACACCGCGCTTCCATAACTCTAGTGCAAGGTCTGCAACATTCTTCATATTATTATAATAAATATGGATTATTATCATACCAAGAAATCCGCTTGTTATCGATATTAGTATGGCAGGATCAACAATCAGCCCGAAGGACTATCCAGGCGCGCGGTATATCCGCATGTCAGCAAATAAACTTAATATGATAAAATCATCACCAGGTTGCCAGGGAGTTGGACACTCTCGAGAGCTAATGAGATTACGCGAGTTAATATTTATTACTTTCATATTGCATGCAATCTAATCTAAAAAATGTACGATCGTAAATGGACTGCCTCAAGAAACAAACACAAGACTTCAGCACGCAGTTTATTCCTAGTTTGATTTGCCGTAGGCAGAGCCGGCCAACAGTATTGCAAATACGAAACAATAATGCAATATATGTACCTATTATAATATATAGTTTTATCGCGTGCTAGGTTCTGCTCGAGAACCGTCACACTCAGCGTATTGGTAGTGGCGAAATGGTCCCTTGAACCACTGCGCTTCACATACAGTCATTCGTAACAATAAAGAGTTATTGATGAGCAGCCACTTCCGCACAGATCGCTTACCGAGCAGCGAGGCGCTCGAGTGCATTACAATGAAGAATGTCGTCGATACCACCTCCCTTGGCCCCGCCCCGCCCGCGCCGAGCCTCTCCCATGCACGCGGTTCTAAGTACACAACAATGGATGTCGCACTGCTATCGTTGTAATTGTAATGATTTTACATTACGTACCTCCCTACTCACTGCTCCGTTAGCATCGCACGCGAAAGAACGGCGGCTCTCTTGGAATACATTTGATCCGTCTGTGGTGGTTGATATCTATTATATTTCATCGTTAAGTACTCGATACAACAAGGTACGTTGTTATTGATCTCATATAAACATAATTCGTATGTTGACTAATAATACGGACGAGTTGAACTACATTACAAACGCGTGTTGGCGCACGTTGTCGCCTTGTGTCAAGCCACCTATCCCTTACCAGTAATGCACTACAGTCTACACTCAACGATCGCTACCGGTGCAGCGGCGCGGGCGCACGCACACGGAACTTAGCAGAAGTTCTAAATATTACTATACTGCTTCGATACTTAAGTTTTACAACTTTCACATTATGAGTTACGTCGCGTGTTTTTAAATAGCTACAAACCATGGTAACGCGAAGGTAGCGTTCTTTATGTCCGCTATGTAGCTATTCTACTATATTCACAATGAAGTAGGCGTTCCAGACCGCCCGTGTGCCTATCTGTAGGCTCAATCTCCACACCGACCAAAAATATGTTTTATTTATTTATTCTATAATTTTTGGTAAACTTAATATAATAAATAAATTAATAGCTAAATATGGCCAATTATAAGTTTTACACAATTATATAACTTAACCTTTTGGTAACGTAGGAACAACTTAACGATTAGGAATAAAACTATACATATATGCAGATCAATGATATCAACCGATGTAACTGAGCGATTGTTGCCGCGGTGGTCACCAAAAATGTGTCACTGAGTGTGCGTTTCATTTTCGCAACACTGGTAGTGAAAAGATCAATATCTACACCCTGGCATGTCATGTTGTACATTCGGCACACCCTTATTAAATATGAATTTTGCCTGTAATTTGTGCTAACCGCGGGGATGTGCAGGAGGTGCGATCTGCGTAGAAATGCCGATGGAACATGCAATCCGATTCTGTTCACAAACGCCATTATGTCAATTGACCCATTCATTATATTGAACAAGAATGATAAATCTGCAATTTTGCGCCTTTCATATAAGGGTAGTAAATGAAATGTTTTACATAGCTGCTTATGTAGTTGGGTAAATAACAATTCGAACGATATTGCATATAGGTTATACCTTAAAAATGTATTATGAATGCTTTCAATTTGATTTATGTAGACGTTGGTCGCGTCCTAGCGAGGATTCTATACTTGTGAAGCGTACTCAAGGTGACTACGAAACAAGAAACAATACAGAATTTTAATAGTCTTAAAATTCTGTATTTTTCCTTGTTTGTGCACCACAAATAGCAGTTTGCGAGGGCTCTCTAGGGCAGCCGTACTGCCGGCGCCGGCGTGTGCTCTGTGTGCCCTCCGGCCGCCACGACACATACGATGTCACTATCGAAAGAGCATGGCAAGACACGCTTATGTGCTTCGTCATCGAGAACTATAAAATCTTCGGACACTGTACTTTGTAATTTTATAAAAACTTATCATCAAACTTCAATTTATAGTAATCATAGCAATTAATTAGTAACTGTCAAAGTAACATTCGAATTCAAGATAAATGCTTTTACAGGCAAACACGGGTGACTGTGGCTGCTGCGTAACCGCGGTGACTTTTTTTTATTAAAGGAGTTTAATTTGTTACTTGTCAAAATTGTATATCTGCCTTTTAATATGTTCGTGAATACCTGGCATTTATTACGTGCACGTAACGCCGTATTCTGCCATTGTAATCTTAGCGATAATAATTTTGCTTTAACATTGGATAAACATTTTCAAATTATTAATATTTTTCCTTAAATGTCATATCCCACGGCAGATGTGGAATTTGTTGGGTATTTCATAGAAATTATTTGATGATATTTTAATCTGAGAGTGAAACCAATTACGACAGTGTTCACGGTGGTTAGACAGACACTGCGGAGTGCGGACACACCACTCTGCTGGTTATGTGAGACGACATCGCAACACAGACAAGTGCGGCGCGTATGTTTATTAGTTACGCTACTACCTGCTGCTACTCGACATTATAATGTATATTCTACTAATGAATGCTTGTTATGATAAGAGAGACACTAAAATAGTAGTGAAGCAGCATGTCCCACATCCTCACTTCATCAGATAATAATAATAATAATAAACATTTAATTCAGAATTATCCATATTTTGTTAGTAACAATAACTTAAAAACTATGTTAGTTATACAATTATTAAAATTAATTCATGTATCTTCCTGCTGCACCGGCCCCGCCGCTATGCCTACGGGTCCAGTGCAACAGGAAGGGACAGTTTAGCCTATCACTGATCACCTTCAGGATACTGTTGTTGCTCCGGCGAATCCTTTGCATCAGAGATGCTGTTCTCTTTCGCATTACAGCTTCAAAGCTGTCTGTATGCGCCTCCGCAAACATGCCTGACGCACTACAGAATCGCCGGAGCCCCAAAAGTACCCTGAAGGCGTTATTATATTGTACTCGAAGAGCGTTGTAGGTCCTCTGAGTATTCTAACCCACAGGCTGCACGTGTAAAAAGTCTGGCAAAATGCTTTAAAAAGAGTGATTTCCACTTCTTTTGTACAACGTGCAAACCTGCGAGCCAGCATATTACATCGGACCGACAACGCTCTCCGCTCTCTCTCAATATCTTCGTCATCAATAAATAGATAAAGTCGCACGTAGGTATGTAGGTACTAACTATCTTGTATTTCACCAGTGAGTTGTAATTACTGCTAGTAATAATAGTTCAATGTATTTTGACGTCTACCGACCATAGTTCTAAAAGAAAATCCTGTAACACTTTGCCTGACCCAGGATTTTAACCGGAGCCATCATAATCGTTTCGCATAGCTATACATATGTATAGCTATATATGGATATTATACCCATATACGGATAGCTATTTGAAACGATTATTTAAATGGATGTGATTATACTAACACGTATTTACAAAAACTATTTCATGCATGGATACAAAGTACGAGTCCATCAACTCGTTGTGATTACACAAACACTCAATAACTCGTTGTGATTACACAAACACTCAATAACTCGTTGTGATTACACAAACACTCAATAACTCGTTGTGATTACACAAACACTCAATAACTCGTTGTGATTACACAAACACTCAATAACTCGTTGTGATTACACAAACACTCAATAACTCGTTGTGATTACACAAACACTCAATAACTCGTTGTGATTACACAAACACTCAATAACTCGTTGTGATTACACAAACACTCAATAACTCGTTGTGATTACACAAACACTTAATAACTCGTTGTGATTACACAAACACTCAATAACTCGTTGTGATTACACAAACACTCAATAACTCGTTGTGATTACACAAACACTCAATAACTCGTTGTGATTACACAAACACTCAATAACTCGTTGTGATTACACAAACACTCAATAACTCGTTGTGATTACACAAACACTCAATAACTCGTTGTGATTACACAAACACTCAATAACACGCATTGGTTGTTGTTGAATGACAACAGTGGAGGGACAATGGCTGACCTCGACACGTCGACCGACATCCGCGACCACCGTGTTTTATGTTTTATTGTAAACCACTTTAATGGCGTCAAGTTGATAGAGCCATTTGCTGCGCTCCTATTGTTAGCATTTTTTGTTACTAACTTAGATTTAAGATATTTCTGATCTCAACTTGTTGTAAGGAGTATTGCCGTTACCTAATACAAATGTTGATTTTATTCATTAGTTTTTAATCAAATCAAGGTGAACCAACGCTCAATTTAATTGATATTGCATACATAAATACATATTAAACTTAATTTATTATTACATCTACCAACCAGTCTCATATTTTGCAATATTTAATTTGCTCCTACATCATTAATCATAGAGAATAGATCAATACACAAATTCAAAAGTAAAAGCAACCCAGCCTGTTCGGTTTTACTTCCAAGTAGGTGCTGCTACCTGTAAAAAGCAAAAAGTCTATCAAGTCGATCAAGTTCTTACGAGTGTATCACATAAGCGTCGGTTATCGTAACTCTGTAAGGATGTGATTACACGAGCGGAGGCGACGGCGGACGGCGCGGCGCGGCGAGGTGTCGGCATGCGGGTGGTCATTCAACCTGTAACGGAACGCGACGATTGTTCCCGACACCCGCGACACTCGCGACACTCGCGGGCACCCGGTGCCGGATCGCACATCATTGTTGTAATTTCATTATCAATGCACCATTATTACTCATAGCCAACCTTTCATTTACAAGCTCGACGATTTCGCTGGCGTTAAAAATTTTACTTTCCGTTCTTATCTGTTACCTTTTTATTTTTGAGACACAGATATGATGATGCACTGCTGGCGGACAATGTTTATAATATCAGAAGTGGGAACATGGGCGGTGACATCACGCAAGATAGTTATCTAGATGTATTGTAATTAAACCTTCGGTTTATGAGGCAATTTTCTTTTATTTCTTGCTAAAGATCTGATGTGCGAAATAGGCTTGTCTATAAAGAGCCTTGTTGACAACCCACTACACGGCGCGGCGCGATATTTGTCTTGAAAGTGACACCTTGTTTGGTCATTGTCATTATGTTCAGTTCGCGCGGTGAGTACGTGAAGATATGCGACTAACGTGAGTACTGACGTAACGTTGGCGAGCTTGGCACTTCTGACAAGTACTGAGCAGTAAAGTGACCTGCACGCCTCCAGCTCTCGCCCACTGTGTGGCTCGAGGACGCGTGGACTACTCATTACAAGAACCAGCTCCTTTTAACTGCCTCCGTGGTGTAGCGTTAGTGAATGCGACTGCTGTGCATGAGGTCTCGGGTTCGAATCCCAGGTCGGCCCAACAAAAATTATTGGGTTTCTCAGTTAAGAAATCTCAATAGCAGCCCGGGGTTAGAAAGTTGGCGTTTTAAGAAACCCCCGTGCCTCGGAAAGCACGTAAAGCTACGGCTTTACGTGCTTTCCGAGGCATGTGTGTCCTGCGCATGATCTTTCTCCGTTTGTGTCGGATTACCCTCCTATCGGATCATGAGATTTAGGGAACAGAGAGTGCTCTTGTGTTTGCGCACACACTTGTGCACTATAATATCTCCTGCATAGTTGGCCAGTCTCTGTTAAGAGTGGCCGCCGTGGCCGAAATTCGGTCTGGAGGATATTATTATAATTATGTTTCTCTTTTCACAGGTATTTCCTAACATATTATATTAGGAAAATACCTGGCCCTTTGGGAGGCTTACACGGAGACATAGGTCCAACTTGGAGAGGCCCTTCGAGAGTTTTAATCTTCTACGATGGGATGGAACACCTACCACAGCACTAGCCGCAGCAGGCGTAGGACTATTGCTACGAATGGATTCTAATGAGTATATATGGGCTATGCGGGTGGGTGTTTGATGGACCGGTATAATGGCAACTATGGATGAGGAACGGCGTCTACCCTGAATACTCTTATAGTATCAAGTCGAATGGGCAGACGGTGACTCGCCAACTCACTAGACGGGCCCCTAAATAGCCACGTTAAGCATACAAGCCAGCAGCAGATGGCAACATCGGTGCGAGCGGCTAGGGTGTGAAGCGCAAGGCACTACCTACGAATTCTCGAAGCGCTTCGTCGTTTTTTTTAATCGTCGTAAACTTGAGTTTGGATTATACCACAAACAAAATTCTCAGGATATGTTGTCAATAGCGGACTTATTAAACATAGGTATAAAGTTTCAATTGCATAGGCCTTACACTTTAGATTTTATTGCTATCTAAAAAACTCCGTTTTCGTCACTGACTCACTCACTGATGATCATCAAAATTCTTACGGTACTTTCTAAAGTCCTAGAAAGCGGAACTTTGTTATGTAAGCTGGTATTTGTGCGCAAACAACTAAATATTCTAAACCTTGGAACTTTTATCTCTCCCAACCTCTTAAACTAGGGGATCAAACTTTGTATGAGACTTTCGCAAATTTTGATGCTAGAGGTCTGAAAATTTATATAGGGACTCCTCGTTATAAATAACTAGCATTTGCCGGCGACTTCGTCCGCGTGGAATAATTACTTCGGGCAGCATTTTTAATTTTAAGTTACTTATTTTGCAAATAATACACATACATATAAATGTATGTGTATTATTTGCTGTTTACTGCAAATATAATAATGTCTGCTGTTTACGCGAATGTTATTCATTGAAATTAAACTACTAAATACGGATTTTACTGCAAACAGCTTATTTTAATACATTTTATAAACTACGTTTTTTGCTTTGTTACATCATAAAGATTATGCGGGTTTGATATTCGCCACATAGAGTTGCCCATGGAAAACAGCTTTGTTTATTGTTATCGTTTGTCGTGTGCCAAAATTCACCTGTCACGCAACCATTCTCGATTGCCCATACTTATTTGTAGATCTGGATAGACATTATTATTGTGCTGCGAATCGAAATTGTCGACAATTTGACAGAATTCACGTCTTAGTGTAATCATGCTGTTACTGTCTGTTAGCATATAATCTTCTCCGACTTTTAGAAGAGCAGTCGCATATTGCCCAGCGTGAGAATCATTGTGTAGTTATACTCGCATATTTGTAGTCAGACAAAACTTTTTTACGTGTGAGTACACGTAAAAATGTTTTTATTATAGAAGCTATAATACAGACGCCTTTTAACAAGCATTTATTTCATCTGCTAACCGGCAGGTCCGTCCAAAATCGCCAGCGGCGTGCCCGATAAATATACGTATTGTAGATATACACAGATTTGTCTGGGACGTACGGACCCTAAGGTCTAGTCTATCTCTGCACAAAATTTTATTAAAATCGGTTGTGATTTAGAAGAGTTTATGACGAATCCCCATACAAACTATCATCCCTTATTTCAACCCCTTTATGCCCTTTTTTTACAACAAATTTCATCAAAATCGGTTTAGTGGTTTAGGCGTGAAAGCGTAACAGACATACAGAGTTACTTTCACATTTATAATATTAGTAGGGATAAAATACATATTTCAGGATTTTAGTATATTACCCCCATCCTTTAAATTAGGGGATGAAATTAAGCGCCAAGTATCGCCCTGATCTATCGCTTATTATAAACAGTAAACCAACATAGAAAAAGGGCACCTCTGATGTGCAAGTAATACATCCCAAAGAAAGAAAAATTAGCAAATAAAAATAAATTATATTGTTATAAGCAACTTACAAAAGAAAGAAAAACTGAGTAGGAAGTGGAATCTCACCAAAATCATTTTCATGTAAAATGTTGCCAAGACGAGACCATATGGCTCGCACTGTCAAAAAGTTATCAGATCTCATGTAGAGCCAATTTTTAACTCTACACGCCCTAACTCTACAAGCGCTAACTTCACATACTCTACACTTTAGTCAAGATATGTGGCTTGGCCGTTTTGGTGGGATCTAAGTGAACAACTGTGAAGCCGCAAGTAAATCTTGTGATATATTATTAATTATCTGTTTTATACTGTTAATCATAACAGTTTTTATTTTAGCATTTGTGTGCATGAACATGTTTGTCTTGGTCTGGGTGTTTCTATGTATAATATGTATGTATTTACAAAAAAAAGTATATATGTATGTTTATCCATTGTCTAGTAACCACAGTACAAGCTCTGCTTAGCTAGATAGTGTTGTGTGTATGTGATAGAATATTATTATTATTAATCATCGAGAATTACTCGTTTAAGCTTAGAGAATTAGTTTAGAAAAAGATGATAACGATAAGAGCAATAATGATCGTGTTGCAGCAGCAAGATGCAGGCGATCCAGAAGGCGATGCACCGATACAAAATATATTCCGCCACGTATCGCCGCCGCCACTCGACCCCTACGTTACAGAAAGTAACAGTATTGTGCACACACATGTAGGGGCACGCGCACGCATGATAAAGGTATGCCGTTCGAACCAGATGATCCCAATCTCATGGACTGGACTTAACTAAGAAACTTTGGATTTTGTTTGCCTGTGCGTGTACTTATAACCTATCCTTACTATAGTTCTGTAAACTGCTTAGACCAGCTAATCAGATTATTACTACAGAGCTATCCTGAAGGTGCTTGTTGAACTAACGGGAAGCCAAAGTACCGAAGCAATGTCACCCACGCGCGCCATCGTTCGACGTTGGAGCACCACTCGCCGCGGTGCGTGCGGTGGACTGCGAGTCACATCCCGCTGTCGTGGTAACTAACTTCGTCTAAATTAAGCAATTACACCACTTTTGTAGTATTTGTGTCTCATGCTATAATAAAAGTAATTTATATGTTAACACAAACGTATTTACATTTAAATGAACAAGATTTTATTTTGTTATGTAAGCAGATGACAAATTAACATATCCAACATTTTATTGAGTTAAGTTATCACACATGTTGGTATAACGCGTTGTTCCTTCCTTTTTCCTCCGTCATAAATCCATCATCTTTCTAATTAACGATAGATATAAATCAAGTTATTAACCCAGATTTTAAATAAGACTCATAAATAAATATACTTACATACGAAAATATTTCAGACGTGTATTAATTGTAATCATAAATTGATGTTATACAACAAAAATAAACCTGTTTCACTTGGTTAAGCGTTGTTGATGTCTGACGCCAAATATGGTAATTAAATAACTACATTAGTTTTCCACTCGTAGATACATAAATCACAGTTACACGATTAATTAATTGAAGTAGGCTAGTGGAATTGGTAGTAATCCTCAAACACGGTAACACTTGTATAAACAAATTGAAACTGTATCCGGTAGCTTAACACGGCACTACCTAACTGTTTGTAGCGATACTCACATAACTTACATAGCGTAATGATTTCGCTTAGAACCCCAATACCAGACACTTGTTTCCCACAACAAAGGTGGCAAACAAACATACGCCCTGTCTGGTGATAAGCAGTAACCGTTGGCGATATAATCGCTCGTACTCGTAATACACGGTTGCGGGTTGCGGGACTGCGGGTAATAACCGGCGCGCTGCTCACTTTCAGGAAAAGGACTTAAAGGCAAATAGGCTCAAATAACTAAAAACGCTCACAAAGCTGTTAGGTTTATGAGCAAAGGTAGTTGTTTAAGCTATTTAGTTCGGTCTCGTTAGCAAATATCTGTAGCCATCAAAATTCTACGAACATGGCGACTATATTCAATATATTAAATGCTATCTCCGTTCCTGGAATTAACATAGTCGCGACGCTAATATACAATAGAAATGGTTACACAGACACACACAAGAGCTAAGTTTAAAGTAAACGTATTTAAAATATGTCACAGCTATGTTTTCATACAACACAACGAATGTTTTGCTTTCGCTGTACGATTCAAACGGATTGATTGATGAACATTGCGAGGATTCAATTGTAACTGGACATTTTAATGACGTACTTTTTCATTTCCATTTACGAAAGCCGTCATATTAGAATTATTCTTAGAAGTCTGATAGACCTCAGTACATTCTAGTTACATGACATTATAATTGTAGAAGGCATATCGCATGCCGAGAAATATCAGTTAATACCATCTCAAACGTGAAGCTTCATTTACTTTTTAAGGTGTACATATAACTGTAAAGGCAAGTCTTAAAAGTCGCTTCACTGTGCAAGGCATTCTTCGAAAAAAGATACGAGAGCTTATGGAAAGCAAACATTCGGTTTTTAAAACTGGAATGGAGCACACAAAAGTTCCATTGACATTGCGTTCAAAGCTTGGAAGAGGACGAGTTCTGACTGAGTCGACGATTCCTGGCGAACCCTCTGCTGTGTGTTATCGTACGACGTACACACCACGCTGCAAGGCCACAATCGCACTTAGTTTTACAATTTGCGCATACAAACAAAATAGTAACACTATATAGTCATTGCGTCCACTCAGTCTACAACATTAAACATTCGGGAACATGAACGCAGTACATCATTTAGACATTGGTTCATTTTATAGATCTTACATAGGAATGTGTAGATTTACACTTGGCGTATGACATCTAGGTATTGGTAAAATATAAACACACTACGTTTTTAAAAAAATACATTTAAATATTAATATAATAATCAACTACAATGCGACTTTGTATTTTTATTCGTTGGGGCGGGCGTAATTAGCGCGAGCCCTGTGTACCACCTATATTAGCCACTATTCGTAAAAACACGTCATAATGATGAAAACCAGTTGGGTGAGACGACAGTCAATTACATGTACAAAGAGAGTATCGAGTGATAGTTGGCTGCCAGCTGTATGCCTTACGAGAACAGTACATAATATATGAATGGAAAAATAAACTTATTTGCAGTAATCAGTGGAGTCACAATTATTCCCGCCGGTAGCTCTCAGTGCTCTCACATCTCTGGTGAAACCGCGCTCAGCTCATACCACGTCGAGTGGTGTTCGACACGCAACCCGTGACATACATATCTCAAACCGATCGGCACCATTTTTATAGTAATTGTTGACTTTAACGTGAATCATGGAGAGCGAAAGTGAACGGGCTGTATGTAACCTTTAGGGTTTACTTTAGGAGAAATGTAGATATATTTAGGAAGTACAATGAGAGAAGGTATAACAAATACACTTTTAATGTATTAAGATACAAATAAAAGACTTAATCTTTACTTATACAAATATAGTCAGGGCGTGGTTCGCTAAAGACTTGCTTCGTGGTCCTTGTACATCAGGACACTTAGCTGGGAGTGTGAAGCCGGGCCGCCAGGAGACTGTGACTGAATTTTTGCGCATATAAAAATTTAAGGAATAAAAGTCGCGTTGATAAGCGCCACTTGTTTACAACTGCTCAATGTCAATAAGACCCAACGCTCAGAACGCCTGTTCACATCGACAGCCAAAAATGTATGAAAGACGCGATGGCCTTTACAACTTTACTGTGGGTGAGCGCAGAAGACTCCCAACCCGTAAGGTCGCGCTTTGAACGCCCCGCCCTTTTATATGTTTCGCCGAGGCCGCCCGGAAAAAAATCATCAACCAAAAATCAACGTTATATTGCACGTTAACATGAAATTAAATTTTATTTCATGTAGGTATATCTTCTGTGTTTCTTACCAACTTATTACTTACTTATTGAAGTCTACTTTTTAACCGTGAGAGTTTTATAAATATACATCTAGGTATAATACGACATTTTTGATATTTTTTTACACTTTGAACGAATACCTCGATATACAAGGATTTTTTTGGAATGCATAGTATACTATAACTTGCCCAGGAATAAGAACTATTAATGTACCAAGTAATTATAATCCCTTCAGTGGTTTTTGATCCATGCGTGCACATACAGACAGACTAAAAAAAACTGATTGCGTTTTTGGCATCAGAATCGATTACCAATCATCCCCTAATAGTTATTTTCAAAATATATTTAATGTAGAGAATTTACCTCCCTACAATATTATTATAAGTATAGAAGATATGGTACCTCGATACTACTGCCAGCCATTGAGGAGTCGTCACTACGCATGTATGACCACGGACCACCTCGCCTTCATCTTCACAAAAGCCGGTTGGTACCTACCCATTCAGTCGGAATTACATACATATTACAACGTTAAACAGATATGTATATCTACTTACTATACGACCACAAGGAGAACGTTCTTACGCAAACACATACAGCCTTGGCCAAAAGTATTAGGCACCCCCAATATAGTTATCACACACCTGTGCTATTTGAACAATTAAACAATATTCTATAGAACTGCGATACCGGTGTCATAAAACACTATTTAAGACAATAGGCGGCATTTTTTAAGCAGTCGTAAAACATCTGGTGCGTCAATAATAAAATTTTATTTTTTTAATGTTTCGTCAGTTACCATTTGGAAGTCTTAGTGTAAAGACAGTGCATTTGTGGTTTTGTGAATTAATTGAGAAGAAATTCATTTGAAAATGCCAAAACGAAACGAAATTAGTATTGAAAATCGTGTAAAAATTCAACTTTTACATGAGCAAGGCAAGACTCAAAAAGAAATCGCGAAGTTGGTGAAATGTTCGCGATGCGCCGTTCAATCTGCTATCAAACGTTTTGTTGAGACTGGCTCTCATGCAAATAAACCAAGAACAGGCAGAAAACGCGTGACTACTAGACGTCAGGACAGAAAACTTATCCGAGAGTCTGTGAAAGATAGAAAAAAAACTTCTTCGGAGCTTGCTGTGGCTTTAACTGAAGAGACTGGACATCCCATAAGCGCACGAACTGCAAGACGAAGGCTAGTAGAAGCCGGCTTAAAAGGTTGCAAAGCTAGGAAGAAGCCGTGGCTATCCGCAGACAATAAAAGAAAACGACTTGATTGGGCTCTGAGACACCAACATTTCACAGAAGAGGATTGGTCTAATGTGCTGTGGTCTGACGAATCAAACTTTGAGGTAAGTTTTTTTAGTGAAGTCTATACCACAATTACAACGATCATTGTTGTGTTTGTCTTCAAACTCAAATGTTATAAAAGTTTGTAATGTGTGCTTTTTTTTTTAATCTACAGGTATTTGGAACACCAGGTGTGACGTTTGTGAGGCGACGCAAAGGCGAAGAATATCACCCAGATTGCGTAGTACCAACCATAAAACACGGCGGAGGCAGTGTAATGATTTGGGGTTGCATGGCTGCGGATGGAGTCAGCAAAATGTTTGTTTGCGAAGGTCGCATGAACATTGAAAAATACATTAATGTACTGGAAACTGCTCTTGTACCTTAGCTTTCGTGTATTTTTGGTGACACTAACTTAAATGGTGTGAAATTCCAACAAGATAATGCTCCGTGTCACAAGTCAGCTACTACGATGCGCTGGTTTACTAAAAATTGTATTGATCTGTTAGATTGGCCTGCCCAGTCCCCGGATCTAAATCCTATTGAACATTTGTGGAGTATTTTGAAGAGGAAAATAAAAGAGCACTCGATAACATCAAAAACTGCTTTAAAAAACGCGTTAGTGCAAGAATGGGATGCAATTTCTCCAGAGGAATGTGCGAAACTTGTACGTAGTATGCCCCACAGAGTTGCTGCTGTCATAAAATCAAAGGGTGGCCCAACAAAATATTGATGTTTTTACAATATTCTAATGGAAATAAAGTACTTTAATCATTATAATTAGTTTTATTTCTCTCTAAGCCTGAAATATGCAGTAATTCATAAAAAAAAAAAAAAAATATTTTTTGTAAAGCGACACCTAATTATAATAAAAAAATTCTTGCCTTCAATTTTATTGTTACCATCTACATACAAGTGACACAGAGTAATTTTTTATATTTACATTGTTTTCGGGCCTTATTCAATCAATCTATTATAGATATGTACGCAGAAATTGAAACTGAAAGATTAGTTTATATACGGTCTAATCAGAGGCAGTTGCGCGCTGAAGAATAATAATAATAATAATAATAATAGTATACGTGTAGTAATACGTGCACCTACGCGACGCCATGCAGAAAGATAATAATATGGCAAATATGGGCCGTTTAGTTATTTTACCCACTTCTTTTACTGGTTGTCCACGCTATATGCACGAACGTACTCAAGACGCGTTTTACTACGTAAGGAAATATGGTTGTCCCGACTTATATATTACAATAACAACCAATCCTAAGTGGGACGAAATCACCCATGAGCTTCTTGAAGGTCAAACGTCTTATTACCGTCATGACATTATCGCAAGAGTTTTTCATTTAAAATTAAAATTAATGATTAATTTACTTACTAAAGATAAAATTTTTGGAGAAGTTTGATATACAGTGTTGAGTGGCAAAAACGCGGCTCACCTCATGCACACATTCTGCTTTGGTTGAAAGACAAGATACGGCATCATGATGTAGATAGTTTAATCAGTGCTGAATTTTACTGTAGAGAAAAGAGTGCTTGGTCAACAGGTTACTTTAGATAATAACGATCCACGACGCTTACGCCATTTATTTGTTACTTTAATGGCATTTTGTAATTTGTCCGATGCTGCGCAATTATGGGAAAATATAAAGATAAGATTGAAGAAGACTTCCCTCAGAATATATCCTATAATAATGAAGGCGCAAGAAATGAAAATTTCCGTGAGTTTGCTTTAAATCAAGGGTTATTAGCTCTTCAAGAGGAGTTAACAACATTAGGCGGTAAATCTCTCAGTGAATATGGTATGCCGACACCAACTTCAGTTGGACAGCATACCAATCGAGAATACTTTGTAGAGATTAGTTATAACTCAATGGAACTGTTGGTCATTTTAGAAAACGGTGTCCCAGTTATGACAGCAGAGCAACCTTCGATATAATTATGATCGTGTGTGTGAGAGCGTTCAGAATAATTTGGGAACAATTTGGTTTTTAGATGCACCCGGCGGAACCAGGCAAATATTTTTGACGAAATTAATATTAGCCAATGTCCGAAATCAACTTAAAATAGCTCTTGTCGTGGCTTCATCGGGGATAGCAGCAACATTGCTACGAGGAGGTAAAACTGCTCACACAATATTCAAAATACCCTTCGATTTAGATCGCACGGAAAGTCCAACCTGTAGTATTTCTAGAAATAGCGACAAACCTAAGTCCGGGCAGGACTTCCTTCTCATGAAATTTATTTAAAAATTGGCATTTTTCTACTCCGAAATTTAAGACCATCACAGCTATGCAATGGAACCTGTCTGAAAGTACTTAATACATTTACAACAAAACATAATTGAGGCTCAAATTTTAACAGGTTGCGGTGCAGGCGTAATTGTTTTTATGCCTAGAATTCCTATAATACCAAATAATTTTCCATTTCAGTTTAAAAGAACGCAATTCCCAGTATCAGTGTGTTACGCAATGCCAACCTGTCGTAGCCCCGCGGCAGATTTGTACTGAGCTCAGGGTCAGACGTTTCGCGTTGCTGGAGTAGGACTCAGTGTCAGTTGTAGTCGCTCTTTCCCGAGTAAGCAGCTCCAAAAATCTTTATGTCCACGTACCGGAAGGGTCAACTTTCAACATAGTTTATCCGGAAGCTTTACGCTGAAGTTATTTAATGTTAGTATCCGCGGTGTCACCATTATACAATCCGTGTCATAAAATAACTTAATAATAAATAAGAAATTGCACGCGGACGGAGTCGCGGGCACACCTAGTCGTAAATAAGTGCACTACTTTCAAAACCTGTACATGTTTGTTCCAATCAAAATGTATCCTGGATTAATAATTATTATTTGTTGTAATCGTATCCTATACATAAGTTGTAAACGCTAGAACCGTTGAAGTAGCACCAGGAACAGGATTTAGTTACTATAAAGCTATGGAGTATGTAAGCACAAGCGTATGCTTAGCAATATAAAGTTGTCACGAACGTCGGCTTAGTGAATTGCAAACTCAACTAAGCGAACAAGGAGAATGTTGGACCGGCCGCTGGCGCTGGCGGCGAGGTGCGCAGTAACTCACCACGATGAATGTTTTACAGCGCACTTACTACTGAAAGTGCCAACGGTACGAGGGTCCGCCCCCGCCCCCACCCCCTCCGCGCACTGACACGAGCACAGGCGCCTCTACCGCATGCCGGCGCGCACACTCAAACTACACACGTCTCATTCACCCACCCACTTCGAAATTATTGAATCTTTAGTTATCAATGTTTAGAATTTTAGTACTACCGTAAGACATTATCCTAACTATTGCGAATGTAAGATTGTTTGTTTGTTACGCTTTCACGGCTTACTTTCCCGATAGATCATCAAAAAATGTCGCATACACGTTGTTAGGGGTACAGAAAAAGACATACTAGAGTACATACATAGGGTACCCCGGATTTGACTTTCATCCAGATAAATAAAAAAATACTGTTCCCTCGGAAAGCTAGTATGCTATAAATAGATTGTAATTGGTTTTGTTATATCTAATATAGTATTTGCTTGTAATTAACTCAATTACAATACTGTGGCTTTTCATCCCCGATAAGCGACGATGGCAAAATTGTGCCCCGGGACATTCTGCATGGCTGGTGGAAATGAGACTGTTTTGCAATTCTAAATTAAACACAAATTATTTAGTAGAGTACTAATTTGTACTGTTAGTGCTTCGTACCTGTTAGGTAATAGTCTGTGACGTCAAAGCGTGAGTCTTTGGGAAATATTGTTACACATAACAATAGGCACGGCGCAGCCGAGGCGCGCCGCGCCGCGCCGGTGTGCCTGATATCAAAACCAACAAGTTTATGAATGGCGCGCGTCCTTGCGCCCGCGTCTCGCCGCGCACGTCCGAGCTGCGCGGGCGCCGCGCCGCAGACACACGCGGCCACAGACCTCATGACATCTGCATCTGTCACGCGGTCACCTGCACTACATGCGTTTATTTTAATATCTACTATTTAAACGAGCTACATTTGTGTTATCATTTCTTTATAGACAGGTGCTTCATGGCTGAATGCCTGATTCCGAACATTCAAGTCCTTTGTAAACGCTTATCGACGAACAATATATAGATCTGTACGTTATATTTGCATATTTTATAAAATATTTCGGGGATTTTATTTAAAATTTAGATTATTGTTAATTTTCAGGATGTGTAGTTGCCATGAAACGCTCACAGGCTATTTCTGCGGCTAATTGCACATTGTGTGTACGTCATAAAATGTTAAGAATTGAGGTTTGTGTTGTCACAGTAATTATCACTTGTAAAATGGCAGTTGTTTTAACTGCAACAACGGTACGGACAACGGGCATGCGTGCATTATTGTTTCTCAATATTAGCGAAACCGTAGTTCGCAAATATTGAAGCCTCTTGCTCATTGAATGCAAATCGTTGATCAAACTACTATTACTGAATATGTCACATTAATTTGTCTAATAAATATGTCTCCAAAAACTCACGAACGTAACGTTATAATGCGCCTGCGCGACCGCATGCGTCTGTTAGTCACGTAACTAGTGCAATAGTCAGTCGGTAGCGACGGGCACACAAGCGCTCCAGCTCAATAGCTAGGGACTAGTGACTGAGTGAAATTGACCGCTTTCAATATTCGTACCGTTAAATGCTGGTATTCTGCCGGTTACGAGCTGGTCCAAAACCGCTACCACACAAGGTTTGTATGATATAGAGCCTGGCTGGATTCGACGCCGATTGACCGGCGCGAACGGAGAGATACTACTCCCCCATAGACTGTGGATGTAAAGTAACGACCCGCACTTTTATAGCCCATAATAAAAAGATATACATAATATTCGACCTCATTACACATAAAGCTAAAGCTTTATTTATAGAAACTGCATTTCTTTTGGCAATTTAATAATGATACTAAATACTACAAGTAAAGTGTATTTAAACTTATAATAATAGATTTAGGCCCCTTGTGGTACTGGTTACTAAACAAGTATCACACGTCGTACGCGGTGCGTGGTGCGGTGAGCCCGACAGGTGGCGCTGCGCATCTGCCGCGCGATGCGTCCCTTTGTACTGCACGCGGCTCACACCGAAGCTGCAGGACGTTACAGAGTCTTTGTTATAAAAGCCCTTGAACCACTAATGCCCGTTTTCACCAACAGGCCCATAAGCTCCACCTAAGTAGGTGTCTTTTAAGCTAGGGGCATCCCTTAATCGAATACTTACCTAAATTCAATTTCACCATACTAGGTATCATCTACGAAGGAATTCCCTAAGTAAGTGACAGTTAACTTTTTCTAAAGTCACGCTTCTGACATCGATGTTTTATCGATAAGATGAAAATTTCTATATTTCTTTTCAAATGAATGGTATTAACAGTAGTATTATTAATATATTGAAAAACAATATTTTACATATTATGAACTTTATTCAGTTTAATTTAAAAATAAGCATATTTTCGGTTCATGCGTATAGGCTGTAAGACCCGTGTTCCTTTGCATTTTTTGGCAAATGAACGAGAAACCTTATGTCATTTCTTAACATACGTCGTCGTGTGATTACTTGGAACTCCGATTCGTGTTAATTAAAGCTTACATCTTTTGTTATCTTTGAATTCTAAAAGATGGTAAATTTTTCTAATAAATATAGAACACTCTGTTTAGATAACCTATATCTTATAAAAAAGTCAACATCTTTGTATTTATCGAAGTGGTTGACTCTTTTACGGTCAATACGTGATCTTTTTTCTATTTGCTGAATGTTCTCTAGAGTTTTAATAGCTTCTAGACTCTCTATAAAGTGCCCTAAATCATTTTCCATGATAGGAAACACTCGTATATCGCGTAAGGATAAACAATATTCTAGTACCTAAGCATAAGAGTAGTTTAAGGAGCCAACAATCGGGCCTTAAATATAAGAGCTGCTTTAGAGACTTAAGTGACACCTAAACGTTGGTGAAAACGAATTTTTTGTTAGGGGTTCCCTAAAAGCTGCTAAGGGATACTTATCTGTTGGTGAAAACGGGCATTAGATTTCTTTATAAGTTATTCTGGCGGTCGTAGGATCGTTCGGAACATATAACACTTATCACGCAAATATCTATGACAAATTGAAATATAATACAAATTCATACACTTCATTATATGCACATAAAGCTTAAGACTTTCCTAATATAAGGGTCAGTACCTTGGCCTCTTTTTTATTATAACTGTGGAAATAGGTAATTCATAAGGTAGGATTTGAATCTCCCTGTTTCGACAAACTTTGTCATCACTTTGCACACTAAGCTATTGAAGGTCCCACATCAGAGATTGAGGCTAAAGCTAACTTGACAATATCAGTCCCTTAATTACGAAAAATTGAAATAATCGTGCATTAGTACAAACATTCATTTTGTGCATACGTGCATACATTCTCTTTAGACCACCCACGGTACAAGCGACCTGAAGCAGCGCCAGCTGCAATGGACGACAACACAACGATTACGCTTGTTCATTTACTCTACCCTCGGTGTATCTCTTTTGTTTCAATCACTCTCCTTACAATTCTACCTTTTCTCAGTTATCGTAGTATCGACTTAAATTTAGTTTAAAGAGCAATAGTGGAGGAAACTTTACACACGACACGCACAAACATATTTGTACAAGCCTTGAATATTCTAGCAGCATATGCTGTCTCTCTTCATACCGCTACGCTAGCACTATCAAGATACTGCACTGATTTGTCACACAGACGCTCGAGCGTTCATTCAAAAACATGATAGTTTACGTAATCAAGCTTGTCGCGGTGACAGCTAAGTCTGTAATCATTTTTACATTGTTTCGTATATAACGGTAGTTAATTGATACGTTCGTACCGAGATACTAAAATATTACTGATTAATTCAACTTTCAATATACGCAACAAATTTCCTTAGAGAAAATTAAATAAATCATGAGCATAATTATGCGTGTATCAATATATCAATGTTGGTCATATTAAGGTTTCATTAAGGCAGTGAATCGATATTTAACTTTCATCGCTGAGCAACCTCTGACACGGGCCCATACATCTGCCCTGTTACCGACTAAAAGTGTCAAGACGAAGAGCTGTCTTTGTAGGAGGCCAAATTGTTATCTCTTTACGGGTGGGTTACATTCAACCCAGCATACTGTTGGAACTGAAGCCGCTGCCGTTTCTGAGTCTTGTCGTTTATTTTGATTAACTGCTGCTAATTTAAGCTTGCTCTAGTGGCTTAGGTATGGTTAAAAAAAAATCGAACAATGTTTGTCAAACAAATTTCTTTGCCAAATTATCTGTGTCCATACGTGACAACTATCATGGTTCGTGCAATGTATTGTCAATTTAGTGAACACAATCAGCGCCACTAAATTGCCACTGATCGTAATATACTATCCTACTGAAGCTCATGTCTCACCTAAATCGAATTCTGTTTCGTACTAGTTGACTCGACGATACGACAGCGTCACATAGGTGTCCTTTCTATCGATGTTTTATCGTCTAGTCTGAATCTTATTATGAAATGCTTCGTGGAGTCTTCTACGATATTTTATTGTAGGTTTTGCTATACATGGTTGTATGTATTTACAGGTTTACCCACTTAACTACTATAAACACAAGACCGCAGCTTTAGCAATAAGCTGGTGCGAACTATAATTAGGGCGTGACTTACACGGACTCTCAATACGGAATCTCAAATCGGTAGCATGAATATTTTAAAATCAATCAATACGTATTCGCAATACTTAATAGTCATAAATTGAAACACATTTCGCGGAAGTGACTCAATGTTTCTCTCATTAACGTCGGTGGCCCTTGTAGTCATAAATTTATGAAATTGAATCACACAGCCTACTTTTACTTTAACGTAACAAGAAGCATCATAAACAACGAAATGGACGACTTCCGGTGCGTCTGGTATGATCTTGTTTCCATTCTTTACATAATGTTAATGTCACATTTTAATTTTTGGAGATAATTTAAGTGAATACTACATTGTAGCTTGTTCGTGATGTAACCTTAATGAATACTTGTTCTTTATGTAATGCAATGTAACATTAAAACATCGCCGCCGCACTTGACGCCTGTCGGTTTGTCTACTTTGTGTGATTCATAGCTAACCTGATTTAAACCCCGACACCGTCGCTCTAAGCTTGGTTGTTAATTTGTTCAATGTTCAAGGTAGTTTGACTGTGATAAGTGTGTACAAGTTGTCTAGCTGTATTCGTGGTAACGTGTTGATAAAAGGCACGACACATAAAACTATAAGTTTACGGAATATAACGTTATCGAATACGTTGCCAAAAAAAATTGACATTGTATAATCCTATTTTCGCGCAATATTTATTACAGCTTTAAGTTTTAGATATAATACAGGCACAGTAGTTTATATAAAATGACCATCACAAATACTTGGTTCAAAGAATTAAATGATTTCGGCCACCTTGCAAATTGAATTTTAGCCGTTTTTAGATTTTCTTCCTCTGGCCTGGCGTTAAGGCTTATTATTTATAAATATATTTATAATTAAACTTGAATGTGTTCAATACCAAAATATATGTGATTTAACACTTAAGTTGCTGCTTTTTTATTGGTATACATTGTTAGCGACGAAACACATATGTATATGTATATGCATATGTATTTAATTAAATTGTGTCGATGTTGCTATTACTTTGTAAGACTCACGAGCACACATGTAGCTTTTTTTGGTATTTTATTACAATCTAGGTGTGTGTTAATGATATTTAAATTTACATTTGTACACGTTGTATACGACAATAAGCTAACCCTCTATAACGTGACCCACACACTTAGCTGATAAAACCACAAGTGTGATATACTTCTGTCTTAGGTACACTTTAGAGATATGTACATAAGCATAATTGTTACTAATTAAAGGAAGGCATGACCGCAACTTACAAGAATTACATCAAACTTTATCTACCATGTCTCATTGTATTTTTGCCTAACGTCTTAGGAGAGTGACCAATATACTAAATGATTTGAAATTTATAAAGTACTATCTGTATAATCTTTGTTTCAAATTTAACATGTAAATACACATTAGTAAACCTTAATTGCATGCAGTTAAAGCGTTTGCAAAATAACATACGAACGACGAATGTATATTATAACAAGTAAGTCATATCAATAAGTGATAGGTTCACGTAATACAAGTTGCGATAAACAACACTAATGCATTATTAATTACGTGGCCACTTCTTATGACGTTGGCCTCTCATTAGCCGCACTCGTGGCAGACACAGCGAGTGCTCCACGAACGATCGTACAGAACCTACCTTAGTGTAATTAATAATAATGATCTTCGTGATCATCATATTATGCGCAATGTGCAGCAGTGACGTGCGAGGTCGTAAAGCGGTGACGATCGCGGTTTTATACAGATTAATTTGTAAGGTTTCAATAAAATTGTAAATACAACTGGTACGCTGCCTACTGTAAACCACATGGGTGGCTAGCAAGCACACGGTCTGCTGCCTGATGACAAGCATTTACCGCAGCCTGTGTGAAGAGTACGGTAAGACAAAATAAAAGAGGAAAGGGACCGAGGCGGCGATTGATCCTCTGAGTGCTATAACTCACCGACCGACGTGCAACAACACGTATGCTACTGATCTATATGCTGATCTATCCACGTCGGTACTCTATTGGTCCGCGAGTACGCACCCGCACACCCGGTCAAGTCAGCCCAGATCCTCTCTCAACAGCTCGTATAACTTCAGTATACAGCGCGTGCAGGGTTTCGGTAATATATGTATAACCATACATGCACAGCGGCAACGCACGTAACATTTGTTAATAAAACATGAACTCGTTGATGTCTTTTGCTCTACAGAGGAAATATGAGTGGTGTAGTCAGTTCATGGTACGATTACAGTACAACAGTCTACAGTAACGAATATTAAATAAAGAGTGGAGGAGCCGGCACGGGTGGCGGTGGCGGTGCGTGAACCGTGACGCGTTGGACATCGACCCAGTGGTGCACAGCACCGCCGCCCAAATTGTGCTCCGACGCCTGATCTAGCCTCCTAACGTATACACCACATTATAACTACAACATTCGCCAATTTATCCTCAGCCATATCAGATCAAAGCCCAATAATAAGCACAAAGCAGTTAAAGTAAATCAATATTTTTATACTTGATCTCAAGCACAAAAATATTGATTTACCCTGCTTGTAATAATATATAAACTTGTTACTATTCTTACATATGTGATTACTTTGAGATCACATAAACGAAAATGAAAATAAAATATCGATTGTGATTGTTTTCTTCTTAACATTATATTACACAGAAAACTGTAGAATATTATGCTAATGACCACAGTAATGACGCATAGAGAACAAAAAAGGCGCTAAATATGTAATATATTTTTGCCGACACAAGAAAAGAAAGTGTGAGTTGGAAGCTGAGGTTCTGTCCATAACTTGAATGGCATATTACTAGATGTCACTTAAATATAAGTGCCCATTGTTACTTTGAAATTTAAATAAATTCTTTGGATCTGTCGACAGATCAGCTGTACGAGGCGGTCGTAAGCGTGCATCACTTAATACCAAAGCGATAAGGCCCCGGACAGCGCGGCGGTCGCGGGCGCGGCGCGTATGAGTGTGACAAGAATGAGCTTCTGATGTTTATTGTTCATTTAATGTAAATGTGACTGAACAAAATAGTTACATAACGTAGTATCCATTAGAATATAATCCGTAGTAACATTAGGCCTTATGTGGCGCGCGTGAGAGGTGCTGCCGGCGCGGCGGTGGAACAGCGGCGCACGCGGACAATGAGGTTCCCTCTCGTGCGTTCACTTAATGCGTGCAAATTGTTTCGAAGACAGCAATCTCCCACAGAGGCGCATTACAGACACTCACTGTGCAGCGCTATGGATCCATTTACCTCGTGAGCTGCTGTTTTCGTCTTGCGGCGTATTTTATGCAAAGCTTATCAAAAGGACCGTATCGTTGGAAGCTGCTCTAAATTATAGTCATCGAATATATCTAAATCAAAATGAATCTGCTATCTATTTCTTATTTTATATTTTAAGGCTATACGTAAAATACATTTAAGATTAAACTTATCTAGCCAAAATGCGATGACCGTATTTCTAAAAGCGGCAACACAACGTAAAGAGTTTAATTATCGGGATGAATATCAATGGTTACAATAAAAAGCGACACTCTTGTATTTAACTAGTAACTATATAAAACTTTTTTTTTTTTTTTTATTGCCTTCAGTAGCAGACGAGCAAGTGGTCCACCTGATGGAAAGTGGTAACCGCTGCTCATGGACTTCAGCAATGTCAGGACACAGCAAAGCCGCTGCCTACCGTGAAAGAAGAACTCTCTTTAAACCTCGTTTGAAGAAGGACATATCATAGCGCTCGGGAAACACCGAAGCAGGCAGTTCATTCCAGAGCTTGCACCTACGTGTGAGAAATGATCGCTGAAAGCGTACCGTCCTGGATTTGAACGCTTCCAGGTGATATGGATGAACCCTGCTTCGTTGTCGAGTGGTACGATGATAGAAAGGGGCCGCTGGTACCAAATCAAACAGTTCTTCAGAGCACTCTCCGTGAAAGAGTCGGTAGAACACGCAGAGAGACCCAAAGTCTCTCCGTTGCTCCAACAACTCCAATCTATCCGTGAGATTGGGATCATCGACGATTCGAACTGCCCGTCTTTGTAGGGAGTCAAGTGGGTCGAGCTGGTATTTGGGGGCCCCTGCCCAGAGATGTAAGCAGTACTCCACGTGCGGCCGGACCTGTGCTTTGTAAAGCACAAGACGTTGACCGGGTGTGAACTGTGAAGTACCGCCTCGCCCTGTTCAGTACACCCACCTTTTTGCTCGCTAATTTAGCTTTGTCCTCCAAGTGACTCCCAAACTTGACTTTACTCGAGATTTCCACGCCGAGGATCCCAATACTTTCGGAGATACGGAGAGTAACTCCTTGGAACTGTGGTGCCATGATAAAAGGGTCCTTCTTAGCAGTAAACACGCACACTTGTGTCTTCGAGGGGTTGAATCGAACTAAGTTCTGTTCACCCCATTCGGAGGCCCGCTCAAGAGAGTCCCCGACTTCAGACACAAGTTGTGTTCGTCCTTCCTGTATCGTGCTCCGAGGGACATTCTGATAGCTGGTATAACGCGCATCACCCGTGCTGTCATCCGCATAGCAATGTATGTTCTCGATTGACAACAAGTCATTGATATGCAAGATGAACAGCGTTGGGGAGAGCACCGAGCCTTGAGGAACACCAGCGTTAATGGTTTTGGTTTCGGAGCTGCAGCCATCAACGACGACTGTAATGCTCCGACCATCCAAAAAGCTGGCAATCCATTTGCAGAGTCCCTCGGGGATTCCATAAGATGGTAGCTTCGATAGAAGAGCCCTATGCCAGACCCTGTCAAATGCCTTAGCGATATCGAGGCTAACGGCCAGAGCCTCTCCCCCTCCCTCCAAAGCCTCCGCCCAGCGGTATGTTAGGTACGCTAGAAGATCACCAGCCGAACGCCCATGGCGGAAGCCATACTGACTATACTAAACTAAACTATATGGATAATTAAATAGGACCGTTCTGCTTTTACTATTTTGGCTAGAAATCCTAATAACGATGAATGCTTGCTAATTGCGCTTAGTTAATGTAGAGAAAGCCAATGATTCTCTTTTATTCGTTAGCTTAAGTCAGTTGCCCAACTTACATAAGACGGAGCTGGGAACGGGGGTCCGGGAGCTGACATTTCAAATGCGATGTCCAATGTTTATTACATATCATTGCGTTATTACATAATTTACTAACAATCATAGTTATAACAATTATTATAAAGAAATTCTCACATTTGCACTCGTTGTATTGAGTTATGTAGTTTTTGTGACGCCATCATTACACGGCGCATGTGGAAAATTTGATCATATCTTGAACAGAGAGCGTCGTAAAATAGCTTCATTAGGTTTAATGCCTCATTTTCTTTTTACAGAAAATTTATTGGCGTGTTGGAAGAAAATAACGAGGTATTTTCGTGCTTCCGCGAACTAGATTGTGTTTTCTAATAAATGCACGTTTTTAGGTATGAAATCTTTATTGCTAATCCTAAATATAAAATGTATGGTGTAATGTTCCTTCTTCACAAGGGCAGGAGGTGATCCTGTCTGCGAGCGCTCGCGTGACTGCAACTACAACGTGCTTGACGAAAACCACTAGCTTATATTCAGTTAGTTAAGTATGTACAACATTGTCAGCAATTTTAGCGGTTTCACCCGCGTCGACCCACAGGAGCCCATGCCGGTGTTAATAGTATTCTTTATATTAATTTGGAGGACAGGTTTTATCCAAATATGTTCAACGCTTTGCACGTGATTGAGTAAAAAGTTTTCTAAATGGACAGTATTTTACTGCAAATCATAACAGCCACAAAACATTTAAATGTACCATGTTAATTCTTGAATAGTCATATATAGATTATTGACATGTATTCTATAATATGGCTATTATTACCGAACGGTATATAGTCACACCTTGCGCAAAAAAAATATATCCAATATCCTACTCATAAACTTTAACATTTATAACTTTACATGAATAAATGATACAATAAACTACGTTAAGTGGTGTTTATATGAAGAATTTGAAAGATAGCCCTCAGGCGGATTCAAGTGACAATTCTGTCCCTCTTCCACTAAACGCAAACCGAGCACAGTAAGTATAAGATGTAAGACAGAATGACATCATGCGCGCAGTTACTCGTAGCTTGTAAACCGGTAAGCTGGTTTGAGTCTCATTCATATCATCGTAATTGCAACCTTTTGCAATGTTTATATATATTCATTTCGATTTACATCAATTTTGTATTCATAATCAGCACTTCAACATTTATATATTTAAAGCGTTTCTCCTCAACTTAAATTATGACGAAACAGAAACACTGAGAAAGCCCCCTTATGCATAACTATAATTATACATATATATTTACTTATACTATAATATTATAACCTGTAATTTAATACACTATATATACGATTTCACATACAATGCCATCAAACAAACACACACGCACACACACTCACTCCGTTGATATTGTCAAGCCAATTAGACGCATTATTGAAAATTGTAATACCTATAAACCCTTTCCCGGACGAATGGGTGACCACTATAACACAGGATTTTCCTAGCATCGGGTTCACTATTCACATTAGTATGTATTTAAACAAATATGTAACCACATTATAATGTCATACGCTAAGTACTCTCTTGGCTAATGAAAATTATTAGTATTATTATTATAGAGTACATAATATGTAATAGAATGGTGCGGTCATATAAAGGATCGTAACGTGCTCGTAGTAAACAGTCATGTTAAAACTATAGAGTTGTCGGCACAACACTCCACATTTGAGCACCAAACACACACAGCAACACACCTTCAATTTATTTTGTTTGGAAATTTCCTTGTGATTCAAATACCAATATAAGTAATTAAAGTAATTATCGACTGAACATACCTACGTCACGTATGAGCCGCTGTGAACAGTGTCAAGTTTCTATCAAGTATCACATTATAAAAATAATGTGTAATATTTATACGATACTATGTAACAAAGGTGGTGAGATTGTTTGATTGAAAGCTCTAAGCTCTGGAACTACCAGCCCGGTTTCAACATTATTTTTGCATTCGGCAGTCAGTTATTGAGAAGGATATTAAAGCAAGGTGGTACGAGTCGTTGTTGTTGTTCAAACCGTGGATTATAGCTAGTGTTATTTATGATTGTAATAGTGTCAACTTAATTTTGTCTCTAATGGCATATCATTTCTAAATTTATCCGAAGCCGCGCTTCCTCGCCTACGGCCACAGGTCTTTTAAGTGTATTTTATAGACTTAACAGGCAATTGATTAGTCACCGCAATGAATTATAAAAGAAGTAATTTGATATTGGCTTTTTTACGATATTAATGGCGGACAAAAACAGTTACTACCGCTACTGTAATTCTTATAATAGTCACTCCATGTTATATAACACTAACTTGCTACAAAAGCGCACCCCGCAGCCGCAGGCCCGCGCAACAGGCGCGAAGCCAACGAGCGGCGCGTCTCTGGCGCTGGCAGCCAGCATAAGCGATACAGATCACTACTCCGCGGTGGACAGTATAGCATCCGCTCAATTACACTGTTGCCTCACCTGGGAACAGAAATCGGCACCTAGCGTAATGGACTATGTACGCATACTTATCAGATAAACAGAGTTTATGGACGCTTGCATAGCCCGCAACAAAACGCCTTTAAAATGTCAGCGCTTGGAACAAAATGAATTGATACCCTTGCTTGCTTAGCATAACGCCTTCTGAAGGAGCCTATCAATCCTTCCTCAACCAGAATTGCTCTAGTTAGGTCAAATTGCCAGATGTAAACTGAGCCCGCTGCGCCCTACCGAACGAACAAATAAAAATAAACGCAAAGTGACATGACGGACATTATTGGTTTGGTCCACTTTGGTGTACCTGTCATGAGTGTGGTGTCGTGTGGGCGCGCGCCGCACTGCTAATCGTTCGTGACTACGTTCCATGCAACAACACCATATGAGTAAGTGAATAATTCTCTATTTAATATTCATTTGACAGCTCATTTTCAACGCCACATGTATTAGTCTTAAATTATGAATGAAAGTCTGCCGAGAAATAACAATCCCACCAAAAACATTGTCGTGTAAAATGTTGCCAAGACGAGACCATATGACTCGCAATGTCAAAAAGTTATCAGATCTCATGTAGAGCTAAGCTTGTAACTCTACACGCCCTAACTCTACAAGGCCTAACTTAACAAATTCTACACCTTAGTCAAAATATGTGGCTTGGCCATTTCGCTACATTCACATGGGCGTAAGGTGAAAAATGCATCCACTGTTCATTACTTTTCTGTTATACAATAGGTCTTAAAAAGGTATCAATAAAATCTAAAGTATAAGAGCTATGCAACTAAAACTTTATATGTTTAATAAGTCCGCCATTGACAACATATCCCGAGAGTTTTGTCTATGTGGTATAATCCAAACCCAAATTATAAGGGTTCAAAAAACCGACGAAGCGCTTCGAGAAAAGGTAGGTAGTGCCCTTGCACTTCGCTTGGCTCGTCTTGGCAGGGGCGCTACCGTGCCCCCAGAAATGAAATAAATAAATTAATAAGGAGCGGTAGAAGGCTGTGTAAAATATTGAAATGGAATAAATCACGATTCACTATCAATACACTATATAGTTGTTTTTTCATAACATATTTATTAATTTGGCGACGTGTGTTAGCGGCAAACTATACCTATTAGTACATAGGTATAGTAGAGCAGCCTGCATCTCGAGCTCGCGCGTCGTCTTCCGCAATTAGTTTTGTAATTTAATGTGATAACCATTTGCGTCCATAATGTGATTAAAATCACAATATGTTCAGTATATACATAACATATCACAGTAGAAACGATGTTACTTACAAAATAAATCAATAAAAACAACGTTATACAGCTTGATTGGTTATTAAAATGCAATCATAGGCGTGAGATATAAATAAGCAATAGACAATAAAAACACTACGCCTTTGCATATTGACCTTCTTTGTAAGCGCACAGATAATATGAGAATCTGAAGTAAAACACTAAACACGATACAAGTTGTTACAATGTCAATACAAACAATAAAATCGCCTTGACTTTAACTTAATAAGCTGTGTGAAACACCAAGAATTTACTTAGATTCAGGGTTAATAATTATTATGACAGATTTTCTCGCATTAATTAACTAACTAACGTTGAGTTCTTTGTTTTAAATGTAAAGGACAACTTGATGAATTAACTAAAGGCATACGCGGCGTGTGCTACTAACAGCGCCCATTCTTAGTGTAACACCTTTGGCGGTTTACATAGATAAGCTTGAGGAGCGCTGTTGACACTAGCTAGCGTCGTGTTTATTGTGTATTAGTTGTTGGCGTCAGATGGCCTTTACAACTTTACGCGGACTGTGGGTGAGCGCAGAAGGCGCCCAACCCGTACTACCATCGGGCGACTATAAGTATATCAAAATTCTGCGTCCGTCTGTTTGTGTCCGCAATGGAACTAGTCTATGGATTGACATGTAACACAACGTTGCCTTTCTATTCAAAAATGTTCTATTATATTTGTCATCCCGAAGTTCCCACCAGAACAGTAAATTAAAAATATCAGACTGGGCCACAGCGAACCGTGGCCAGGTTTGATTAGTTTTAAATAAAAGTTATATTATAATAATTTTTTTAGCTTTTGTCAAAGAACTTAAAACTTTAAAAATTGGTCTTGATAATTATCTAAATGTATCTTTCAAATCGATAATCCATAAACTAATTTTATTGACCGATGAGTTGCTACGACGACAGAATATGGAAATACGAGGTGTAAGATAGATAAATGCCTGATTTCTGCGCACAACGGAATTTGTGTTTTGGCACAGTTAAAAATCTTTCTTCTCTCTTAGCCTTTATTATTCCCAAGTCACTTGGGGTCGGCTTTTCTGGTCTAACCGGATTTGACTGGATATCAGTTTTTACACGGAGCGGCTGCCACCTGACCTCCGCAACCCGAAGGCTAACGATACCCTAAGGCTAGACCAGTGTCAGAATATTAGAGGGTACTGACTTTTCCAATAACGACTGCCATAGATGTTCATGGCAGCCGGGACCGACGGCTTAACGTGCTCTCCGAGGCACGGAGCAGGCGATAATTGTCAATCAATACGCACATAATTTCGAAAAGTCATATAACTCCCGAAAGTCAGAGGTGCGCGACGTGGGTTCGAACCCGAAACCCTCTGCGTTGCAGTCTGTTGGTCTCCCCACTGAGCTATCGCTGCTCTCAGTTAAAAATAATATCTAATAATAAATCATGTTAGAGATTAATGTATTAAATAAAGGAAATAATAATAAAAATATTATGCATCACGGTCAAATTTGGACCGCTGGGCGACTGCGACTACTAGTCACGATTGTGATGTGATACGTACCTATGCATTCGAATAATTAAAAAAATATTGGTGTGTTAAAAAACGAGATCTCCAAGAAGATAATAATAAAAAGTTTCAAGATTGCATAAACTCACTGAAATTTACAGAATGTTTTAATAGCAACGATCCTGTTGAATCATTTAATGACTTCTATGACACTTTTCATTTGTTCTACCGTTTGTGCTTTCCTATAGTTAAACTCAGAATAAGTGTACAAAAATGGATCTCAAATGGTGTTAGATTATGCTGCCGACGCAAAAGACGTCTTTTATAGCAATACCGAAACAATCGTACCAAGAAATGTAGAGATGATTTTAATACGTTATCCTCGAGACTTAAACGTATAATCTACCAAAAAAAGTCCAAAATGAGCATTATATACGAACTGCTAGCAATACATGTAAAGCCACTTGGACGCTCATTAATAATGCAAAATACGCTGTTCCTAAGGAGGAAATACAGAGCATTAAAATTAACGGTACAAACATTATTAAGGACCCATTAATGATAGCTAAATCGTTTAATATTTTTTTTATTGATCATGTTCCGAAATGTAATCAAGTCGGCAACAATGCCATGCCAGTACAAATTTCAAATTCAATATTTATGAATCCTACTTCACCTAAAGAAATACACTCAATAATAACAAACTTAAAAAATACTAATAGTACTGGATACGATGTCATATCTACATTAATACTGAAACGAGTCTCGACAACAATATGTAATGTATTAAGTCACGTTTTTAATTTATGTATTAGTTGTGGCATATTTCCTGACAAATTGAAACTGACAATAATCAAACCATTATTTAAAAAAGGTGATCCGTGTTGCATGACCTGTTATCGACTAATTGCTTTGATACCCACCATATCAAAAATCTTTGAAAAGGTCATACACGGCAGAATTTACCAATTTATAGAAAAACACAATCTTTTTGCAAAAGAACAAGTTGGTTTTAGACAAAGCAAAAGTATAAATATGGCTATTTATAACTTTTTAAATGTAGTTATAGACAGCGTAGATAAAAAGGTTCTCGTCTGTGCACTGTACATGGATCTTACAAAAGCGTTTGACTGTGTGGATTACGAGCTATTGCTGAAAAAATTGAATGCTTACGGAATAAGGGGTAAGGTCTTAGATCTAATTATATCTAGGGATACCACAAGGAAGTGTATTGGGGCACTTCTGTTTAATATTTATATTAACGACCTCCCAAAAATAACAAAACACCCGACTATTTTGTTTGCTGACGATAGCACAATTGTATTTACAGGCAAAAATAAATCAGTTATTGAATATGACATTTTAAACACCCTTACTAATGTAATGCAATGGCTTACTTTAAATAATTTAAAAATTAATTTAGGTAAAACACATTTAATGACATTTAAAAACGGAATTCCCTTAATGACAACTACTAATATTAACTAAAATGACGAAACTATTAGTGAGGTGGATACAACAACATTTTTAGGACTTAATATAGATATAAATATATAAATTGGAAAGCATAATATGCTGAGATCCTTTGCTCAAAACTGAGTACTCAATCATATGCGTTGTATATGCTCACAAAAAAACTTAACCAGGCCGCAGTACTGACAGCATATTATGGCAATGTTGAAAGTATGTTAAGATACGGAATCATATTTTGGGAAAATTGTACGGGAAAAGAGCAAATATTTATAGCACAAAAAAAGTGCATAAGGGCAATATGTAAGCTGGAACAAATAGATAGCTGTAGACCGTGCTTCAGAAAACTAAAAATATGAACAGTACCGTGTCTGTATATGTATGAGCTGGTGTTATTTGTCAGATCTAATTTAACGATGTACGAAAATTATAAAAGCAAACGCCACAATTTTAAAATTCATCGTCCTCAACACAAAAGTGCATTGATGACAAATAGTGTATTCTGCATGGCGCCACGAGTTTATAATCGCTTACCAAAAATGTTATTAAAAAGTAGTAGCATCGATGTATTAAAACATAAAGTCAAACAATTACTCGTGGAAAAAGCCTATTATAGTGTAAACGAATTTATAAATGACATGCAATGTAATAATAATGAGAAATAACACATGGTATTATTTATTTATTGACTAGACATATTTTAATTTTTAATTATTGTTTGACATATAATATATATTCTTAATTGACTTGTACCACCACATTGCCTGACATTTATTATTTTTAATAGAGTTATCATTGTATTTAATTTATTAATTTTATGTGATTATTAGTAATGTACAATCATTATAGACAAAATACCTAAAAAATTGCATGCCTTCAGGCGGATTATGGAAAGACTAATTTAATTGTATGTTATCTAAATTACCCATTTTCGCAATAAATGAGTTTGAGTTTGAGTTTGAATAACTTGAACATTCGAATTTGTCTGTCATTATCGGATATCTCTATTTCATTCTGCTAACGCACAAAATAGTCACAAAATAAAAAATAGATTTTTAATGTGTTTTACTATGCTGTTTTTAATTACTTCAGCGGTAACATGATCATAACCTACACTGGTTTCTTACACACACAACATGTTACGATAATAATCACCTCCTTTTATTTTAAACATCTGAATTCTGACCCCAAATATAAATCTATTTATTGTTTTTTAAATAGTTAGTTGGAATACCTATGAATAACTTTAATTAAGCTCACGGTGTCGCGCTTGTGTTAACTGGCTCTTACGTTCACGGTGTTTAATGTTGTACTTTATGTTTATGCTATCATATTTGTGAACCTGCCTACAAAATATTAATTATACTTCATTACGATATTAGCATTTTTAAAGAAAGTAGCGTTACGAGTAAATACACCCAGTTATTATGATTAAATAAACAAAACATGACGAGGTTTTCAGTTACGTATACACTAGTAGCATTGAGCAGTTAAGTATTTGTACATGAGTCACCCGGCAATAAACACAGTTAGTTAGTTGTCATAACAACAACTAGTCGTGTGTAGTGTGTACATAACATACCTACATATATCTTTCATCGGAACTATCATCAATATTTATTTGGTGCATCGATTACATATTTAAATTGGTCTATGTCGTAATCTAGATTTAGTTAATTTATTCATTTATGCATATTATGTTAAAGCGACGCTCGTCAAATACTGCGTACGAGAGTATAGTTTGTTTTATTTATTATCATGAACTAGCTTTCTTGATTCTTACGATTTATCAATCAGCAATCCTGCATTTGTTTGGGGTAAAATCAGCCTACGTCTGCCGAGCCAATGCAAAGGTCACAAGCGAAGTCATCTAACATGTTTTCATTACATATTATAATAATGCGATTGTGACTAAGGTATTTTTAATTGCTGCCCTAGGGACAACCCTTGTGACACGAAGTATTTTAAAATCACATGAAAACACGAGAAACAACACACAACAACTACATACTTTTACCCTCACTCATAAGGTTCTGTGTGGGGATCGAACCAACACTCGTGGCTGGAAAACTACTTATACTCGGCACATGCCCGGCAATTGTTAATATAATGAAGGGACTTGTGTCGCATCGCTAGATATCGTTTTCATTTGCTGAATGCGATGCTTTTTCGATGCGATTCTCAGCAGGCAATGAACTATTGCCAAGTGAAGTCTGTCAACTGGTTGCGAGCGATGGCAGTGGGACTAAGAGATCATCATAGCTGATGCAATGAGGATACAGTGTGCCTGTGCCGATTCCTCTGAGAATAAGGCGTCATATTAAGTATATTTAATTTACATAAGTACATATTACTTATAGCCACTGTTTATCAACCACCACACTGCTCGAAATGGACATATTCTTATTAAAATAAGATGGATCAGACCAGTCCACTTTGTTGGCCTAGAAGGCACAGATCAAAACGGACAGATTTTTGAGAATATTATGGACATTTATGGAGATCTCGCTGCGACGGCGACGCGGCGACGCGACGTGCATGTACCTAACCTACCTAGTAAATATTATTAAGACATTAATTTTAATATATTGAGCGGTTCCTTCGGTCGGCTATGGTTCCGATCGTAAAGTTTGACACCGTCTTAATCTGAATTTTATGTATTTCTATTAGGTTGGTTACTTGTACGTTTAATGAACGTAGTTAGTGCTCGAGGTAGCTGTCGCCCGGAGCGGGGTCGACGCGTTAACCAATTTTTTACAAATTCCATTCAGTGTATTTATTGAGCTATATTATGACTGCAATTATCATTATATTTGTCTAACATAAAACCATTATTCCTTTAGACCATAACCTAACGAAAAGAAAAGTAATTTAATAAAGTTACACCGAGACTCTATGTTGCTCTACTAAGTTTATTGTACAACGAATACCAATAATTGAAACAGACTGATTTTTATTTTCAAACAGCAACACAATTGTAAATAGTCAATACATGCAATAAGCGGAATTCAAATAAAGAAAGTATAGCGAATGACGCGTGTAGCGATACCGTTTAACATTTCTTCAAAACAAGTTAATTAGTAAACTGGTTAAAGAGGAAACAATTGGCGGCCGCCAGGTGCCGCCGCGGGCCGTGAGCCGCGAGTGTCCTTCGTTAACGCGAGCTTTTTATCTACAGACTGATCTGCGCTCGTCCAGTTTTTTATTGCGTTACCTACATTGTGTTCGTGTGGTGCTCATTCTGTGTTCGTTATTATTAAATTTGAATTAAGAGGCTAGCGGTGATTCGTATTAAAGCAATACCAATTATGTAACATATTATAATTTCGTGACGAATATATAATTTAAAAAATGATTAAATCTCATAGCTGGCATTCTTTGTATTCATTCAAGATATTTTCGTTAACTGTAGGCACATCTAGCGCACTTGCATGCATACCTCATGTACCTAACTGTCATATTTAAAGATCTGACTGTTGTTACTCCAATCGTCACATTGTGTCTCTTGGCGGCCACTAGCACGAGGTAGGAGACCAATCATTGGAATCTTGATCTAAATAGGTAGGTCACCATGTGGTGTCCGAAACCTTTTTGTAACTTATGACAAGTGCCCGACGCATAGGTACCAATACAGAATATTGAACATTAATAAGCAATTTGGTTTCAGACCAATCTTGCGATTTTATAGATTCAAAAAATTGTATTTTGTTAATTAAAAGTCTTTTAAATGTAGGGATACAAAATATATTACAGACTCTGCTAAAAGAGAGTGTGTAACGTAACGGCGAGGAACGCCATGAAGTGCGTAGCGAACTAAACCGATGCATTAGCTTTCTATGAATCATTCGAATTCGTTGCACGCTACATTAGGTGATGTGTTATTTGCAGCTGCAGTGCAGACTGTACAGTAATAACTCTTCGCGTTCACAATCTTTCAACAAGTACAGGTTCTGCTTTATCGTTGAATGTTTATCTGAGCCGTTTCTTCTACGACGGACGGCTTGCTCCTATTCCCACATTTTTGTAACATTCAATCTAACCTCATTCTAATAACATGTCACTGACAGTGTTATATTTAATTGCTCGCTTCGCAGAAGCCGTTTTAACAATACCCTGAATGGTTCGAACCGATCTGAAAAGACAACACCGAAAGTATGTTTGTTCACAAAAAGTGGAGCGGGCGCGTTCATCACATAATTAATTAAACTTCGGCTTTTTGCGTCCGAACCACTCAGCGTTTCATTCAGAACAATCGGTTCACGAAACCCAATTATGAGAATCGGACCGTTATTTTAGGCTATTGCGCAACAAATGATTATATCTTTTTGGCTGTGGTGGAATGTACCTACGACCAGTTGCGGCGACTACAACAAGATATGTGTATGAGCTTATCAAAAACAAGTCAAGCATGTAAATTTATGTAAGTATCTTAACTTTAATTCATATTTATCCACCTAACCTTTTGCTCATACGCTTATAAAAATATAGAGCGGCCAAAGCCAATCTGTCTAAAGAAAGATAGGATTTCTCATCCATTAGAAGCATACAAGTAATAATTTACAATCGCAGGAATTTGCGCGTGCAAATGATCTTATAGCGCAGACAAGTCGTGTTGACTGCAAGTAAAGCGAAAACATAAGTACCTACGGGGACAAGAACAAGACTAAGTAGTAAAGCGAAATGTTATCATTATGGCATCTGCGCGGCGCGGTGCGGCTGGAGCAGCGGACCCGCTGCGCTATTAGCGTCAGGTAAATGAAACGTAAAATCCTGAGGCCGCATTATACATTCCTCACGCCGAGGCGAAAACATCTTGTGGAGCCTCCGTGTGCAAATGCCCAAACCATTTTGTATTCTAAGCGAGCGCTCATGCTAGTATGAAGGTAACTCAACAAGTGTAGTTGTTTGGCCGAGTGACTTTGTATTATGGTAATTTTGGATCGCTTTGTATCGATAGTTCTAGGTACCTCAATGTGTTTATTTTACCTACCTTTATTATTTGGCTCTTTAGTCAACTAACTCCGGTCGTACTGGACCCGCGGGATCAGTCAACCTAATGTATTTTTGAATTGGTCCCGTTTCATAATTTTATAATTTGTATAGTTATCGAGAAAAGTGTTAGACATTAATATCACCAATGTACTGTCTTGGTGATACTAATTTCTACGAAACCGCAGACACATTGAATTTAAGTCAAGTACATTTGAAAGTCAAGTAGACCCATAGTGAGTATACGACTATTTGAATTCAGCCACACAGTCACACAATCACAGTTTAAGAACTTTCTCAGTACCTTCAGGAAGGGATGAGCGCACATGGGGCTTAATGTTTCATTAGTCATTCATTACCCTTGGTGTTAAAAATACAAGTTTCTAATCTGTTTATTAATTTAAAATGATACAGTTACGATATATTTATTCATTTCTGTGCCCATCATTTTGTGCTGATGTTTGGCAAAGACGTAAGTTTTCTGCTGGCCAGCCAGTCTTATTCTTTGTTATGCCAGGTGCATGTGAGCGAGAAAGCTTTATATGGCCACTATGCACTTTGTTTTTATAGTCCTTCTTAAACGCTTTCCGCACGCCTGTACACAAATTTGAAAATATACAATAGATTTTTGCCTAAAATAAAAGCGGGTCCAGTTGACAAAAGAAAAATAATAAAATAAATGAACTAGTCAATACTAACCGCGGGTCCAGCTTAGAGCAGGGTCAGGCAACTAAAGAGCCATTATTTAATGTTAACATTAAAGTTAGTATTAGGTAGGTACAACATTGTTTATAAGTAAATAAGGAGATGAAGTCTTCGCAATGACAATGTTCTACTTACACTTATCTTATATGAGAGATCAAATACATAAGGATAGTAAGAACCGAATATTAGAATATTTATATATATGTTACGGCTAATAGCCGAAGTACGGTAAGTACGTAGTTTTAGCCGGCTAAGCTCAAAAGTAACCTAACATAACCTAACCGCATGTGGCCGGCTAAACCTAGTTGTAGCCGGCTAATCTTAAGCTTATGTTCACACCCACCTCTAGCCGTAACATATATATATGATAGATATTTGAAAATATAAAGGCATTAATCACGTATTCTAACGCATTATAATAGCATCATAACTTTTTAGGCCCAAGCTTATCTCAAATTTTACATCGCCGGAAACCACATCCAATTTCAAATTACCTACCCTAGGCATTGTAGTGATTATTGGACACAAACGATTACAATTATATTATTGTACACAATCGATGTTGTGTAGGTACTTAGATTAAGAAGGTAAACATATGTATCTGAATTAATTAAGCGAGCGACGGTTTAACAGAGGTTCCCAGACGTTTCTTCTCATAGACCACTTTCAAAATTTAGCAGATTCCGGTGGACCCCCTGCAGCTACATTTCTACCATATTCCTTGGCATTCGTATTAATATTAGTGAACAATCAAAAAGTTCATGCAATTAAAAAATTGTATCAAATCTGTACGAGATGACCGTTTTTTTTTTTGTAATTCTCGGAACTGAACTTACCACGGTAGGCGAGCTGACCTTTTTTTTCTTTTTACAAGTAACAGTCGCTGAGCTTCTTAAAATATTATCTGCCTACAGTGATAGGTGAAGTCAAGCCAACATTTTAGTTCTTCACTATTTGTGGATGGTCCACAATTCGCTTACGAATTGTGGACCCCCATTTTTTCGTCACGCCAACGTAGACCCTCGTCCACCTGGACCACTTTGGGAACTAATGGTTTAACGCGTGTAACATGTTGTGACACACTCCTGTAAGTAGTCACAGTACCCAATCAAAACATACAATGACTTTCAGCACGTTAGAAGTCGGTATCAATCTGCACATTGTAATTCAAAACAGTTAATGTGATCGTCGCGCCGGCGACCATGTAAGGCCCCCGACAATAAACGTATTACAGGTTAATCTAACCACAAAAGCTTGCGAACTTACAGTAGGCTCCGGCAGTCGATGTTCCTTTATAACTTCGATTCGATTACCATTCCATAAAGATTATATTACATTAAATTTGAATAACCACAAATAATATCCACTTTGAGATCACTTCACATCGAGCACTTATCGAGTAAGATTATTGACTAATGTTGTCGTGAGAATCGCGGAATCACGAGAGAACGGCAGCACTGCGTCCGGCATGCGGAGAGATCATGTAGAGACTGGCGCAGGCGCAGGCGTGCGCTTGTCGCGCCTGGAGGCGTTTGCGCAGCCTTCACCAGTGGAAAGTTCATCGAACGAATGGCTCCCGCACCCGCGTCAACTGAGACGTGCGATCACATGAGAAAAAGCCTTCGAGAAATTCTTACCTACCTATCATGGGTACCATTGAAGTACCTAGCATGCATTTATGAACTACTGATGACGTTTTACCATCTATTAACACACTTACATCTTACATCGAATAACCTAGTGCACCATATAGGCTTACTCATATTTTATATGCCTACGGTAAAATAAAATACAATAATCAGTTATAATTATTTAAATATATCTATGATACATATCCTTTTATACTAAGATTACGTAAAATAAATTGTTTAAAAATATATAAGATTAACAAAGAGAGGCACGTTAAATTTACAATTAGGTACCCTACCTTTTCTTAGTAGGTACGTTAATATTATAGTCAGTAACATACTTACGACAAATACGATAAAAGTCCAAGGTATTAAAACATTTAGCAAGGTATTAAAATAGTAGCCGCTGTTTCCTTTTGGTGTTGAGGGTAAATACGTTGTAAGTGTAGATCAACATTATTTAGAGTTACGGGTCACAAAAGGAATCTGCGCTATTAGACCTAACTTCGTAGGAAACTGTAAAAGGGTTATTATATTCTTAATACTTTTAAATTCTGCTATAACAAGGGTGATTTAACACTCGGGTAGTTAGACGTCTCCCTTATGACGACCAATATTATAATGTGGTTTAATTATATCTCCACTTGTAAAAAGACAAAACAGCTCATTTTGGTATTTAGGTTACTACGCACTAGAGAAGGTACTCAATTAGATTGTTCGTAGTTTTCGTTTATGGCGGTCAAATAAGAATGATTGTCGTTTCCATTACTGCAACTTCTGAATTTGTATTATAATACTATAAGTCGGTACTGTCGGTAGACATGATAAATGTTAAGTGACTCATTTGCTACAAAATTAGCACTGCAAAGTGCGTATTGTGTTGTGACCCTATTATAATTATATAAATTTATTGACAAACAATTTTACAATTCTAATATTAGTGCTCAATTATTTTTAAATTAATAATCGTAAATTATTTTCTTGACTTAATAAATATCATCGCTTTATAGATAGTATCTTAATACGAAGGCTAGTTCGTATCTATGTCACTAGGTGTTATCAACGTGCAAAGTCCATATCGTTGTATTATTATTTTTATATAGGTTGCTGCGCATAACAAAACGCAATTTTATTGTACACTGAACTGCAATCTGTCTACTTTGTCATCTTGGACATCCTGTCATCTGTCAACTCAACTGTCCGGATTCGTATCGTGACTTTCAATTTCTCAGAAGTTTATGTGAATTTACACCTGTTTTCTGTACACCAGTGTTGGTTATTGGACATACGCAATAATGCCTAAAGTTTCAGGTATTTTATTAATATATATATTTACTATTTTATGAAAATGCAGCATCCTTTATTAAACCGTTGAGGTTATAGCTTTATATCCAACTGTCATATAATTATGTTCTGGTTTGTCTTAATATGGTACCGTATCATAAGACTTATTTTTATTTAATTTTAATCAATCACGCTGTTAGAAGGTACAGAAAAATGCTGGGTGCACGAAAGTGCCGCGTCACTGCACCTGACTGTAACCTCATGAAGCTACCGGCATTTTCGATGTTTTGACGAATCATTGTTACATTCATGATCTAAAATCACCTAATCTGAATGTATATACTTAAAACAACTCAATGCTATAACTTCTTGTATGCATTTAGGCACAGGATTTTCATATAGGTGTATACTCAACAGCTAGCTGTTGATTATATACCTATATATCTTACATTGTTTGTATAAAGTAGGTATGTTATATTTCTAGATTCAGTTTTCTGAAATGAGAAATCAAAATCAAAATAAATTTATTCAGATTAGGTTACAAGGTAACACTTATGAATGTCAAATTTACACAAATTTTTTCTGCGAATTTACATTTACTGCCACATTCAGCAAAGCAAGGGTGTAGGGCTCATGAGAAGAACGGGCAAAAAACTCATGGTCACTCTTTGAGATATTTTCACTTTGCATATTTAATATGTATAATTTGATATTCCAGTTAAGGTAAAGTGGGGCAAGGAGATGTACCCAGATGTGGAAGTGAACACAGATGATGAGCCGGTGGTGTTCAAGGCACAGATCTTTGCCCTGACCGGTGTACAGCCGGAGAGACAGAAGGTTGTCTGTAAGGGTGTCACTTTGAGGGATGACTCTTGGGCCAATTTTAAGTTATCTAATGTAAGTTTTATATATTTCAACCTTGTTAATAATTATACATAGTCACAGTTGTATACTCTGGCAATATGAAGTCAAATGTGGTTGTGAGATTATAGAATTTGTCTTACTTATTGAATAAAGAGTAACTCATCTCAATGTCTTGCTATGGATTGTATTCCATTGCCTTATTACTGTGTGAAAGACAGATGTACCAATAAAGATATACAAATACAGTCTCATGCCAATTCCTTGATAAGAAAATCCAGTTACACCTGTCTGTCCAAGGAATATAATCTGAGATCTCATAGACAACATTTACTAATACTGTGCCACTACAAACATACCTGAATCATATTTATCATTGTAAAATTATACAAATATAGTGTTTAAATATTGTGATGACATTACAAATGTATGCACAGATTTAAATGTTTCTTTTGCCTTTATTGTTTTTGTATTTGAGTAGTTTATTTTACATGTAGTCAAGTGTCTATTACTGTGTGCAATATATTGACTATGTTTTTCACTATAACTGCATTTTATAAAAGTCTTGTTGGCAATGCTAAATTAATTAGCTTAACACATTCGCATCCTATGACTTTTAGTACTGATTATTGGCTTATCTATACTACATAATTATGGAAAATTATGAAGAGAAAGAGACAATATTGGGCTTTGTTTGACTAATGTAATTAGTCTTACAATCAATTAGTCAAACAACACCCTATCTTCTGTCGTTTCTTTGTTAATTCAAATACATAGATGTAATTATGAAGTTTTATATCATTATCAGCCTAAATCTCAATGACAAATGGTGCCCTTGAATGTAATGTAAACAAGTCAAGTATAGACATGACCTAGAGTCTCTGGCTATTTCTGGCAATACAGCATTGGGCCTGTGTTATATATAAGTTTCTTTGTTTATACAACTAAGGTGACTAACATAAAGCCATAAAAGTAGCTGACCTTTAGAGAAAATCACATTTATCAGGTCAATTCTTACTTATTAGCTATTGAAATTAATCTTCAAACTGGTGGGCACACTGGTGGCCAGACTCGTTAGATTTTAATGATACCTGATAAACTAAGACTTGACAGATTAAACTACTAATGGTTTTTATTTCATTGTTTAGCTCACACTTGTTGTATCTTAAACATTGTTCAAATACAGTGCTTTCTTTGTAAATTTTCTTTCTGAACACTTGCCACAAAGTCAAGTAGGACCTTTAGACAATTTAAATATATATTCCATTTGTAGTTTGTTGTTGTTTCAGAATGCCTTGGTGCTGGTGATGGGAAGCAAGGAGGAGGATGTGCCCGCAGCGCCTGTAGAACAGACCCGCTTTGTTGAAGACATGAATGAGTCCGAGCTCGCTACAGCTGTGAGTTGTCTTTTTTGTATTATGTATTTATATATTATATTCCTCATCTCTCAGACTAGTGACAAATATTATGACAGCTGGCTAGCTATTAGTAATAACCATGAACACACAACACATGCAGATCTTTTCAATGGTAAAAAAAAAATATATTTTTTTTTTATTCTTGAATGGTGGAAAGCCTATGTATGGAGATCCCATGGTCAGTCATAAGCGCACATAATTATTCCACACGACTAATGAGATCATATACTAGATCACAAAGCTATAATTACCAAAATGTTTAGTGACATTAACTAAATTACAATAGGGTAGTTGTCCATTATTGATTTAGTACACTATTTCACACACAAGAGTAAATAGTAATCAAAATAAATCTTTTTGTGCAAACAGTATCACAATCATAGCTAAAAATCTTATTTTGGGTGTGTAGTGTAGATATCTCGCTATCTCTGTCGGACAACTGTAGTTGAATAGCGGTGACGTTACAGTTTGTATAGTGCATCATTTTTCTGTCGTTTGACAATTACCCCTTTTACCAGATTTCAAATGCTGATAACTTTATTTTTTTTGATTTCTCAAATTAATTTTATTGGAGTGTTTGGGTAATGTTACTTATTGACTTAAGTAATATAAAATGATGAGTCAACAACCCTGTTGTTGTAGAAGTAGCGCAGTCTATTTACTGATGAATATGTGTGTCAGCTGGACCTGCCAGAGGGTCTGATCAACTTGGGCAACACGTGCTACATGAACGCGACGGTGCAGTGCCTCAAGACAGTGCCTGAACTCAAGAACGCCTTACTGAGTTACGATAAGAGTAAGTACTACACCCCCACCACTACCGCCGTGCGCCTGCCAGCTAATAGCATAGTACAATAAGAATAGTAGGTTAGCTAAGCCTGATCGGCAAGTTAATTGCCTACTATTGCGTTGACGCACAGGGTTGTCACTTTTATTTTTAGTTAAATATTAACTATATCCGTAAACGTAACCGTATCCGAAATTCAATACCCGTAACATCCCCGTATCTAGTACCTACTATTATATATTCTGTGACTGCGGGCACATTATAGTCGCTTAGAAGTATGTATATTAAAAAACGAATTATGAACAAAACATCTCACATAACACCCCTGAAGTACATATTATAATTATTAATAACTACGTATGTAAACTAAACAACTAAACGATACTCGATACTCAATACATTTATTGCACTCCACAAGTTAAATAGATGTTACAATGGTATAATATAAGAAACATGTGTGGGCCTTGTCGGCACGGCAAGATGTACGAGAGAGGAGGAAGTTTTACATATTTTACTTATGATTGATATTTATTGACTATTATAATATAAAGGTAATTTTTTTAAGGTGCGCTTGCTATCGTTAGATATATATATTACTATAATTATTTTTATTATATGGTATTCTATTATATAATAATTATTATATTATTTAATTTATATGTTTTAATATTTTTATTAATTATATATTATTGTAGATTATCATTATTATCAAAGTTTGTAAAAAGAAAAGGAATTAAATGTCCCAGATATTATTATTATGAATGTATGTCATGTTTGTTTATATATTATGTATTTATTTGTATTTATGTTATTATTAGGTATATTATTATAAGTATTCATTTAAATTTCCATTTATTATGTTTCATATACATTTATCATTTAGGTATTCATTTATATGGTAGTAACATTTAGTTAATAGAAAGTGTTTAAATTTTTTTATAAATATACTGTCTTTAATTTCATTTTTATATGCGGGGTTAGCTTATTATATATTTTTATCGACATGACATGTGGACTAGATGAGTGCATTTTAAGACGGGAGCTTGGTAGGTTTAATCTATTTTTATGTCTTAGTCTCTGGTTTTTGTCTTCTCGTGTTGTATAGAAACTTTGGTGACTTCTAACAAACTTACATATTTCTAAAATGTATAGGCTTGGTAGCGTTAATATTTTGTGTTCTATAAAGTGTGGCTTACAGCTATCAGTATCTTCTATGTGTACAAGTATTCGTATAAGTTTCTTTTGAAGGGTAAAAAGTAATGGCGCCTCTGTGCTGTTTCCCCATAGGATAATGCCATAGCTGAGCCAAGCGTAAGCATAGGTGTAATAGGTGACGAGTGCGGTTTGGATATCTGTGGAATTTTTTACTTCGCGGAGAGCATATATAAAACTTAGCTAATTTTGATTTAATTTTATTTATATAAGATTTCCAATTTATATGGGTGTCTATGTTTAAGCCTAATAAGGTAAAGTTGCTAACTACTTCTAACTTTTGATCTTGGAACGCAAAATTTATATTTAATAGCGGTTTTTGAGGCGGATGGAAAATTATCAATTTGGTTTTGGAATAGTTTATTTCTAAGTTATGTAGGTTCATCCAGGATTTTATATTGTTTAGGAGAGTATCGAGTTGGTTATTTAATTTTATATTGACTATGACTATAACCAAAGCTATCTTACGAAATAAAATGAAAATCAAATTTTAAACATCAATCACTCAATTCACTCAATCCAACAGTGACTAGTAAGTGCTGAAATGAATACCCGTGTTAATATCTACACCGTTTCAACAAAACACCACGGCGCAGGGTTTGTCGGCGCGCACGCTTTTTCGCCGCTTTTATAAGTGATCGCGCTGAATATCTACTTCACAATTTAAGCTTGAGTATCTTTTTATTTTCAAATACTGACTAAGCATTATATATCGCGATATAACTATCTAAACACCTTATATGACGAGGAACTAGTTTAATTTACTGTCGTTTAACACATTGTATTATACGTTTTGTTTGTAAATACATACCTACTTATAACATAGTACACCAGACTCTGAACAATTACATATCTGTGAACTCAAATGCTCAATTCAGAAACCTGAGCTAGTCTATTAGCGTACATACACATACCTAACATAATTAGAAAAATGTTTAGGTTGGTACTTACGCTTCTCATTCGGTAGGTATTTGGAAGAATAATAAGTCCGGGTTTGAGGTGTTGTTATTGAGGCACCCGAAGACACTACAATATTTTTTGGCTCTTTTTGAAGTCATAATAACGTTTATTACAAAACCAAATGGATATAAAGTGGCCAGTGAGAGCAGCGAATTCGAGCGGGCGAGCAGTGTAGTACGTGAATGCGCGCGATCAAACGCGTGGCGCATCCCGTACAGAGTCCCCGGCCGCCCCGTTTGGCTGTGTGATTGTGTGCGTGAAAAGTGCGTGCGTACACGGCGCCGGCGACTTACGCGTACATTCAAACCGGCGGCGGCCGATTTGTATGAAGCTATCCTACAAGAAGCTATATATTCTTATTGTACTATGCTAATAGTAACACCTTCCTTACTATTTGTACCTAATTCATTAAGTGCTCTACTCTATTAACTGACCTCAATTGGTATGGTAGACACATAAGTAAAAAGATTAGAAAGTAGATTGAGCAATTGTCCATAGGTAGGTTTTATGGTGTACATGTTAATAACGCAAAAATAGTAAAATAAAATAAACGAAATCACGTGTAGCAACTAGTTTCTAGAATCTAGATGGTACTAAATAGCTTGTAGCTAGTCTGTAACAATCTAATTTAGCATGATTATTAAATTACATTGCGGCGTCTTACTTCAGCTGTGTAACTTAAGCAGGTAAGAGAACGGAGATACAAGGAATTTGGTGTGAGTTGGTCATGACTTCGGAAGCAAGGTACTAAAGCGACGTGCTTCTTATCATACAAGTTTTAGTAATAGTACAAAGAATGACTAGTATTTATTCATTTTAATTTGATATATGTGATTTATTTGAATTCAGTATAATTCCCTCCGTCTGATAATATCTTGAAAGTTGCTAGAAGTTTTTACGTGACATAACGCTTCTCGAGTTGTGCCCGCAATGATATGTGCGCGTGTGCGCCAGCGTCGGGCGGCGGCACGGCGGGCGAGCTGACGGCGGCGCTGAGCGACACCATGGCGGCGCTGGAGGGCGGCAGCGCGGGCGCGTGCGCGGGCGCCGCCGCCAAGCTGCTGCGCGCGCTGCACGCCACGGCGCCGCGCTTCGCCGAGCGCGGGCCCGGCGGCGGCCTGGCGCAGCAGGACGCCAGCGAGTGCTGGGCCGAGATCGTGCGCGCGCTGCAGGCGCGCCTGCCCACAGCCGCCGCGGCGCCCGCCCTCAGGTCTGTACACCGGCGACTGCTACCTATATAAGCTATGTCTATATTTACTAAATGTCCCATTTGCTATGCTATGAAGTACCGTGTGAACCACAAGCTTGCGAACTCTTTGTGCGGCAGATGTATCGAGACCTTGCTTGCCCAGCGGACTGTTACTATGACCGCATGAACACGTGCCGCAAGGACTTGTGCCATCATCGACATAGTTTCAAATCAATTATATGCTGACTTTCCTCCGCCATTGTATCACCCGTGTGCGTATATTGAAAAGCTACTTCAGTACGTCTCCGCCGAACTGAATTAGCATGTTCTAACGATAAACACGCGTAAATGCTGCTCCAATACGTCTCAGCGGGTGATGTACTGCAGTAGGATTTTTAAGTTAATACGCATTTAGATGTACCAGAAACCCTCTTCCTATTAGTCAAGCTCGCGTGACGTATTGGCGTACGAATTCTAGTACTTGAATCATAAAATTGTTTAAGAGAAGCTAATGTGATACGTCTCTCTATGCATATATTGCTATCACAGGCACACAGTATGTTATTGCGCATTTTCTATCTGGCTCTGCGCGTGCCAATCATCACTCCATGCATAACACGTACGATTTGTTTGTGTCCGTAATTAGCGAGTGCAAAAAAATAACCGTAATTGTTGTAAAGACAGCGGAATATCAGGATGAAAGATGAGGTAATATTTTGTTTGTTTGTGTAAATAAATTTGTTTCTAACACTCGCCGGCCGCTGCGGCACGCTCCCTTCGCTCGGTCGGCTCGTGCGTTGTATTCGCAGTTCTAACCTGACCTAACCTACAATTTTTTTTACTGGTACTTTTTTTGTTACTGTATTTTCTTTATTTGTCATGATAAAGATATAAAGATAAAGATAAAGATATATTTATTGGAGATATATTTATTTAAAACATGTGTGGTTTACAAGACATACATCCTATAAAGTTGTTCATAATACGTAATTGTTATGTATCAACATGTTTTGCCAAGGCCGGCGTACAAATATTAAAATCATGCTACATACCTACTCTATCTTTTAACCATAAACCTATATAGTTAATTCTTAGCCTTCCTTTAATATCAGTTTCACGTTGACGAACAGAATTAGGATAACCCCTACTTTGCGGCGCGTTATTAAACTTGAAATCCTACTGCAGCACATCACGCTCTGAAACGTATTGGAGCAGCATTTACGCGTGTTTATCGTTAGAACATGTTAATTCAGTTCGGCGGAGACGTACCGAAGTAGCTTATCTACATACGCCACCCGTGTAGATGTTCAGTCGTGGTAATCATGGCAAATACCGATTTTAATACTTTTGCCGTCCCGGGCAAGCCTTGGAGCTCATGACTTAGTAATTCAGAAGTATATTATTGGGGGTGTAGCTGAAAAGGGCTTTACGAAATAAAGATTAGCACCACGAATGTGAAACTTAAGGGGCCATGTCCATACTAACTAATAACTCCAACAAAATCCGATTAACGCGTTTGATTACAATATTACAAAACATGAAAAATGCCAATATTTAAGTCAAGGCTCCTTTGAATAATATTTTCGTAAATATATCTGCAAAGTATCAGAGTCTAGATTTTAATACTGTACCTGTACATTATAATAGTATTGATTTTCATTCACTCTTTTCCCTTTCCCAAGCATTCCTGCTGGTATCATGGATGAGAGTACAAGGTTCGTGACATTTTTATTTACTATTGAAATTCGACGTTGTATTTGCCAAGTCTGTTCCAACAACACAGGATATAATGACTATAGGCCCTTTTTTTTTAAACATGGGCTATGCTTTGCCGCATACTTCCCCCCGCGGGGGCGAGCAGAGGGGTTATGTCGGACTCACTCAGGAAAAGATGGAGATATCCCGGTAATACCGACTAAACCTACCACGGTGTTCCTTCTCACAATCAATGGCCGGAGCGCAGGAATCACTCGCACATTCATCCTGCAGATGACTTGGCCTTGCCAAAATCATGTAGCTTAACTTCTACTCACGGCAGCACACAACATCATTAAGCTGTCGAGTTTGTTTCGAGAAATGGAAAACTCATTTTAATGATATTTCTAAAGAGAAAGGTATCTGGTATAAAGTAATTCAGGATGAGCCTTCTCGTACGCCGTGGTTTGATGATGATAATATTGGCAGAAATTATGTTAAGTTAGCGTTAAGACTTCGTTCTGGGCACTATCCATCAGCAAAGTTTGCTTTTCTGATGCGTAAGGTACCATCACCTAACTGTGACATGTGTGGCAAAATTGAAGACGTGCAGCATTTGCTGATGGATTGTGTCAGGAACAGGAATGAAAGGGAATTATTGATCAGAAAATTCAAATTGAATACTTTGGATGTTGGGCTTAGTCAAAGTATTTTGGCGAATCCAAAGTCTGAAATTGCAATGGGGTTGTGTGCTTTAGTTGAAGTTTGCCGCAATAATCGTCAATAATTCCCTTATCTGGTAAATATTAAGATAATGTTGTGTTGTATATGATAAGGTACGATGGGGTTGGCGTATCCTTGTGGATAAAAACCCCTTATAGAAAAATAAAGATAAAAGAAAAAAAAAAAAAAATTAAGCTGTCGTCATCTGTAGGGTGACGTAGTTCGCCAGACGGGCTGGTCAGGTTTAAGCGAGAATCCTGCGCCTGCCTCTGTAGCAATAAATCGCCGCCATCATTATATTCCTAATATTTACAAGATCTGCCTAACATCGATAATGTTACATGTACGCTTCTAACGTCGTTATCGTTGTAAATAATTTAGTTTACACGGTTTTTATATATATGTATAACAAAAATTAACAGCTTTCAGCTGGAGCTGAAAGCTGTTAATTATTGTTTATATAGTATTAATAATAATGAAAAATCTGTCACGTCTGATTTTATAAAATTTATTTAATCAAAAATGGTAAAGAATCTGGTATAATAATAAACAAAATAACAAATGGAAACAAATAAACAAAATAACAATTTTCGCCTTCTTTTTATAGTGTTTTGGATCGGTTTCTCTTATTATGGACCAACAGAAATCCCCTAATATGTTTTCATCGCAAAATCCTTGACTTCGTTCTTCAAAAATCTTTAATCTTGGTGTAAGCGCTCTCCTTGTTCGTCGCTCATACTGCCTAAGTTTTCAGACAAAATTAAAATGTCGAAAATTTATTATCAATATTTACTCCTCATCTGATAATTCATAATTTTACTTTTTAATTTCGTAATATCTCTTTGACTACTATTTTGAATGATTTCCAACCAGCTTTTCATTAATAGATAAAATGCTTTCAAACTGAGGATCTTTTAGAACTTTACGTATCTGCGGGCCATCAAATCTTAGTTTTGCATCTGTAATACTTGGAAAGTTTTTTTGTAAATACCAGAAATGCATTACTACTTTTGTTTAGCGCCTTCACAAAATTTTTCATTAGTCTCAATTTAATGTGTAAAGGGGGTCAAATAATATATTTTGGATCTACCAATGACTCATGTTTAATGTTCATTTTACCCGAAATATAGTCCTTCCGAATAGGCTATTCCTTTCTTACATAATGATGCTCTCTTGAATGTCGCTGCACATGTTATTAAATTCATTAAAGTATTCATGGATTCATAACTGATGGAATCCAAAATCCACTAATTACTTGGTTCTCTCCACAACATTGGTGATCCAAATGGAAGGTATACTTCACTGGAGTAAAACGATCCTACAGCTTTCGCGAAACACATGAGACACCCACTTTTTATCTTGGTTTGCAACAGGAAATCCAAACTAATGAAGCTATGCACTTTTTAAAGAATCTACAATAGGTCCTTTTTTTTAAATATTTACTGTCCACAAACGTAGCAAAAACGATCAGAACTTTGTTTACACTTTCTACTCGACATTTTAATTGACATTTCAATATTTGACAGTAGAAAAAAATTGTGACGTGGTAGAATTTTTTTTTGCTGACTAGTGATCGCTACTATAGTAGTGTCTGTGTATAAGTGTGAAGTGATAAGGGTGATGTGTGTGTGTGTGTCAGAGCGTCTGTGATCGAGCAGTACTTCGGCGGCACGCTGGACGTGGAGCTAGTGTGCGCTGAGGCGGAGGAGCCGCCCTCGCGCTCCAGTGAGTCCTTCCTGCAGCTCTCGTGCTTCATCTCGCAGGACGTCAAGTATCTGCAGTCCGGCTTACGATCCGTACGTACGCTCTGCTACTCAATACTCATAGTTATATTTATAAATAATTCCAACGGAAGTTATTTTGTTTTTCCTTCATGGTAAATTCCATTTTCAAACTAAACGTTAGTATATTCGCCGCCGTGCTACATGAGACCTAAGCAGGTATCATACGCCTCTATTTAAACCTGTGCGAATATCCAGGCGTGATTACAAGAGCGCTGTTAAAGTAAACCCAATTTACACGGAATTAGATACCGACTAAATTGGAATCTGATAATAAACACATAAGTCAAGCCATCAGGTTAACGATCAAGGGACCAAGAGACAATTGCGAGCCAATTCAACCAATCCATGATAAACGTAAACACATTAACAAATATAACTAACGCGCGACTTTTTGGGTAGTTAAGATCTAAACAATATTTTATACGTAGTTAATGTTATGTTCATTTTATTTTTCAGAAAATGTCAGAGCAAATCACAAAATTGTCACAAACATTGGGCAGGGACGCCATCTACACCAAAACCGTAAGTTATTTGCCATCCCTGAGCTAGCATTGACTTGCTCGTTCTCATTGTAGAGTCAAGCTTGTTAGAAGCTCCAGCGGGATTTTGACGCGCTGAATTAAGTATTAGTCGTATAGGATTCATTAATTCTTTATTAATTATATTTGACCTATATCTGTACAACATATTAGAAATCAGCTGTACTTACTAGTACTCTTTGCACAAGAGTTAATATAACGTTTGGTACCATTGTCAGAGTAAGATCAGCCGTCTGCCGGCGTACCTGACCGTGCAGTTCGTGCGCTTCTACTACAAGGAGAAGGAATCCATCAACGCCAAGATTCTCAAGGATGTGAAGTTCCCGCTCGAGCTCGACGTGTACGAGCTGTGCTCGCCCGAGCTGCAGGAGCGCCTCGCGCCCATGCGCACCAAGTTCAAGGTGCCCACCACTCCGCCACTCCACCACACTGTCACTACTCACATGGACACACTCGCAACACTTACATGTAGTCTATTTGAACAAGTTAACGGCAACATGACGGTAGATCACTCTGGTATCTGCCCCATAACACAGTCAAATAAACTGGTTTTGTGCTAGCCGTGGGTAAGGATTTTCGAACTGCCTAAAAAGACGTTAACTAGCCTGCGGTGGCAGCATACAAATACCATTCTATGAGGTGTCGCTGCTGTTTACCAGAGGGTCAAGCAGAGACTACTGACTTCCATTTTATAGGATCTTGGTTCATTAGGCACTTGAGGAACCAAGTGCTTGATCCACGTTTTTTCATTATTAGTTCATTTCGATAATATCCTTACTAATTGGCCAGCACAGGCTACAGATTAGATTAGCATTAATGATTTATTGTCTATATTATTATAGGAATTGGAAGATGCTAAAATAGAGACTTCGTTAAATTCAAAAAACAAGAACCACGGTGACAGCAGAAAAGAAACCAAGAGGAAGACGGTGCTCCCCTACTGGTTCGAAAATGGTGAGTCATGTCGCGCGTAATAGCGCTTTCGCATATTAGTACTGCACGCTTTTAGAGAATAACAATTGTCTCAATATTAGCCGTATGTTATTGTTGGCCAAACCTACAATAACATACGGTTGAGCCCTGCGGCACGCACATTGTGACTGGTAATCCAGAAGATCTACTTCCGTTAATATCAACGTGTTGTAGTCTATCGCTTAGGTTTAGGTTTAGGTTAGGAACCAACTAAGTCAAGTGCAGTATCTCAGATGCCATAATGCCTGAGTTTTCGCAGCAGCGTATGATGGTCAACGCAGTCAAAGGCTTCACAGAAATCATAGAATTCGCACTGAATATATGTTTTAAAAGCGTACCACCCGCATCTATCGTGGAAAGGCCTATCCTGAATCCATACTGTACTGTATGAAATAAATTGTTTACACCAAAGTGGCTCTCTAATTGCTTTAATATAATCTTCTTGAATATTATCCTACGTTTCTTTAAGTTAGGAAAAATACCCACATCAATGTGTCCGCTGATCTCCTATTTGAATGACGTATGGTGTGTTACAAATACAAATACAAATTATTTATTTGCTTTAAACAGGGTGATACATAAGGTGGTTTGTAACAATTCAAAAGAACAAGCCTATTTAGCTATAAATACAGCATGCAAATATTAACAAATGTTAAAGCGGAAAAGCATAATATTTTAAGTACATCATTACAATATTTTTACTGGTTTCTGTGTATGGATTACTTCGGATAAGCGTTTCTAGGTACTGTTTTGATTTAAAAACTCTTGAACCGAGTAAAACGCATTTCCTATCAGCCATGTTGTGTATGGTGTGCTGTGTATGGTGTGCTGTGTATGGTGTGATGTGTATGGTGTGCTGTGTATGGTGTGCGTGTGTTGCGCAGACGTGGGCAGCAACAACAGCGGCTACTACCGGCTGCAGGCCGTGCTGACGCACCGCGGCCGCTCCTCGTCGTCGGGGCACTACGTGGCGTGGGTGGCGCGTGTGTGGTGTATGACGTGTGTGTGATGTGTGTGCGTGTGTTGCGCAGACGTGGGCAGCAACAACAGCGGCTACTACCGGCTGCAGGCCGTGCTGACGCACCGCGGCCGCTCCTCGTCGTCGGGGCACTACGTGGCGTGGGTGGCGCGTGTGTGGTGTATGACGTGTGTGTGATGTGTGTGCGTGTGTTGCGCAGACGTGGGCAGCAACAACAGCGGCTACTACCGGCTGCAGGCCGTGCTGACGCACCGCGGCCGCTCCTCGTCGTCGGGGCACTACGTGGCGTGGGTGGCGCGTGTGTGGTGTATGACGTGTGTGTGATGTGTGTGCGTGTGTTGCGCAGACGTGGGCAGCAACAACAGCGGCTACTACCGGCTGCAGGCCGTGCTGACGCACCGCGGCCGCTCCTCGTCGTCGGGGCACTACGTGGCGTGGGTGGCGCGTGTGTGGTGTATGACGTGTGTGTGCGTGTGTTGCGCAGACGTGGGCAGCAACAACAACGGCTACTACCGGCTGCAGGCCGTGCTGACGCACCGCGGCCGCTCCTCGTCGTCGGGGCACTACGTGGCGTGGGTGGCGCGTGTGTGGTGTATGACGTGTGTGTGATGTGTGTGCGTGTGTTGCGCAGACGTGGACAGCAACAACAGCGGCTACTACCGGCTGCAGGCCGTGCTGACGCACCGCGGCCGCTCCTCGTCGTCGGGGCACTACGTGGCGTGGGTGGCGCGTGTGTGGTGTATGACGTGTGTGTGATGTGTGTGCGTGTGTTGCGCAGACGTGGGCAGCAACAACAGCGGCTACTACCGGCTGCAGGCCGTGCTGACGCACCGCGGCCGCTCCTCGTCGTCGGGGCACTACGTGGCGTGGGTGGCGCGTGTGTGGTGTATGACGTGTGTGTGATGTGTGTGCGTGTGTTGCGCAGACGTGGGCAGCAACAACAGCGGCTACTACCGGCTGCAGGCCGTGCTGACGCACCGCGGCCGCTCCTCGTCGTCGGGGCACTACGTGGCGTGGGTGGCGCGTGTGTGGTGTATGACGTGTGTGTGATGTGTGTGCGTGTGTTGCGCAGACGTGGGCAGCAACAACAGCGGCTACTACCGGCTGCAGGCCGTGCTGACGCACCGCGGCCGCTCCTCGTCGTCGGGGCACTACGTGGCGTGGGTGGCGCGTGTGTGGTGTATGACGTGTGTGTGATATGTGTGCGTGTGTTGCGCAGACGTGGGCAGCAACAACAGCGGCTACTACCGGCTGCAGGCCGTGCTGACGCACCGCGGCCGCTCCTCGTCGTCGGGGCACTACGTGGCGTGGGTGGCGCGTGTGTGGTGTATGACGTGTGTGTGATATGTGTGCGTGTGTTGCGCAGACGTGGGCAGCAACAACAGCGGCTACTACCGGCTGCAGGCCGTGCTGACGCACCGCGGCCGCTCCTCGTCGTCGGGGCACTACGTGGCGTGGGTGGCGCGTGTGTGGTGTATGACGTGTGTGTGATGTGTGTGCGTGTGTTGCGCAGACGTGGGCAGCAACAACAGCGGCTACTACCGGCTGCAGGCCGTGCTGACGCACCGCGGCCGCTCCTCGTCGTCGGGGCACTACGTGGCGTGGGTGGCGCGTGTGTGGTGTATGACGTGTGTGTGATGTGTGTGCGTGTGTTGCGCAGACGTGGGCAGCAACAACAGCGGCTACTACCGGCTGCAGGCCGTGCTGACGCACGGCGGCCGCTCCTCGTCGTCGGGGCACTACGTGGCGTGGGTGGCGCGTGTGTGGTGTATGACGTGTGTGTGATGTGTGTGCGTGTGTTGCGCAGACGTGGGCAGCAACAACAGCGGCTACTACCGGCTGCAGGCCGTGCTGACGCACCGCGGCCGCTCCTCGTCGTCGGGGCACTACGTGGCGTGGGTGGCGCGTGTGTGGTGTATGACGTGTGTGTGATGTGTGTGCGTGTGTTGCGCAGACGTGGGCAGCAACAACAGCGGCTACTACCGGCTGCAGGCCGTGCTGACGCACCGTGGCCGCTCCTCGTCGTCGGGGCACTACGTGGCGTGGGTGGCGCGTGTGTGGTGTATGACGTGTGTGTGATGTGTGTGCGTGTGTTGCGCAGACGTGGGCAGCAACAACAGCGGCTACTACCGGCTGCAGGCCGTGCTGACGCACCGCGGCCGCTCCTCGTCGTCGGGGCACTACGTGGCGTGGGTGGCGCGTGTGTGGTGTATGACGTGTGTGTGATATGTGTGCGTGTGTTGCGCAGACGTGGGCAGCAACAACAGCGGCTACTACCGGCTGCAGGCCGTGCTGACGCACCGCGGCCGCTCCTCGTCGTCGGGGCACTACGTGGCGTGGGTGGCGCGTATGTGGTGTATGACGTGTGTGTGATATGTGTGCGTGTGTTGCGCAGACGTGGGCAGCAACAACAGCGGCTACTACCGGCTGCAGGCCGTGCTGACGCACCGCGGCCGCTCCTCGTCGTCGGGGCACTACGTGGCGTGGGTGGCGCGCGCCGGCTCGTGGCTGCGCTGCGACGACGATGCCGTCACGCCTGTCTCCGAGGACGAGGTGCTCAAGCTCAGCGGAGGCGGTCAGTACTCTCCCACCTTCTAGTGTTCCAGCTTTATAGTTCACAAGCGGCCGGCGGATGGCGCAGAGGTCGCGGGGTGCACCGCTGCGAGACCCGTATTGTCGTCTGGACCAAGATGCAAAAGCGTAGTCGATTTATTGAAAAAGCGATTTTGGTCCAAGTTCAACAATACGAATTTCGCAACGGTGTCAAGTGGCGAAGTACGTACGCCACAAAGTCTTATTTCATAAACTAGTGTCAATTAAACAAATCTGATATTTTTTGTCGTATTCAGCATACTGAACTTACACTAAATTGACTTCAACTTACCATGCCGCATAATTGCTGTTCCCCAGTGTAATGTAACTTAAGATCACATCACTTCAAAATTAAAATGTAAATCTTCTCTCTTAGCCTTTATTATTCCCAATTCACTTGGGGTCGGCTTTTCTGGTCTAACCAGATTTGACTGGATATCAGTTTTTACACGGAGCGGCTGCCACCTGACCTCCGCAACCCGAAGGCTAACGATACCCTAAGGCTAGACCAGTGTCAGGATATTAGAGGGCACTGACTTTCCCAATAACGACTGCCATAGATGTTTATGGCAGCCGGGACCAACGGCTTAACGTGCTCTCCGAGGCACGGAGCAGACGATAATTGTCAATCAATACGCACATAATTTCGAAAAGTCATATAACTTCCGAAAGTCAGAGGTGCGCGACGTGGGTTCGAACCCGAGACCCTCTGCATTGCAGTCTATTGGTCTCCCCACTGAGCTATCGCTGCTCTCAAAATTAAAATGTAAATAAGATACATTAATATGGCCACAGGTGACTGGCACTGCGCGTACTTGCTGCTGTACGGGCCGAAGATCCTGGAGATCCCCGAGGAGGAGGAGGAGGAGCCTATGGTGACGGACGTGACGGAGGAGCCCGCCGGCAACCCCCCCACCGCGCTCGCGTAACTGCCTGCCCCCCTCTCTCCTCGCCGCGACCTCGCCCCACCCCCACGCTTGTCTTCTCTCTGCCAACTCGCACAATGTTATCTATGTACGACCGTATAGAGTAAGGGGTCTGAGGATTCACTACCTACTGCTGTTGGACTAACGTGGATGAATCATCATCTTTGCTTAAGTGTGGCTGACTCGTCATTCAATTGGCAGTACTAAACCTAAATTCTCTTAAGCCTAGTTGAATAAACGTAAACGCAGTTCATATTGTTAAGCGATTAAACGAGGTGCACTTGTACAAGTCCTGTTCCTATGTGTAGCGTTGTGAAAACTATCTCTGACGCAGGACATCTCGTCTAACTTGATGTATACACAGTTCAAAACAATCACTATAACTTATCTCGCGCGTGTTTCATTCCCTCAGAGCAGCCCTCCCTGCCTACTGGGACGTATCGTCAGTATTATTTGTTGTATAACAACTAGCTGGCTAAGAAAATCTTTCAGATCACGAAGTGAGCCCTCGTCTGATTTACGACATAACGTACACAACGTGCATGTTTCAAGACAGCAGCCTCTCCTGAGAATATTTGTATTTAGTTTGTTTAGTGAATCCAAATTTTGGTTGTGTCGGTGTAGTGTCGGCGTTAGGCGATGAGAAGTGTCGCCGCGCCGCGGCCTGGGCTCGATAACTTATTCTTGTAAATTGGCATTGTGAATGCTGCCGTTGACTGCTTAAGGCACTTTCGTTGAACTCGTCTCAGTAAATACCCTAAGTTCTCTATACAAAACGTATTGAATTTTATAAGACTAATTATACTAAACGATGATCGATAATAAATTTGATTATACATTTATGTATTTTGTGTTTCATTTATGTAGTAATACGCGATCGGAGCAGCACCATACGCAACTTAACTTGCGTGAAGCTGCTAGGATCGCGTTGATTGCTTAGAGGTTCCCATAGTAACCTTATCACGACCAGCGCGTCCAGTGTTGTGTGCTAACTATATTTAGCGTGCGAATTATCTTTTAGCAACGAAAGTAATAAAAGTTAGTACCTATACCTATATCCTAACTATTTATAAAGGCGAATGTGAAATTGTTACGCTTTCACACTTTAACTACTTGACGAATCATCATGAAATTTCGCATACAAATTGTCAGAGGGTAGGTACAGCAAAGGACATGAGTACCTTTCATCCAGGGACAACTACTGTTGCCGAGGGATGGAACATCGACATAAACTACGTTTACGCGAGCGAAGCTGCGGCAACAAATAGTTATCGATGGTGATGTTCTGAGGAGGAGACAGTTGTGCGGTTGTGTGGCAGGACCGTGTCTTAAACTATACCTACAGTTTCTAAACGTATTTCTCACTACCTACTTAATTTTAAAGCTTCACTATCGCTGATATGTATATTACACGAAAGAAATCGTCGGCAGAAGCTTAGAGAAGAAAACACAATAAAGGACGATGCGTGAAAATGTCCCCCAACTCCAATACAAACAGATTAAAATGTTTCTCAATCAAAAAATGTTAGTAAGGTGATAATTTATTGCTATGGCAACATCTCTCAGAAGTGCGGGATATAGCGAGAAAATCATGTTTTAATATTACTATTTTTTAGCCAAAATAATAGTTTGTGTAAAAAAGCTCATATTTTGATATAATATGAAATATGAGGTATACTTTTAATTTTATAGAAACTAGAATTCGTCTCAAATTGTCATTTTCGCATTGCCTACAAATGCAGCGACGAGATGAATTTGGAGTTCTTACATGTAAGAACTTCAAATTCATCTCGTCGCTGCATTTATAAGCAATGCGGAAATGAGACGAATTCTAGTTTCCATAAAACTGAACACCGTATGTACTTATCACTTATAATATGTTCTACGTCCACCGAGTGCCTGACTGCGAAGAACATATGATGCATTTGGAACGGGAGGAGTTGGTTGACGCGGACGCTGTCAAATTGACCCATTATTTTAACTCACCTGTTGTATTTACCTATAATTAGTTGTGCAATTATGATTTTGTAAAATGATATTTTTTTAGTGTATGTATTGTTGTAACAGCTCTTGGTGAATCTAATAAATATATAAATAAACTCACAGTAGCAACTGTGAGTTTATTTATTTATTTAAGGATTGATAAAAATAAATTTAAAAAGCAACATATTTGGCATGTCTGTAAGCATACAGACATGCCAAATGTGTTGATTTTTAATTTGATTTTATTTCTAAACTCCATGGATTTTCAAGTTAAAACTGGTTGCTAGTCTTTTTATAGATCCTTAAGAACCTACTAACACATACAACATATCTGCTGGAGGGGGTAAGGACGGCTCTCATACAAATTTGGTCATCATCCTTTACACAGTCATTAAAAGTTTGGAACAACTTCCAATATTATTTTAACATTTAGCCATGAGGCTTAAGAAAAATAATTAAGGATGGGACGAAAGGAAAGTAAAAGGTAAGATAAGTGTCTGCGAAGCTCATTCTTAAATCCAGTACAAGCGCTACTTCGCCCACGTCGATGTCCTGCGAGAGGACGGTACTCCCCAACTTATCCCGGCACATCAAATAAATGAAGAAACAGATATCTCATGTTTCCAGCTTTAAGTCGGTATAATTAGTCTAGTCAACAAGTGCTTTTAAGGTCAACTTTTTTTAGCGGTCTCGAAGATATATGAACGCGGTTTTATTTTTCAGTTTTTATTAACAATTTTCGTAGTTGCAAATTTTAAAACTTAAATTAATCAGCGAAAATTACATTTGATATTTATTATTTATTTTTACATTTGAAAAATCTTAATTAGTTTTTGAGATATTTGTAAAAAACTAAACCCCCTTTTTATTTTTAGTTAATTGTTTATAACTTCGAAATTTTTCCTAGCGGAATTTGAATTTTTTAAATATCATCTACATGCCATTCCGAATCGAATGACACCTCGTTCATATTAATCCGAGACTGCTAAAAAATTGATCAAAAAAGCACTTGTTGACTAGACTAAATATCGCTTTATATATTCTTAATGGCTGGCAGTAATTATGGTAGAATATACGAAACCATTGCATGGTTTTCATATAGAGTCGTAAGTAAATAATTGTCTGAAGTTACCAATACTCGAATGCGTTCTCATTCTAAGCTTCAGGCCCTAAACGAAACCCTAAACGATACCAAGCAGAACGTTTAAGATGAGGCTACGTACATACATAGCGTAGATAGAGTATAAACTATATGATACTCCGTCAACGATACATACTGAAACTTGAAATTTCTATAGACAAGTATATTACGTACGTACTGTCAACATTCTTACTTTGACTGTAATCTATAGTAGTAATTGTACTGAAGCTACGATAGAAAACTAATAAATCTTTCAAGTATAATGTGTGTGTGTAAATACTTGCGTATTTGCATAGAGAAGTGTCTGTGCTGCCTCTGTCCGCCGCTGTATAACTTCTTCTTCGCCGATTGTAATCAGATACGACGTTTAAAATGCACCAGTTTCATCTGCGGGTGTGCCCTGGGACAAGCGTACTATTACTATTTGTTGAGGAGGGTCCCCTTGCCGTACCACATAGGAGTTATCATTTCTTTTACTCTAAGCGTGTTAACCGGTAAGCGTAGATTGGCATCATGTATCACTATCACGTATTACTGATTTATCATGCGCTCACATCATACGCTATTATTACAAAGTAAGTGCGGTCTTTAGATTCGTTCCGTATCCGTTTCCAGTGGTCTTGAACTGTGCCGACACAAAAAATAAGTATTACTATTTAAAATAAATACTTTGGTTGCTATTTGGTTCGGGTTACCTATTATTAGATATATTCAATGAATTAAAAATGCGTAGTCCAAATTGCCTACAAAGCCAGATGTTTCGCTTTCAAGTTCTAACACCTTATCACCCACTCCGTAATACACTCCGTATTTAGATACATCGCTCTTAATTTGCCCAAAACATTTTTAAAGCGCCTGTGTCGAATCGTTATTGTATAAATAAAATTGCATGGCAACTGTTTCAAAGTACAACAGGAAATATGAAAACTTATGGCAGAACCTATCAGATTTCTTGGCCGAGGTTGCCGCACTTGGAGACAGCTATGTTATGTTAACTGGACTGATATGGCTCATCGAAGTGCATGAGCATAGGTACCTATATACCTAGTCATAAAAGAGCATGTATTATTGTAGGTATGTGTAACGCGATCTCGACGCAAGTGAGATGTATTTCGCTACTGATACTCCCGATGTACTGTGGCACGGCGGGCCGCGGCGTGCTCAAGGTGGTGGTGCTCACGTATGTCGTCGCCGGTAGGTATATATCTTCCCACTAAACCCGTGTATTAATCGTTAAATACATCTTAGACTGTCACGTAATTTTAAGCTTGGAGACTGAGTGAATATCGGTTTAAATATGGGTAGCCTATTGTAAAACCGCTGTAGAACCGCTGCGTCACCCAGTCTGGCTGTGACCACGGCCATTGCAACCTGGTCCTAACCATCAGGCGTTTCAAAAATGTGTGTAAATACTAAACGTTAATTCCCGTTACTTGTGAATTCTATTATATAAATCACACAACACGGTTATATAAAATTGCTCTACTATGAGTAGCCATAGCTCTTGACCCAACGCAACACGTATAATCGTCAGCATGTGCTTCTATATATTTTTCCCTAATAACTACATGAATGTAAAAAAAAATACATAGTCAGAAAGACATGTCGCTGATTGAGCATGTAGAGCTCGGCTATGAAGGCTCTTGGTAGACCATTAGAGGTCTTTGTTGCATTCTTGTGCATGCAGTTTAAAATGCTTTAAGGGTGATGGTAAGGTTTTAGTCTTGTAAAGACTATGGTTGTGTGCATGTGCGTGTGCGTAGGTCCGATCACCAACATGGGCATGAACGCGCGCGAGGTGGTGCGCGTGTTCGCATGCACGACGCGGCTGGCGCACGACGTGTCGCGCGCCGAGCACGCGCTGCTGGCGGCGCCGCTGCGGAGCCCCGCGCTGACGCTCGCGCTGCGCCACCAGCTCCAACACCTCGAGGAGACGCTGCAGTTAAGCGCACTGTCTACTACTACTGCTATCTGCTACTGTTTCTGCCTGCATGGATGGCGTAGTGGTTTAAGTGGTCGCCTCACCACTGCTGCCGCGCCGAGTGTTGCGGGTTCGATTCCCAAACGGGACATTCTTTTTTAATCTTTATTAGAAGTTACTTCGTCAACATTGACGATGTAGTCCTATAGAGAAGATAACAATTTTATAATCTTAAGACTATTACAACTATAAATAAATAAATGATTCCTCATGACACCATCCTCGCGAGATATATTGCACATAGGATGTTGGCTTCATCCGACAATGGAGCTGCCAAGGCACTGTTGCACAGCCCAACGTTGTAGTTCTTAATCAGCACCTGTCGTCGAAGAGACTCGTTCCGGACACACTCTCACAACACATGCTGGATGTCGTCAATGATGTTACAGTCTGGACAATTGTATGTACCCGACTTTTCCATTAGGTGTGTAAATTTATTAGATGATATGTGTCCCGAACATAGTCACAACAACGTTACAATTAGTTTCATGTGTGCATTCATCTCTAAAAACCACGCGTGGCGTAGGGTTTCTGGTTGAATGGTGTTATACGATATTAAGTATTCTTGCCATAAATCATTGCACTTTTCTTTTATAATGTGTATGAGGTCTGTGTAAAGTGGTAGACATCTGTAAGTATATACCTCGCTGCAAGCTAATTTTGCCGCCTCGTCTGCTTTTTCGTTACCCACAATGCCAATATGAGATGGGACCCACTAAATAACTACTGTTTTCTTTGTCCTGCGTATCTCATTTATGGTATTGAGGATAAGTAAAGCTATCGGGGAACCTCGAAACCTCGAGGGTAGCTGAGCCAGATGCAGTAGAGTACTTTTAGAGTCAGAAAAGATAACGATATGGTCACTGTTAATAGATATGGTGAAGGCAAGAGCTGCCGAGATGGCTATCAACTCGCAATACATAATAGACATATTCTCATTACATTTAAATTTTATAGTGTCGTTCGTATGAGGATTATATATAGCCGCGCCTAAATAATTACTATCTTTCGAGGCGTCTGTAAACAAATTGTAAAAGTTATAATAATTATTATTTATATAATTATCTAATACAAGTTTCTCTCTTCCTGTATCCGTAGCTAGATTGCATTGTCAGATCAATCTAACCATGTCCACTCTTTTATGTCCTTGGTCAGACCGATTAAATTAAAGAGCCCTCTGTCAGATTGGTAGCCATAGTCAGATTCTACGGGTAGAATAAAAAACACTATGTAATTAATTTTATTTTTCAGGCAATTCATTCTAAACGTAGTTAATTCCAAGTTAATTCCAAATTAAAACCCATAATTAAGTCGATCTAGTGGTAATAAAGGAAGAACAGCAGAAAGTGCTATCCTCCTCGAATTCCTGTTTTCAATAATGCCTAGCTTCTTCCCTATTTTCCAGACACTTCGAAAAATGATAGTAACACCCGCACATTTCGAATTTAGGAAATATTTTCAATATCGCGTTCATTGCTGGTGTTTTAAAATCCATAGTGAATCTTGAAGGGTCCATGTCTGGGATTTATGATTTAAGCATACTGAATAACGCATAATAGCTTTTTTAGTCCTGTCTGTCATCATTTCATCAATGTATTGATACAAGCGGCACAACGTTTGCAGTATTTGCCGAAGTGCCCAGGTATCCATGTATTACATATTATAGTTGATAAAATGATTTCGTGCAACTACGAAACATTCCGTCTCCAAACAAATGCTTTACTGATTTTATGTATTCTTTTGCTTCTGCATATGCAAATGCAATTATTCTATTTTTTTCATACGTGTAGTTAAATAAAATAAACGATTGATACGTGGGTATTATTTTAACGTCAGTTGTTTTTATAAACATTATTTTCTGTATATTAGCATCACTATTTCGATATTTATAAACACCGCTTTGCACCGCCTTTAAATTCGGTATATTTTTGACAATATCAATTCCTTGATCTTTCAATGGCTTCACACATTATTTATTTAGTAACGGAACTGGTTAAAATGATGTAGATGCAACTTTCAATTTATACATTTGCAGATCTATCATATTTTGCCCAACATCGGGTAAACACGTATGATTTTTCGTCTTCACTATATTCTTTAATGGTGAAACAAAAAATAAACAAATAGATCTCCCGTCATACAAATAACAAAACAATTAACTCTCGTCGAAAAGACTATAAGTAAGATTTAGTAGTACAGTGAACATCATAAATATATGTACATATAATTATTGTACGCCCCAGACATCATTGTCATCTTAGAAATTTTTGTTACTTCATCCGTATAGATATTTATGTTGTAACCTGTACCTAACTCGGAAAATAAAGGTAACATTTCCTTTTTTACTTGATACGGCAAACTACTATAAGTATACTATATTATAGTAACGTTTTCAATAGTCAATGAGTCATTACATTCTAACTTCGCGAAATTGTGGCACAACCAAATCGCTGACCGTTTTTGTATACTTACTTTATTTTTGTGGTATTGATGTCCAGAATGAAGCAGCACTTGACCACGTTTTCTTTTAATAAAGACTAGTTTATCATTTACTAAATTTTCAAATTCGGACGAGGAGAACGACATGGTACCTAAATAAAGGTCTATCCACACATATCAGCCCAGGCCGTGGATGGACCGTGACGGGGCACGGTCTCAAAAAAATATTGGTATATACATTTTATATGAACTCGTTCACACACGTCCGTGCCCGGGCCGGCACGGCGACGGAGCTTCAGTGTACTAGCATGGCCACGGCCCTGTAACGTGTCATGTATCTAATATGCAGTTTATTTACTAACAGGCAGTTATCACAAAAATGTCAACGCAGTGTGTGATCCCTTTAGAATGGCAACTGGTTCACGGATATCTTATATTTTAAGTGTCCTTAGCTAGAATATTGAAATCTGACCAAGGACACAAAAGAGTGGACGTGGTTAGATTCATCTAACAATGCAATCTACCCACGGATACAGGCGAATTTCTCTTAAATTAACAATCGCAATATTCCTCTTTGGCAAATTCACTCCATCAGTCTCATGAATTATAGTTTTAGCTAAATCAATATTGCTGAGCCATGTGTTAAGAGTAAATATATCTATCATCGAACTAGAATGAACAGGAGTCTGATAAAGAGATCTGTGAACTACCATCAGTAGATTGACGACAAAAGCTTCCCGGCTTTTTGTTTCTCCAATATACACCATTGCATAAGTTTAATAATTCGTTTAGAACGGATACAGTTATGTTGTCCTTTACAGATTTGGATTTGTGGTAATATTTGCCAGCCAAGTAACGTTGCCGGAGAAAAAGCGGTTGAAGACATAACTCATTCTCCATTACCCTCATAGATACATTTAGTATTTTATCTAATTTAGCTAATTGACTGTTTACATAGTTGTCATATAAAAAACAAATATAATCTAATCTACTGCGAATAATTGAAATATAAAGTCGTCGGAGATGTTTTGGATGCATACCTCACTTAGAACCCGCTTAAACACTAAACATATTTTAAAATTTCGATCACTTTTCATGAATTTCATTTATGTGTTTCTTCCACTTCAAAGAGCTGGCTAACCACATCCCTTAACACTTAATATTATTAACCAACTCAAGTCTGTGTTCATTTATATCTATCGCGATATTTGTTTTGTTATTACCTCTACTAAATAAACATAATTTTGTTTTATGATATGATAACTGTAATCCTGATTCCGCTATAAGATTTAAAAAAGTTAATAGTTAATAGCAGCTTGAATATCATTTATCGCATCCGGAATATTTTGTCTGCTAATATATATATTACAAAATCATCCGCATTTTGCGAAAGAAAAACATTTGTAAAGCTGTGACAGATCTTTGAAGTGGCAGCATTGAATAATAGTGGAGAGAAAGGGTATCCTTGAGCAATGCCAGTCCCAGTAAATCTACTCAGCATTGTGTTATAATTTATATGAATTATCAATTGCCTCTCGTGCAAAAATTCCCATAAATATGAGCATAGGAGCCCGCACCGAAACTGTCCAATCATTTTAAAAGAGCTTATATGTCCATTTTATTATATGCACTGTTGATGTCCATAAAGCATCTCAATGTAGTTATACCCTTTGATAATCCTATCTGGATATGAGAAACTAATTTAGACAGACTATCTGCGCAAGACCTAGTCCTACGAAATCCCACAGTTTCGTTAGAAAATCGGTTGTCCCTCTAGAAACCATTCTAGTCGTCGAGCAATTATCGTGTGGAATATTTTACATAGGCAAGAAAGTAAGGCTATTGGCCTGACACCAACCACTGAGCTTTCGGTGCGACCAGGTTTTGGAATAGGAACGACTTTGACCCTCTTCCATCGTCTGGGGACAAAGCCCGATATCATAAACCTGGTATATAACAAAGATAATGCTGTTTTACCCGAATCAGGGAGATGTTTTACCATTGAGTACGCTATACCATCCTCGCCAGGCACCGTGTCTGAACGCTTGATGCAGTTATTAAGCTCCTGAATCGATATTGAGATGGATACTTCCATATTTACAGACACAAAGTCAGGCTTAGGTGGAGGAATGTAATCTGGAGCCAATTCACGTATTAAAGTTTTAACCTTCTCTCGAAGTACGGCACTTCGCAGTGATCTTTATCCCTTTAACCACTTCATCCGTCTTCACATATCAGATACAGAGGTCTCGCCATCGGAACGGTTGCACTCTGTCGGCAGTACTGATCTTACTCTTCAAAGACTAAGTTTTGAGGCGTAGGATTCTTCCTAAATGTTGCCAGTGCAAGTCGACGCTCCGCAACTAAACGTGATAATTCTGGTCCCCAATATGGCTTTGGCTGAAATTTTTGAGCGCGCGCAGCATTTTCGCAAAATTTTACAGTGGGTATACTCTCATTTGCAGCCCTATTAATTATCTCTATTAAATCTTCATAAGCTTTTTGGTTATCTGAATGAAAGTCTAAGTTATACAAGTATTCATCAACTTTTTGTATATCCAATCCCCTTATTTGTAATTTCGTTTAGATTTATTTATATAGGCGCCCCTTCTTCTGTTTGAATTTTTAAGACAAGATGGTCACTTCTCAGGATCTCGTTCATAATTTGCCAATTAAGTTATATCTGGGAACACGTGTTGAGTTACCATCGTTAAGGGTAACATAATTATTTTCCATAAGCGAGTCAAATAATTGAACACCTCTGGCGTCTGTCTTGGTAGACCAGTTAGAATGGTGTCCGTTAAAATATCCTGCTATCAGAGTCTTTTCTGTACTCAAAGAGAGGATTTGGTCCCAGTCGCGCTTACTCGTACGAACTGATGAGGGGCAATAAACAGATATGATGTTTTCTATATGTTCACAGTTTTATAATTCGATATAAAGTATCTGAATCCCTGTTTATAATATTTATCTCACAACGACTTGCTTTTAAAGAACTATGAGTTAAAATAGCAATGCCTCCATATCTAACTTCGCGGTCCTCTCTAAAGACGTTATATCCACTTAAACGGAAATGGCTTTTGGGATCAAACCATGTCTCATTAATGATAACGCTGTGGATTTTTCTTAAGTTAATTGGGCTTCAAACATTGTAACCTTTGGTCGCAAGCTTTGGGCATTCCATTGAAGGATATCACTGACGATTAAGGGCCTATCACTGTTTTGATGCATTTAAAAAAAAAGATACTACAGGCAGGTCGGACACATATTGCATGATAAAAGATATGATCCATTCAAATAATATGCTTACGCTTTCCTTGATTTTTATGTCCCATGGTATTTGAGCATCCATTGTTCTTTCTTTAAGTTGTTTAAATATCTCGTTCCAGTTATTTTTACGTTTTATATATGATTCCCTTACACTGTTCATCCTATCTCGATCTCTATTCTCATAGTCACCCTCTGAACGTATGTGTTCTTGTATGTCTTCTGTACTCGAACTTTGTTGATTGTGTATGCCGCTTTGATTATTCTTTCCCTTCTTTGTTGTTACTTTTAGATTCCGGCCTACTTTTACTACATTTGCATAAGTATGACTGTCTCCGCTAGTAGATGGTATAATATGATTCATGTTATCTCCTTCCATTTCTTCAGTTATTGCATCCTTACAATTATTGCTTAATGACATAAAAGGGGCAGAGTCTTCTGGAGGGACATATATAGTCAATGTTCTTTTATTTGATCAATTAAACTCAGACATCAATTCTCTTATTCTTTTTTCTTTAATAAATGGCGGACAAGTTCTAGGTAGCACCATATGTTTGCTGGTGCAATTATTACATCTGTAATTCAAAGTGTCACAGTTGGGATGGCTCTTACTGCACTTGGGGTAAATAACGTTATTGGACGGGCATAATATAATGGTATGCCCAAATCTCCAACATAGGGAACTTTGAGTTACGGGGTATTGATATGGAGTAACTTTAACTCTAGTATTAAATATGTGAATGTATGATGGTAATGAGAATCCCGTGAAACATACACGAACAGCTTCTGAAGGCTGCCATCTCCCATCCATGTAGTTTCTGCGCTTGAGTCGTTTAACACCAATGATTTGAGTTTCGCTAATCAACCCCGTCATTATCTCTTCCTCCATTAGGGCCAAATCAATATCTTTGATAACACCAAATTACTGTCTAATAAATCTTCTAAAATTTATAACCAAGTGTTTTAAAATATGTGGAGGTAATTATAATTTTAGTATTTTATCACAATTATCGTCATTATTAAATGAGATTAGGACATTATGCGAGTTTATATACTTTATCTGGGTAATGCCTTCTATTTCTTGTGAATTTAACATTTTTGATAGCTTGAACTGCTTAGGTAACACTTCTGCAGACGTGACGCTTATTTCAAATTTGTCCTCGGGTATTCTTATTATAGCCGATGATATATAGTTGGTGTTGTCCATATCTCATCATTGCCCTGTTTCGTTTACTATTTATTTTATTTAAGCAATCGACACTGACATCTTTCTTATGTAATGTATTTTCTCTATTGTTTATATTGTTATCTTCCATGTCTTCTCTCATTTCATTTAAATCTTCTAAACTGCATGACAACTCATTATTGCCCTTATTAAAATATTCGCATTATTGCACTCGTTAACATCTTCTAATTCGTCGCTATCCATTTGTAAACAACATAATGGGTTACAAACAAAACCACAGTCGGGACTGGCCGCACGATGCTAAGCCGCTTTCTACTGGAGCGAGTAAACGATAAACACGATACACGTCCGACGATGCGAAGCGCCCGCGGCGCGAGTGTGACAAATATTTGTGTGATCCACAAATGGTCGTCCTGATTCTGGGTGTTCTTTTTGTCCGTTGTTTGAATGTTTGCAAAGTTCCCCGCACACGCAGCACAGGAATTATCACTAGAGCGGGAGTTGTCTTTTTTAAAAGTGAAGTGAAATATGTATACCTAAGTCTCGAACTCTAACATACGTTAAATACTCGTATCTACATCATATATTTGAATTGGATGCTTGTCGTAATGACACATTTATCATAAAGAATGTTTTTCTAGCCCCTACTTAACCACACCACATAAGAATATATTAAAATTTACAAAATTAATTGCAGGTGTCATGAATAATAATGTATTATATAAGTCATTGATATTGTTTTATAATCTTCCTCGCTGACTTAATCCAGATGTTTCTATAGATTTTTTCGCCTGAGGCAAAAGTAACCCGATTGGGTATAACTATGTAAAGTGAGTTAGTTGAAATCGGAATGATATAATTTGTAGAGGCATGAGTGACATAGTGGCGCCCATAGAGCACGAGGTGGAGGACACGGAGGAGATACAACTGAAGCAGGTGGAGAACGACCACCTCGACCGACTGCTGTGCACCGAGTGTCGCTCGCGACGGATCAACCACAAGTTCAAGTTAGATCTTTTTACATACACCTTAATAGTGCTCAGTAGGTTATATGAAGGACACGACACTCGACACGATTAAAATATATTAACGACAATAACATAAAGTGCAGCAATGTCCATGAGCGATGATTACTGCTTACCATTAGTTTTGCCGGTGTGTAACAACAAAGACAGCAAACTCCTGCCTATTTATAATTTGTTAGATATTCTAAAATAAGTGTAATACCTGTCTAAGTAATATGTAGGTACAATCCTTATAGATCGCGTCCACACTCACTACACCGCTCTGAACGAAGATTCATCGATGAAAAGAATCTCTATTTCAAGCTATACCAGAAAAAGCTGGAGTACCGATGTGAGAACCAGCTGACGAACGCGGTGGCGTCGTGCGCAGAGTCGTTCGGTGCGGCGCACGAGGTGTGCCTCGGCGCGCTGCCGCACTTCGCCGCGTGGATCCTGTGCTGGCCGCTGAAGCTCGACCACGTGTGCAACATCATGCACCTCATACGTCACAACGACACCACCTGCGACACCAGCAAGCAGGTCACTCGCTACTAATATCCACGTAAAGTAGTGCGTATACGTTTCGGCCGAAACTGAGGGCGCCGTAGGTCCAGGCAACTTCACAGTCCTCTTCTTTCCTGCCTATGCTAAAGCCTTTTTATATGCTATGTATAATGCTTACCATCAGATATGTGTGCCGTGTGCTTGTTTATCTATTGTAAAGTAGGTAACGGCTTCTTTGCATTACTGGAGAGATTTTAAAAATATAAAGTTTACTTACATCTATCGGTTTACCGTTGCGCGTTAGTGCAAACGTGCTCGAACTACGGACACATGTTACATTAAACCATTTAAGAACTTCTTTTAAACTGTTTCAGAATTTCATTATGCGTCGAGTAAATCTCATCAGTTTCCATACTGTGTAAACAAAACTGTATTAGATAAAAACGGTGGAATTAGCTACCGTTATACAATTCTTACGGCTGTTGATTTTACAGATGGATCCTGGCTTCGGAGAGGCGTATCTCGCGTTAAAAATGGCTCAGACTGAATTAACTAACAATATGGATAATGTCCACCTCGAATATAAAGTGACAAACGAACAAGACTTGTACGACATTCAGGTATAAATATAATGTTTTTTTAGTAACTGACTTCTTCTTCTTTTCGTGTGGTTAGGTAAGGTGGCCAACCTGTTGTCAAGAGTTGTTCAAGCCGCCCGTAAGCCTCTGACATGGCTTAACGACTGCTGTCAATTTGACAACAACCGGGACTGACTGCAGTCTGTACATAACCCAGTGGCATTTCATCTGCATCATCAACCAAAACCCGTCCGTCATGTGCAATACATGACCTATGACTGCAAAATGTAATAATGAGTGCTACTAATGTATAAATATAAGTAAATTAAAAACTTCTAATTTACTTGAATGTATTCTTACAAGTACTTACTTTGTATTTTAGCCATATACCACGACTTGATGCTGATAGTCTAGTGTTTAATTCAGGACGCAAAGGAGACGGGCGAGCGCGTGATGACCGCGTTCGAGGAGAAGACGACGATGATGGGCATGATCGCAGTGGCGCTGAACGTGTACGTGGCGCTGCTCGCGCTGCGCGTGGCAGCGGCCGCGGCGCACTACCACGACCACTACCTCAGCGCCATCGAGTTCGACAACCTCTACATCACCCGCTACTTCAAGCTGCTGGACGAGAGGCGCCGCCGCCGCGGGGACTTGACCTTGCTGCCCTTGAAGAAGGTGCCAACTATACAATCCAACTAAACATTACAATATTTGTATATTTTTACAAAAAATGAATTAAGTATATGTTGATTAAATTTCCTTTCATCAGTCTTAAGTTGAAATAAACTGCAATGCACGTTTCTGAATTCGTAAAAGAAAGGACTAATCGAATCGCTAATTGTAACTTATTGGACATTGATATTATTATAATATGTAAGTAACTATCAATGTCCAATACGTTAGAGTAACAGTGAATGAATACATATGTTCTCCAAATACGTGGCACACGTTTGTATTATAAATAAATTGATGTCACTCATCAGTTTCAGAACCTTCTAAGAAGTGCGAAATCAAACAAACACAAATGTTGATTAGTCAGTTCGAACGAATGGTTCTAATTCTATATCACAGTAATTAGGTTCTGTTGGTTGTAGATGGAGAGGAGCAAGTACATAGACGTGCACTCGATCTCGTACCGCGCGGCGGAGCACAGTAAACTGCTGACGCAGATCCTGAAGGTGATGCTGGAGGTGGTGACGGCCACCACGTTCGTGATGCTGGACCGGCTGTTCTACGAGGCGCTCGACGTCGTGCGCCAGCACGCGCAACTCGACGCCGTGCAGCGCGACTTCAGGGATCTTAGCATCGAGGTATAGCGGCGTATTGATAAGTATTAACCCTGCCCAGACCACCATATTAAATAGCGACCTAGGTTCCAATTGATTAAATTTTGTATGTTTCTCTTCTGAAATTATCACTGCAGAGGGAGAGAGTAGGAGTCTTAAGTCTCTACAGCACAGAGATGACTAAACGCACACAGTCTATAGCGTGTGACCTAAAGGGTGTCGAAATATTTGTGTACCTTTATCTAAAATGAAACTAGCCATAATTGCAAGCAGCGGCGGATTGAATAGTTTAATATATATTGGTCACCTTACACTGCACACACGAGGTGTAGTGCGAAGTACGGCGGCGGCAGGTGGAGGGCACGGGCCTGCTGGCCACGCTGCTGCGCCAGCTTCTGCGCGGCGCGGCGGCGCGGCGCCCGGCGCTCACCAACCAGCAGTGCGTGCCGCAGCCGCGCGCCATGTCGCCCTACTACTACTTCAAGATCTACGGCGGTTACCTCTGGATACTGCTACTGCTCTACGTCAACCCCTACACCCTGAGGTTACGAAGGTACACTCTACGGCTCCAGTTTTTCTATGTCGATGACTATCATCTTTTATTTTGTACACTACGTAACAGTGAACTGTAATCTCGTACGTTTAAACCGTAGTCTTGCAACTTTAGAGAATATTATGGAAAATTTCTATTGTTTCCTGATATCAACGTGATCTTGGAATCTAAGTTATGCAATTGATCTCCAAATGTGACATAATAATCTTGATTCGGCGCCAAACTTTCTACCATCTGCGATGTTAGCATTATTATTTACGCTTGTAACGTGAACTTCCGACATAAGCATTGAAGAAAAGAACTGGTAATAGCAAACCATAATAAAAAAGTCACTTATTGACGTAGTAACTTGACCCAGAAATACAACATTATAAATATTACCATCTCGAAAACGTAACGTTATTACATTTAAGGCAAGATATTTGCAGAAGGCTAATTTTACAGATTAACCTGCAGTTACTTCTACCCGCGCCGCGAGAAGCAGCGTATACTGCACCTCTATAACGACATTCTGAAGAAACGCATGAAGATGCCGAAGACTTTGCGCAGGTACCCAAATTACTTAATTAGGCCCAATAAACATAATTTAATCTTTTACCTTAGCGTTTTCCCTGTCTGCAAATTGAGAATTGAAGGGACATTTCATTTACACCAAATCGGTTCTGACGCAACCAAACCGGCAAGACGGTCACGCGGTACTTAAAGGCAGCCTGCACTCGTGGTACTCAGAAAGTTCCTGGCGCCCACGAGAAGTCCGATATTCTCATATGACAGTTAAACGAGTTGTCCAAGACTGGCGTCTTTAAAAAAGCAAGTTATAGTGGTTCGAGCTGCATCTTTTTAGGCCGAACATTTATTTATTTATAGTCTAGGGTTTATAAAAAAAATGTGTTACAATGTTGTGTCAAGTAAGTAAAGATATGTTTGTTGAAATTAATTTACTATATACGGATTTTATCGCGTTGTTTATTTTAAATTATTTTTATTACATAATTGTGAAACTATTAAACTGTGGTGGGAAGACTGTATCTCTCCGTGAACATGGCTGCTGAAAAGCAACCGTAACGTCGCGTTATCGACGCCGCGCCGTCGGGCTAAGTGTAAACGTAAATCTAAATAGTTTAAATAATGTAAGTAGCTTAAATAGAAGTAACAGTGTTTAACAGTACCTGGGAGTTTGAAAGTTTCTAAATTATGTAATGTAATAATAGTGATTTAAAAATACACAACGCGATAAGATTCCTTCTAAAGTAGTTTAATTTTAATATTTAATATTCGCGTAAGCGTAAAACAATATTAAGATATGTTTGGGTACGAAACGTAATATTTTTAATAAACAATGTGTCATGAGTAATAGCTTATGTACCAATATAATTATACGTACTCCAATTTAAGAATAATTACTTAATCAGTATAAACGACCACTATCGTAACATGGATATGAAATACAGTTACGAGTAGTTAGATAATGTTTAACTCTTGGAATGGCAAGTACCTACTCGCGTTACACGATAGCGATAACAACTGCTGACTATGCTCATACTTTACTAAAGATATACTATACTAAAGATGACAAGTGAAATGTGTTCTCGTAGCTGCGTCAGTGTTGGTGTTAAGCAAGAAAGTGTGACGGTACCTATATTCTGTTGTGTAGGAAAGCGGTGCAGGCTGTGCGCGCGCACTACTTGTCCGGTGAGAATCTGCTGAGCCTGAGGATGAAGTTCCCGCACGCGCTGGGCTGGCTGCGCGTGCTGCCCGCCGCCAGGATGACCTGCCTCATCTGCGGCGAGACGGAGCCGAGGATCGGTCAAAATCACTTTATTTACTTAACTAACTGAAGTGTTTGCTTTGTCTAATATAGGGCTTAACCACTAATACAGACGATGCACGATGACATAGAAATATTCATGAGAACAGTATTATTCGGATCGATGCGGATATTATCCGTTCGATTGATTCGCATGAACTAAAATTGAGCACTGGAGCTATTCGAAGATGTGCTGTACTGTTTGTAGCGTCTTGGTCTTGTACCCCGCACTGGCAACGCGGCGACGCAACATAGCGACTGCTTTTGTAAAAGGTTGACAACGCGTGAATTGTGGCTTTGATGTTAAAAGTGTTAAAACGTAGATACATTGGATAAATAATTACTTATTATCAGACGGACAGTATGCTTGTCTGTCATCTGGATTGTAAGAATAAAAACGGGGTGGCAAAGAGATAGATTAGAGTAGAAGCTATGATAAACAGGGAGGGTAGTTCTTTAAAAAATATTATTTATATGTATATCCTTCGTTTCTTTTATATCCTTCTTGTAAGCCATTTTCAATAAGCTAAATGCTATCTATGCATACTAAATTAGATTGCAGTAAGGAAGGCGCTAGTAAATTTTCAATATTAAATGAAATATTTATAAATTTCGAATTATTCATGTTGAGACTGATGACACGACCATACTGAGAATGACTTTAGCTTGAAACATAATGACACGTGTCGTGTTGCAGAGAATGATGGAAAAGATTTATAATTTGGTTATTTTTCAATAAAAATTTGTTTATTGAAATCGTTTATTTGTCAAATGTAAGCACAAATTCAGAATATTATATTTGTCAAATGTAAGCACCACTCCAGAAACTTTCTGCTCCAACAGCCGTCGGTTCTGCGCGCTGTGTGCACTGCCCACTGCCACTTCAGTTTGGCTATCCAAAGTGCTTTGTTGGCAACCTTAGTTTACCTGCGGATCTCCTCATTTCTGATTCGATCCCGCAGGGAAACCTCTAGCATAGCTCTCTTCATCACTCTCTAAGTGACTTTGAACCTTCTGACAAGGCCCACAGTGAGCGAGATGACCACGTCTTTGATCCGTAAGTCATCACTGGCTACACATTCTGGTCAAAGACTTTCGTCTTAAAACACTGCGGTATATTGAACTCAAAAATATGTCGTACCTTCCCGAACGCTGCCCAGCCGAGATGCATTTGACGATTGACCTCTTTCTCGAAGTTACCTAATTGGATCATTTGTGTCAGATATACATTTTTGTCTGTCTTCAATCATTCGTTGGCTAGACAATAAATAACAACTTAAAAATAAATGTGACAAAAACCCAAGTCATGCATTTCAATCAAAGACCCCAAGCTGTATAATTATATCAATGTCCGCTATGACAATCAAACTATAAGCGAAGTAGTCTTGGCTAAATGTTTAGGCTTAACCATTGATAGACAGCTGAATTGGAAAGACCATGTAGCTGAGCTATGCAAAAAGATTAGCAGTTCTGCATACGCTCTCTACAAATTATCTTCAATTGTTAACACTGATGCTGTCCTTACTGTTTATTATGGTCTTTTTGCCTCAATATTAAGATATGGCATCATTTTTTGGGGCAATTCCTCAAACAGCATAATGGTCTTTAAAGTCCAGAAGCAGTGCGTACGAGCCATGTATGGTCTGAAGTCATCAGATAGTTGTAAGCCTTATTTCATCAAGAACAAATTCCTGACACTTCCGTCTCTATACATACTGGAGGTAGCTTTGTTTGTCCATAAAAATCCTCAATTATTTCAGCGCATATCAGATGTTGTGAAGCGAAATAAGCGCAACAATAACAGGTTATGTTTACATAGCGCAAAAACAAGCCTGATAGGCAAAAGTCTGTTATGTATGGCGCCAAGTCTATAATAAAATACCATCTAACATAAAACTGTATAACATTGGAATGTTTAAAAATAAATTAAAGAAGCTCTTAACGGAAAAGTGTTATTATAGTATTAACGATTTTTTTAATGTAATCACCTTAAATAAATTTTTGACTTTCAAAGTTATCTGAATGTATTTTTAATTATCTAGGCATACTAATAACATTTTAATTTAATTTGTTACATATATTGATATTATTATTTTGCTTAATTTCTTATCTAAATATGTAATTTGATAATTTAATCCCTACTTATATTATAAATGCGAAAGTAACTCTGTCTGTCTGTCTGTCTGTTACGTTTTCACGCCAAAGCCACTGAACCGATTTTAATGAAACTTGGTACAGAGATAGACTAGACCTTGGGAAAGGACATAGAGTACCCTTTATTGTAAAAAAGGGCATGAAGGGGATGAAATAAGGGATGAAGGATTGTATGGGAATTCTTCATTATCGCGCCTACACCACTAAACCGATGTTAATGAAATTTAGTACAGAGATAGACTTGACCTGAGAAGAGGACATAGCCTACCATTTGTTGTAAAAAAGGGCATGCAGGGGTTGAAAGAAGGGATGAAAGTTTGTATGGGAATTTGTCATTATCGCGCCTAAATCCCAACCGATTTTAATGACATACGGTACAGAGATAGACTAGACCTTGGGAAAGGACATGGCCTACCTTTTGTTGTAAAAAGGGCATGAAGGGGTTGAAATAAGGGATGAAAGTTTGTATGACAATTTGTCATTATCGCGCCTAAATCACAACCGATTTGAATGAAATTTGGTGCAGAGATGGAATAGACTTTGGGAAAGGACATAGGTTACCTTTTGTTGTAAAAGAGGGCTGATAGGGTTGAAATAAGGGATGAAAGTTTGTATGACAATTTGTCATTATCGCGCCTAAATCACAACCGATTTGAATGAAATTTGGTGCAGAGATGGAATAGACTTTGGGAAAGGACATAGGTTACCTTTTGTTGTAAAAGAGGGCTGATAGGGTTGAAATAAGTGATGAAAGTTTGTATGGGAATTCGTCACTACCGAAGATAAAATCAAAGTCTCAACTTTGTATTTAAGCACTTGATAAGAAGTAAATCAGTTAACATTTGTTCCAGCGGTTTGATTTAACCTACAAGGAAAGTTTGACCTACATGGGGATGAAATAGGAGACTAAAGTTCGTATGGAAGCCCAAACAAACCTGTCTATTTCTACAATACGTATATTTATCGGAAACATTGTATAATTAGCAAAAATGCCGTCTTAATATGTACACGTAGCGTGAGAGCGAGACACGCCAAGCACCATACACAACGAACGATGCGCCGGCGGTGTTGCAGTGCGGCGAAGTAAGAGAGTTTGTAACATTAGCAAAAGCGATGGGCGCGAAAAAATGTTGCAGCAGTGTAAGCGATGTCCCATAAAAGAGCAATCGAAGCTCTATATCACGCCATGGAAGATAATCAAGAGCAACCAGGGTACCATGGGAGGGATGGTGGTACTTTTAGCTGGTGGCTTTAGACAGAACCTGCCAGTTATTACTAGGGGCACACCAGCAGATGAAATAAATGCCTGTTTAAAGGCGTTTATGGTATAGCTTTTATAATACAAAAGTTTTTACGTGTACTGTGGGTACACCTAAAAAAGCTTTGTCTGACTACAAATATGCGAGTATAACTACACAATGATTCTCACGCTGGGCAATATGCGACTGCTCTTCTAAAAGTCAGAGAAGATTGTATGCTAACAGACAGTAACAGCATGATTACACTAAGACGTGAATTCTGTCAAATTGTCAATAGCACAGATGATTTAAAGCATTCGCAGCATAATCATAATGTCTATCCAGATCTACAAATAAGTATAGGATTCGAGAATGGTTATGTGACAGTTCAATTTTGGCGCCGACAAACGAGACAGTTCGCCAGACAAACGAATAAATTATGTCAGATGTTGAAAAAGACGTTGTCGTGTACCAAACTGTCAGTAGACAATGTTATGGACACTAAACAAGTTACACCGTACCCTATACGCTTCTCAACGCTTTAGAATTATCAGGATTGCCTTCCCATAAGTTAAGGCTGAAAGTTGGTGTATAATGGCCGTGATCGTGCGAAACTGGGCGGGATATAATTCCTACAGGATACTCAATAAAAACCTGTTAGAATATATCTGAACTATTTATTTAAGTAAACGACGGAACTAGTTATCGCTACTCAAAATTGGTCTACAAAAAACAAATAATACACGTCGAGGTGGTTCAACACCGGAGAATCTTAACATCGACTTTTAATTATTGACGTCACACGCACAGCGCCATCTAGTGACACCAATCGGTATTACGTCAACACTATGAATGTTAAAGTTACTTGAACAGTTGGTGTTCCAGTCCTGTCAATGAGAAATCTTGACGCACCAAGGCTATGTAATGGTACACGACAAGAAATTAGTCATCTAGGACGCAATATTATAAAAGCTATAATCATGACTAGAATAGAAAAAGGAGAAAATGTTTTAATTCCCCGTATTCCGATAATTCCAACCAAATTGCCATTTTAGTTTAAAAGAGTGCAGATTTCCCTACAAGCAGCATTTACGAAAATAATAAACAAAACTGTTTTCCATGGGCAACTCTATGTGGCTTGCTCACGAGTATGAAACTCGCAAAATCTTTATGGTTTAGCAAAACAAAAAGCAAAGAATGGGAAAAAGCGTAGTGTATGAAAATGTATTAAAATAAGCTATTAGCAGTAAACCATAGCATTTACATGTGTATTATTTGCAAAATAAGTATCCTAAAATTAAAAATGCTGCCCAAAGTAACTATTCCAAGCGGACGAAGTCGCGGGTAAAAGCTAGTGTATTTATATTTTTTAAACTTGACTTTCATACGTTTCTTCAGGCAGATTTTGGTGGTACTAATTTAACCTTTTTGTAATCATGTGATACCCAAAATGAATTGAATGAATAAATTATTTATAATAATTCGAGGATTAAGTTCCCAACATTAGTAGGAGTAGGTATGACGTGGACGTTGGCATATTTTTTGTCTTGTCCATGTTAATTTTAAGACCTACTTGTCAGGGGACTACAGAGGCCATCGAGGATTATGCCGAGGTCTTCCATGGCCTCAGCCATGACCACGATATCGTCGGCAAATCGAAGGTAAGTGATGTTCTCGCCGTTGATGTTGATGCCGAGTCCTTTCCAATCCAAAAGCTTGAAAACATCTACCAACGCGGCGGTGAACAGTTTTTGAGATATAAAATCCCCCTGTCTCACCATTCGCTGTAGTTTTATCGGTTTCTAGCTCTGGTCATGGAGACGGACTAATATGGTGGCGTTTTCATACAAACACTTCAGCAATTCGAAATACCGGTAGCCAATCTGGCTCCTTTGGAGAGACTGCAGCACTGCCCAGGTTTCGATCGAATCGAACGATGGCTTTCTCATAGCCCACAAACGCCACACGGCCAAAGGCCGTTTATACTCCTCAGGTTTTTGTATAACCTACCGCAGCGTATGTATGTGGTCTTTGGTACCATATGGCTGAAAGTCATCTTTCCTACTTTCGAGACGATTCGTGATGACTCTTGAAAACAGCTTGTAGACATGGCGCAGAAGTGAGATGGGTCTGTAGTTCTTTAAGAGGGTTTTATCGTCAGCTTAAAGATAGCTGCGTGGATATTTAAATTATTTTGAAGTTATTTAATGACTTTGTGTTGATTAAAGATTTTTGTCTACAAAGACATGGTCTTAATTAAGATTGTCCCTTATTCTCGCGGTGTTTTCCAGAATTTTCTTTTCCTTGGACACCGAGGAGTTTTATCTTTGATCTGGACAATCTTGTTCTCGTCTTTTCTTTTAATATACTAATTTATATGTATTTTCTTTCATTCTTCAGTTATTTTTACTTCGGTATTGTATTTTCTTTTACACATACGCTGTTTTACTAATTGTTATTCTTTAGATTGCTTGCTATAAGTGAAAATAAATGTTTGAAACGGTCAATCTTATCTCTAGAGTGTTGAAAAGTATACAAAATCTTAAGAACAGTGCAAAATTATTATGAATATTATACTGACTATTGCAATCCAAGCATATTTACTTTTTAAGTTTTAACAAGTTTTTATTAACACATGTAACTTAACCCAAGCAAAAGATATAAGCTTTAAATGTATTATAGGGACAAATTTGGGACGGGAATAGTAAGGCTAATAATGATATAAATAGATAAACACGCGTGTGAAAGTACTATATGTTAAAAAATACCTAAATTCCTTAAATAATCAAAATAAATATCTGCTGAATGCCACCAAAAACTATTTTGTTGCCCACAATGATGTAGCATAGAATGACCAATTGAGAAAAACCCGTTACATAGTTGTCTATGAGCATAAAACCTCAGTGTTAAATATGCGTTGTCATCTTAGTAAATTAATATTTATTCAAATGTGTAAATATTGCCGCGACGCTCGATAGATGGCGTTATACCGGCCGGCTGAATCGCGCTATGGTTTCGTTACCAGTCCGACTATATATGGCCAAACGAATTAAAAATAAATTATCGATTTTAGTTCAGAAATCAATTGTGGTTTTATTTATTGGATAATCCCTGCTATTTTACATCAGTTCAACTGTCGACCATTAGATCGCGCGCAGTGTAGTGAACACTCAATAATAATTATTCGACATGAAATCATTTGCAACTGGCTATTATATTAAAAAACAAACGAAAATATTACTTTATGTAAGTACATTTACGGAATTTAGGTTGACACAAATTATATTTTTGGTGACAAAATGTAAATAACCACCAAAAGTTACTTACAATTCTTCGACGCGTACTTATTTCTTTACCGACCGAATCATTACCATCGACTGAAGATCCCTCCCGTACACCCGGAAAGGTGTATTCGAATTGCGTTGGAAATTAAATTATTCAGTAAATAACCTAAACAACGTGAGTGCGGCAAATGACGTTTTTTTTGTGCCAATAATTTGATCTTAGGTTTAAGTTAAATATTGTCACGTTTCCAAAGAGATTTTTATTATAAAGGAAAGGTAATTTATAAGACTCTAAAACGCTGGCATAATTATAATTATTAAGTAGCTGTTAAATATTTTGTACACAAATGTTGAGTCAAAAGCCGTAATCGGAATAGGACAATGATGATGTATAGCGATCTTATTTTAAACTTTTAATTGTAAATAAAAGTTTTTATTTTTATGAACTTATATTAACGTATAAAGCAGTACTACATATAAATAAGTAGTTAATCAATCGTGCCCCAAAATGTTATGATATTAAAATATTTAGTTGGAAGACATATTTCGGTCGGTCTCGATGGCGTAGTGGTTAGTGTAACCGACTGCCACGCCCGAGGTCGCGGGTTCGATTCCCGCACAAGTCAAACATTTGTGTGCATGAACATGTATGTATATACAAAAAAAAAGTATATATGTATGTTTATCCCTTGTCTAGTACCCATAGTACAAGCTCTGCTTAGTTTGGGCTAGATGGTGTTGTGTGTATGTGGTAGAATATTATTATTATTATATTATTATTATTATTTAGACCGTTTTGAAGAACAAGCCGGGCATTACGATCGGTTGATATACGTATACTTTGTATGTGCAGGTCCGGAGAGCTGGCACTCTTGCTGCGTGCCGCGGTGTCCGTTCGTGTTCTGCGTGGAGTGCTGGCGCGAGGCGGGCGCGCGCTGTCTCGCCTGCGACCCCAGCCTCGCCGAGCTCAGCGACATCGACTCGCTCAGCGACGACGACCACCCTAAATATTAACGTGACGTCTAAGTACGCTCGAACGCTCACTTATTACATCTGACGCAAATTAACACTACATGTTAAAAACTGTAATATAGATACGCTGCTGTATAGGAATTCCTATTGTAAGTGCATCACTCACGCGAATAATCAAAATACAATAGCAGCGACAATATGCTATACGACAGCCTGATAACAACACGTTGAATTGCCACGTGGATAGGTATCTAAAATTTGATCCCTTAGCACGCAACTTTGACTATGCAAATGTATCTATAAATTAAATAGTTAACTCGTTTAAGTGAGAAAGCAAACATAGTGGAGACACTTACATGGCTGAGAGATCTCCATACTATTCTCGAAAATGTGTGACGTAAAACCCGTACCGGGTCAACGTCGTGAACTATGACCTAAAATTTTTCAAACAGTGCTGATATTTGTATAATCGCAGTAATACGGGCACAGAAGGCTAACGCCACAGCACATTAGCTCGATTGGTCGATAGTTTTTTACACTTGTGGACACGCCGGCGATGCGCATCTGCACGCACGTGCTTACCTTACCTGTATTAACTAGGAACCTACTAATGCAGAATAACTGCGCTTTATCTTTATCTGATAAATATTTTTAAGGTGAAGAATTATTATTTGTCGCAGAATATTTTTAAGTTGAAGAACCATTTATTAAGTTATGAGTAGGTACACCTGTCTAGAATAAATAAACATCACGATATGGTACAAAGTATTTTATTCAGAAAAGTCCGTACTCGAGTTGTTCTCCGACGGTGAGGTTGCTGACAAACTGTATGTTCTCGGCGACCTCGTTGACCATGGCGGCGAGCCCCGACACGCGCACCGAGCCCTCGTCCGCGTCGCGCGCCTCCTGCGGGTGGAAGTTGTACACCAACTGCAAATAGTACAAACACATCGAACCTTACCAAATCACTCTCTGCAATACAGCATGCACAGGAATACTGAGCTCTCTAGCTTCCTTAGTGGGCCATAGGTTTTGTTTGTCTGTGTGGATATTTTTATCAACAGCATACAACCTCGTACCTCGGTGAGCACATAAATCTGCCAGTTTAAGCTGTTGTTCATATTCACATAATTTATCACACAATCAACATAATGAGACAGTAGCTAGCTTGAAATATCCTGATATCTTATTAACTATGTTTACTTTGAAGTCTGTTAAAGTTTAACTCAGCTATATAGCTGACTGAAGAATACCGATTTAAGATTCAGCTTAATGATTAACAATAACACGCAGACAGAAGACGCATGATACTACGAATGTGCTAACTATGTGTAGGAGGCGTAATTTCGCGTCCGACACAATATGTTACCTAGATACCTTTATGTAATAGGCTAATAGCACAATGTGGTTCGTTAATGCTCGCCGCGTGGTCTCGTTACCCTGGACATCGGAGACAAACAAGGCTGTGGACAAGTTCAGGGAACGTCACCATAGCAACGTGTGTATTCATGTCAATCGTCGGTGCGCTAATGTATACTATGAGACCACGAACCACTGATTGCGATATACCTAATGTTGAAAAAAGGACGATGCTTGGCTAATTCCTACCTTTAATATTAATACACGCCATTTCGAGCTGTAGCTGTACCTACTCCAGTACGACAAAACTACACGATTACATTGCAGAAGAGCAATTCACTAAACTGCATCGGCATTTAAGCACAACAATGTATTATACAACAAGCTTTGGAGCACTATTTCTCATATAAACTAATACTTAAAGGACAATACTATTACATGTATCTTGTAACTCGTGGTTAACCTATTATTGAAAAAATAAACAGCTGCCAAATAAGCACGAGCTCACAGGTGAAGTACCTACCTATGTTCACTTTACTGTCCTAGCGTTAATATTTTAATATGAAAATTCAATAGACTTCATATAAATCACATACAAAATGTGGATTTCTCAAAGTTCGTCTATTAACATATAAATAGTTCCAAGACTATGATCGATCGCCAGTCTGTTGCCGTTATGCTTAATTTATTAGCGGCTACCTATTGAACTGTCTATGGCTTCTGGTTATAAAATCTAGCTATAAAGTTGGAGAATTCTGCTTTGAGACAAACAAAGCTAGTAGGTAGGTACCTACTAGCTTTGCCTTCTTGCCTAGAACTTTTAAATTACTTAATGGTTACTAAGTAGGTACTTAGTAACCATTAAGTAATTTAAAAGTTCTAGGCACATTGATACTTATAAGGATTCGTTTGTGCCATATCACCGGTAGATACAATGAGGCCTGCATTGCTGTCGCTAGTTTCGGTGATGGGAGTGACGCCGAGAGTTATATTGGGTGACGCGCGGTGTGCACTCAGTAAGAGAACTTCACGGACTAATCATTATATTATTTACTAGATTTTGCACGCGGCTTTGCTCGCGTAAATGTAGGTTAGGTTGGATTAGAAATAGTACTTTTATTCTGGATAAAAGGGACTCTATGTCCTTTTCTATACCCCTGACAAAGTGTATGCATAATTTCATGATCAGATCAGTCCACGCTTGTAACATAGACCCAGAGCCAGCAGATATAGGTATGTAGGTATACTCTCTCCATACTCGCTAGTTTGATCGCAGGACTATTCCAATTTTTTTTGTCATGATCTTAATAAGCTTTTCACATCGACCTGGTCGCTTCAAATGGTCTTGTGATACAGGAACTGCCGCAAAATGTGCGAAAATTGTATTTTTTATTTTATTCTGTTATTGTACCAAATATAACCAATAGACAAGTACACATTGTGTAGTAACTCACGGACAAGAACTCGTCGTACGTGATCCAGCCGTCGTTGTCTGTGTCCGCAGCGGTGAACTTCTCCTTGCGCACGTCCATCGCAGTCTCGTCGCCGAGGCTCTCCAGTACCGCGCCACTACGTTACGTTAACTTAATAAAATTGTAGAAAGGGAGAGAACCTTTCAGGCATACAAAGGTAGGTCATTTCAACAAACTGGTAAATTATTAGGTATTTTTACTAAGCAATTGCAATATTTGCTCTCAGCTAGCTACCTACAGAATAGGATTTTTAGCAATAGGTACCTATTACTAATGGCTGCAATTTGCTGCAGATCATTATAGGATTTCATTGCTAAATAACACCTTTGTGACATATAAAATAAAGCTGCCAAAGCAGATTTCCTGCTAAATATTTTCCCCGCACGCCAACAATTGAATCTTATAGAGCCGGCGACACCTAGGTAGGTACTGGTCCGTTTCGAATAACAAACATAAATAATAAAGGTTATACCTACTATGTAAAATTGGTAGCTATGTAAAATGTAAGATCTCCAATGGTTGTAATATGTGATGATAGCTCCCGTCTTGACAAATTAATTGAGTAGAAAATGTAAAGAGTCTGCGGGCGGCAGGACACTAACGCTGATTGTTAAAACATAAACATAGCAAAGTACAGTTTGATATTTACAAGTCATCAAAGCCAAGCATGCCGTTGGACTGGTTGTCGAACAGCAGGAACAAGCTGTGTAGGTTAGCGATCGCCACCTCGTTCCACCCGGGGAACCTCTTCACCATCTTCTGCATGCTCCATCTGCGATCCTTCTCCTTCATCTCCTACGTACCAGTCAACGTTATCAATTATCATTGAGGTAGAGCTAACCTTCATTGTATCTAATCATTGGAAACTCATCGTATGTTCTACGAGACAGCTAAATTCTTGTAGGTACCTGAGAATATCGTTAGTTCATTTGTGTAAACATCAGCGCAAGTGCTAATTATTATTTCAATTCTGAATTTGAGAACTCGATGTTATCTACCGACTCTTCAGATAGAAAAATTGCCGAAGAAGTGACGAGACGGCAATTGTGACCAGTACCCGGCAATAGGCCCTAAGAATCGTTATATAGAAAAAAATGTGTATAACGTCGACTCTATAAAACAGGAGTGATGTTAATTTTATTAGAATGTCACTTTTAAGACCTCTTACTTGGTTGTACTGTCGTTGTTCAGTAAGTCTCGTATAAAACAAATCGACTAGCTTGTCGTAGTCCGTCATAGAAATCTTCTGTATTTCGGGCAGCCTCCTGTTGGGTTCACCTACGATTAGAAACATTGACAATAATTTATAAGTGCTGCAGTTTAAATCAAGACGTCTATCAAAACTAAAAAAATGTCGCGTTTCACACCTTTATGATATTAAATTTGGTCACAATTATTTGTAACAAGTGCCTGTTTACTGGCTATCCATGGATTTCTGGATTTTTTAAGTAGGTACTTATTGGATGTATACTTAAAAAAAAATAACCTGTACCCTGTCAATTTCATTATATGGAGACAAATATAAAATCGTTAAGATTAGTTTTGTTTGTCATTTTAATAGCATAGCTTGATGTAAAGGCGGCTGTGTGTGGCTTGTGTCTACGATAGTGACCAAATATCTGTACCTGTATGTACCTAAAGCGCTACGTTTACGATGATAGTATGAAATCAACACGGTAGAAAATAACTATAAATTAATACATACCACCTTCAAAATAGTTGCCGTGCCCTACAGGGCCCATGTTGGATGCAACATGGGCCCTGTAGGGCACGGCAACTATACTACTGTGATATAACAATATCACAGTAGATATACTGTGATATTGTAACACCTTTATATATCATATGGAGTGCAATAATGATATTGAGTGATGAGAAATTATTGATTAAAACTCAAATTAATTGAATTAGCAAGTATTTTGAAATATCTTCGATATATATTCGAATAAGACTTTGATAATTGTTGTTTGTTTAATTAAATCAGTAATGATATCAATAATCCCGCCGATAGCGCTGTGGTCAACTAATAAGCTGGGTTTTGCTTTTTACCCAAAATGTCTTACCTGTGGCAGTAAAATCTTCTTGTCTGTAGAAACAAATGGGTTTCCTTTTCACAGGGTACTCGAAGAATCGTCCCACGCCCGAGAAGAATGTACTTAGTTGAGTACCCATATCACCTACGTTGTAGCAAGGACTCAAGAGTTATATTGTCCCAATAACTTAAATATAACCAAATCACATTATAGATACTGACATTTAAAATATGTCACCAAAGAACTCAAATCTAGGTATATAGTATTGTCAAATATTGTAGACTATCAGAGCATGGACACTACAAATGTATTTGGCTATGGACATTACATTACTTTATTATACTGCGGCGTGCAGCAGCGTTCATTAGAATGTGCATTTGTATACATTATAAGTTATAACCCACCTAATATTATTAGAAATGAACTTAATGCGATAATAAGAAGCTGTTCAAACTACAGTGAGTTACCGACATTTATTTATTTGCTTTGATTCGACTTCGGTTGGTGGGTATAATATGTTTAAAGATTTTTCTTGCGTTTGTATTATTGTTTGTGATGAAAACGACGTATATTCATAGCTAAGCGCATGTGCGCTCAGTTCTTATTAAGACTGCGCCGAGCGTTAGACAGATAATGACAGCCGTATAACGCGGCCGTCATAGTGAAATTGTATGGAGGATTTGAGGTGCTTTTTCGATAAATATGTATCTTTATTGTCAACCAATAACTTAAATATTTGGGACGGACAAATTGTAATATAACTATTTATGTTTCGTTTAAGCTGTAAAATAGGATAGATTTCTACTGTTATAATCTAAAAATCACGTAACACGAGCTTACGTTTTTGCATTTTTCGTGCAAATTTACGTTTTGTAGGCGAAAATATTAATTATTTTAAATTTTTTACACGAAGTAATTGTAAGCACATTCATTGTTATGGTAAATGTATATTTTATATTTCTATTAAACAAAAAGTGTTGATTTTATTCACTTAACTGTGACCGCCTGTTTTGGCACATTTCGCTCGGCGCAGTCTTATGGGGACACCGCGAAAATTATCGTTTAGAATAGCTCCGCCCATATCCTAAAATTGCGATGCGCCCGCAATAATCGAGAACGCTTAGAAATTGTTAAAAAAACTTAAAATATTATTTAAAAATGATTGGTTTTAGTTATGGAAATAATGAGCTAGCAAATCACTAATATTGAAGTTACGAATATATTTGAGTAATTCCTAAGCATAATGATAGTGTAACTTCCTTATAATTTCAAAAATAGTAATTTTTTGGAGGTGTTTTCGAAAATAATTATGATCGAGCTAAAATCACAATATCGTGTTTTTGAGCTAGAAAATTCTAGTTAAAGACATCAATTTACCTATATCAAAATTCTAGATTAATTGGTCTTCTCATAGTCCTATACTATTCGATGAAAGTTAGTGCATTTTTTCAGTGTGTCCTCTTAAGAACATGGTTGAGTCTCACCGCAATGGGAAGATTAGTGTTACGTAAAATAAAATACCATTTTCTATCAATCACTTGATTAATTTCTCATACAAAATTCATTTAAAAATTTCAAAAATTTGACATTATATAGCGTCGTACATAAATTGATAAGATTACAAGAATCAATGTAATGATTACCGAAAAGGTAAAATAATGTAAATGAAATACAGGTAGGCAGTAAATTATTCTAAATTAAAATATAGGAACATTTTATAAATTTTTTCAGTCTTCATACATTATTACAGAAGTATAACATAAGATACAGATATAAAAGAAAAAGACTGTTGTCCACTCGCGGTGAAAGAACATGTAAGGTGTAGTGCACATGTGCTGCGGATAGTGGGCTAACGAACAGAACGCCGAAAGAGAGAGGCGGGACGCTTCGGTTACAAATAGACAAACTAAACGATTACATTAAACAGTAGACAACAGACTTGGAGCGCGGTGATCTTACCACCTTTACGTCTATTACTTCAATTATTCAGTCTTAAAATTATCCTTTATACAAAATTGAGGTAGAAGTGGTTTACATTGAACACAAACATCCGGCTCGCGGGGGACCGCGGCGGCGCAAACCTCGTCCCGGCGCCCGGCGAGCTGCGTGTACAAAAATACTACTTATCTGTTACACATTGATATTGACAATAGCATTGATCCTCCCGCCGCCGGCGCCGCCAGAGGGCGCTGGGAGCGCTCGCTCGCGGAGGGAGCAACAACGGACACAATTACACTACGTCTACTACACAACACAAGCTCCTAGTTAAAATTACAAAAATAGCACGAAAATGGCTCAATACATTCGCTAAAATCTCATAATTGTATCATTATTATGCAGTTAAGTGTTGCGTCTCAGTGCGCCCACACAAGCTCACACAACATTGTGACCTCACAATACTTCACGTACCTTACTGCTGAAATGCTCCGAATACTTGTTTTACAATCGACGTGATAAACATCAAAAACTTGTACAAAAATTATCATTAAGTTTCGAATATTATTTAGTTCTCAATTTTATTGTATTTATCACAAAACCACAATTTTACTGCTAGCAGCTAGCAGGTCTCACAAAGTACGCATCGCTTCACGACAAAATATATTTTTGATCTTGTGAACACGTCCCAAGTGCGTTTACTTTAACTGCGCTTCCACGTCATCAATGAGTGCCAATGGAAACTCTTGTGCGAGTGGCCACAGGTTGCTCAGGTGCCGCGAGCGACGTATCACCACGTACTACTACACATGACAACAAGTAAACACACTTTGGAAATGCCCACAAAACCTTTCGAGCAACAAAATAATGTTAAATAAAACATAAACAAATTATATCAAAATTTAATGCAGTCAAAAAATTAAGTAATGTTTCAGCAGCTTTTAGCTCAGTTACACATAACGACCTCCGGTCCCGGTGTTAGCCGACGACACCGCACGACGTGCCCGATGGAACGGCGGCGTCACTGTCCCTCACGTGCTCACGTCGACCAGTGATGTGCCACTCCATCAGACAGTCGACGGTATCCATTCTGTTTGTTGCGAAGAGTATCGAAACGGCACTAAAGTGGGCCATTTATCTTCTTCACGATCTACCGACAGCATTCTAAGAACGCTCAAGACGCAGGTTGGTGAGAATTTGCTTTGCAAATCCGTTTGTAGTTTCAAACGACAATAGAATCTGTTTTACTAAAATTATGAGATTCGTTGTCGGCTACAAAACATACTGTACGTTAAACTGAAGAAACATAATTTTGAAAGTATAATATGATAAAAAAAATGCATTTCATGCAACACATTATTTTAAAAATAACGTAATACTTTAATAATGGCACTGAACAAAAGTAAATGTAAATTCCACGATTTATTTACTGGAAAAGATAAATATTTTAATATTAATTCATATGCGGAATTAGTCAAAACCGTTGGGACGAACTACCTACGACGACATACTTGATACGGTTTTCGCGTTCACTATTTCAGCTAGCTCTGGTCATTGTCACTACTGCTAAAGTGCTCGCGGCACTCGCTGTCCACTGACGGACTCCTACTTGCTGACCACCAACTTTACTTCTTCCGATGAAACAAACGTGATATTTTATTAGAAGGAAAATGTTACGACACCCATTTCCGGGTTCTTGCGAAAGCTCGTTTTTATTATACATGGCTTCAGCCGGTGCCGACGCAATCAATTGTATGCCACGTTTTGCTTATCTGTAGGGTAAACTACGTAATATATTGTATTTGCGAAAACCGTACCTTCGTCAGCGTACTAAGTCCCGTTTAAATAAAAGGTATCGTATCGTTTGTCTACCCATGTCATGCGCTACATGTAGCTGACTTCAAACAATAATTTCCCATCTTAAGTAATTAATTTCAGACTCATATTCCAGTCAACGTTATCTATAATAATCAGTACCTTAACTACGTCTACCGTCCACTCCGTCACTAGAAAATTGTTGTTTGAAGCGTCGAGTGTTAGTGACGTACGTCCGAGTACCACGTAACATTCACAAGACTTACGCTAATTTAAACCTAAGTACAAACGTGAAAATTTATGTCTAAGCGTACCGTAACTTACCAACTATATTATGCTTTAGTTTAATTTATTGGGAGAAAGTTTAGCGTTGATTACGCAATATACACGAGCTAAATATTACCACGAAGTGACTGCAAGGGTCTCCGGCAAACCATGCCCGCGCTCTGCACGCTCTGCACCCGCGCGCCACTAAACACCCCTAAACAATTGAATAGAAAGAAAGCCCACTTTGAAAACAGTCATGGGATTACAAGTCGACGCTGACTGCACCGCGAGCGAGACGGCCAGCGCTGGCCTACAGCTAAACGAACTCTCCGATGCAATTTATAATAATAGCCAAAACTTTAAGAAATAGTAAAGCGCTTGACGTCGTCTGTTCCAGAGACCCCGCCACTTCATTGAGAGCCTAATTTATTTATTATAAGTTTGGTTACTTATTTACCGAAGTCTAACAAGCTGGAGTAATACGCAAATCTAATGCTCAGTGGAGAAAAAGTTCACAAAAAAATCTGAGATTACAAGCAGTGAGCATCTGATCAGCTGTTCTTGCGCTTACGGCGTCTTGTTTGATATAAAGCTTCGTCTGCTCGTTTCGAGGTTCCTCCGATAAAGTAAACAGGCTCTAAGTTTGTTTGCCCAGCGTTGCTAGAGTCTAGAGGTGTGAGCGCGAGGCGCGGCATTACATGCAGGATTCCTCGATCAGACCAGGCGACATTAACGTACGTGATTAATTTGTGAACAAATTTTCCCCTACTTAGTTTCCGATTATGATATTAAATATTATACAATATAAGATTTACCGTATAGCTATATACATGGTTTTCATACAATGTGTGTTTAATTTAACTGTCTCACTACGTTTCATCAAAAACTGCACATAATGGTTGCAATATCGAAGCTGGTACCAAGCGGTATTCGTCGCGTTTGAGCCGCGACGTTACAAGGAACAAGTCGTACGATATATTGTACAAGGCGGACATTGAAAACCATGCCGGGAGCAGTGCACACAAATCTAAATATAATGTTACTGAAAGTGTTGCTTTACACCACGTCTCGCATTCAACTAAACTTAACTTTAAATTATTTATCTACGAGATAATTATATTTAAGTGAACACATACTGACTGAACACATAGTATTTTATATCTATAACATACATTTTGAAAAATATATCGATTTATAGATTTTACCAAAAAAAGAATTTCGCTATATATTTGAACTAAAACGAAAAATTTCGTATAAAACCACGCGAATAATAATTATTTGAAAATTATATTTAATTTAGATAGAAGGATATCTATAAATGATCTAGTCGAGAGGAAAGTGCGTGGCTGTATACCGTGGGAGGCACGAGGCCCGCACTCACAACTCTCAACACGCCGCCGCGCGCCGCCGTGTGTACTCGAGTACTCGCCGAGGTGACTGCGACTCGACTTACACACTAGACTGGCAGTATATTTTAAGATAAATAAAACATATAAATAGAACGCGTCCTCTTACTCACTCAGTTCATTACATTACATTTACTAAATCCGATCAAGCCGGCAGTTAAACATTTGCGACACAAGTCATTACGAAATTATAATAAAAAAATCTTTCACATTTTACGTATGAAAATAAAAATATCACGTTTCAAGCAAATACGACGAGTAATCGCGGGGCATGTAACGAGACAAGTTCGTGTTTTTGCCGAAGTGTTACAATAATACTAGAATTTTGGTTAGAATCGCGCGAGAAGACCGCGAGCCGCCGCGCGCCGCCGCTCGGTCGGCGCCGCATCAACATCTTTAAGACAGTCTTCTAAAGTCAGTCTCAAAGTTTTATTGCATTGATTTTTGCTCATTCATACCCATTCACATCCCATCGTACCAAGCCGCGATGAAGTAGAAGCCCTCGAGCGATAAGAAGTCAACTAAGTCGAAGGTACCGCGGCGCGGCGACGCGGCCGCCGGGCACAGGCGGGAGCCCCGGCGACCGCGCCGCCCGCTCACTACAATAAACATATCATATGCACCTAAATCATTATGCAAAATAACTTATCATAAATTAGATATCAACGTCTGTTTAATTAATCAATTAACCAAGTTAAAAAACGCAAAAATGTAACATTTTGGAAAAATACTTTTCAAGTTATCCTTTAATTTATCTCACATAAAAACATCTTTTACATCACATGGTGATCTTCTATAATAGTTTATCTTTACGATTTCTCTATTCGATTATAGGTAGCGATAGATCGCTGGGGAACGGACCGGACAGTAAGTATATACTATTATGTATTAGTAATCGACATTAACATTAGTGCACCGTCTATGAGTGTGGTGGTCTACTACAAATATACAGTTACTATTGACAGCTATTTATAATTGCGGCTAAGTTACATCGTAAATTACACTGCAAACAAGGTTTGGTCCTTAGAGACTAGTCAAATACGGAAACGAAAATCAAATTGTTACTGGTAACGAAACTCATACAGGACTTATGGAGAACTCCGGGGCACGTCGCCGTCCGTCGTGGACGAACGGCAGCTCTCCGCGCAAGCTATGCTCGATTGAATCTTTCCAAACGTTAATAATAAAATTGGCACATTGTCAAATAAATCACAAATAAACGAAACAAAATAAAATAAGGCGGACCTTAGGTCCACGAACTTAGTTTCCTTAACATTACAATAATTAGATTAATATACTTTGATGTATTGCTTGCCGTGGGAGGAAATGTCGCGCGCGGTGTCGGGCAGCGTCTCGAACAGCACCACCAGGTAGCCCTCCGGCGTGAGCGCCACGTCGCTCGGCCGGTCCTTGTCGTCCAGCCCCGGGCTCTTCAGGTCCACGGCCCACAGGATGCGCAGCTCCGACGTAAACACTAGCACACGGTGGTTCTTGGAATCGGCCACTATGATCCGTCCGTCGTCATCAGTCACTATACCTGAGGGACGATTGAGCTCGCCGATTCCAGAACCTTCGCGACCGACACAGTGCAACACTTTAGAGAGGGTAGGGTCCACCATTAACAGACGATGGTTCTCAAAATCCGACACAATAATGTTGCCTGATGTTGTAAAGCACACTCCCCGGGGAGTTGTTGGTCCTTTAAGCATTTTGGCCGGATTAGCACCTTCAAATACAAATTTAGTGATATAAGTTCCGTCACTTGTGAAGAGTTGAATGCGGTGGTTACGCGTATCTGTCACTATGATGTTGCCTAAGGTGTTGACAGCCACGTCCCACGGATATTGGAACTGGCCGCACTCTTTACCAAACGAACCAAACTTGAGGATAAAATTACCAGACGTTGTAAAAATTTGCACTCTGTGGTTGTCTTTATCTATAACTATGATGCGACCATAAGTATCTGTGGTTATTCCCGCTGGAAGATCAAATTCTCCAGGCCCTGTGCCTTTGGAGCCGAACATTGTTTTAAACTCACCCCTACTGGTAAATATTTGGATGCGGTTGTTTCTTCTATCCGCGACTATTATATTTCCTTCTCTATCTACACAAAGGCCCCAGGGTCTAGAAACTTGACCTTCATCTTGTCCTTCACGAGCGAAAGAAAACATTGGAACACCGGGAACGGGGCTTCGAGTAGGTCTTACTGTGACCGACATCCAATACCCCGGTATCGCTTGACCGATACCTCGCGAAGGGTTAGACTCTATAGCTATACTTGATGATATACTGTGGTCGTAGTAGCTAGTAGACCTCGTATGCGAGCTAGTATACTCTGGCAGAGAGCGCAAGCTACTAGCGCCTGACAAGTTGTAGTTCATGTGGGGGAAAGTCTGCGCAGACTGCAGTGACTGCAACGATAGCATAGACTGGCGCGACTGCAGCGACGAACTACTGAGTGAGTGTAATGAGCTCGCCGGCGCAGACTGGACGTCGCACTGTCGTTTCAGCTGATCCACTAGGTCATAATTAGGAGGTATAAACATGATTCTTTCCTCAGTGACGTACATGTTTTTAAACATGCAAGAGAAGTAATCTACTTGGGCCCTACCTTTTTCTTTAGCCATAAACAAATCAATTCCCTCAGAATCCATACTACGCACTAAAGTTTCATTTGTATGAGCTAACCCGGCCAATATGCCCCTAAGTGTATTCATATGGTCCGTCAGTTCATTCATCTTAGCTTGACGCATTTTCTCCACTTTGTCCAGTAAATACTTTTCACGATCTTCTATAGCTTGTGCGTAACATCGCATCGCCTTTCTTATCTTCATATTCGCCTCCGCAGTTTCTTTTTCATAAGATTTAGACATCGCAACGGCGCGATCAATTGCAGTTTTAATTGCTTTCGTGCCCGTCTTTGTATCCTCTATCGCTCTAAATACGCCGATACGACACATGTCAAGGGCACCTTTAATAGGCGAGAAGTTGTGATCTTTATGCACCCATAACGTGCACTCTTGACAAATAAAGATGATACAAGCTTCACAATAAAATCGAACTGGATCGCCGTGTATTTCACAATACATTATTTCCTTTTCATTGTTGACAGAGTTAGGTCTAGCACCTATAGGTGATATTTGGTGTATGGGCAACAGTGTGTGCTCTCTCAGCTGGCAGTCGGATGTGACCTTGTGACAGCACTCGTGACAGAATAAATCGTTGCACTCGAGGCAGCGAGTGGTCGGCGTGCGCTCCTCGCAGCGGAAGCAGGTGATGGAGACGGACGAGGAGGTGCCAGGCGAGCCGCTCGAGTTGTCTTCTTTGGATTGGTGCTGGTTGTTGTTATTGGATGTAAGGCTGTACTCACGGCCGATGGGCCCGATGGGGTTCTGCAGCGAGCTGCACGACGGCAGCGCCCAGATGTCGTACGGCATCGACGATGACGCGGACGCGGCCGCGCCGGACTGCAGGCTGGAGGGCTTATTCATGTTCTCGAGCAGGTTGCATATGATGTGCGTCATGGCGAGCGGGTCCTCCTGCTCGCTGGCGCCGTGGCCGGAGCCCCCCGCGCCGCCGGCCGACGTCGACGGCAGGCTCGATGCCAACGACTGCGTCAGATTTGCAAACGACGTCATTATTCGACGCGAACGTTACGTCATTAGAACTGTAACAAACAAACGCGGTGTTATTTTTGTAAAGCACTGGGAGGTATTAATAATTCGTGATCCATTCAGAGGCTGGGCGGTGAAGTGCCGTACTAGTGTACCTATCGACTAAGTTATCAACCTGTTTACACTAAATGCCACATGTTACGGATTTTTAAGAACGTTATTCTCCGCATAAATAATAATGGAACGCCCGTCATGCTGTGAATCTATAATGGTACTCGCCGGAACTATATCGAGTTAAATACATAAGTACTTGTATAACGGTTAGTCTTATTGCCGGTATAAACATTAATATTATAAATAACTTCACGTAACTTGTTACTCACATTAAATAGCACCGACAATATAATATATAACTCACTCCCGTATAAGCCACTACACAACTGATAGTTACATAAACATAAATAAATGAAATAATAACAAAATGGACGCTGCAGCGCGCCCCGCCGGTGGTTCCGTTGATCGACTGATGGTTGCACTGAATCTTTTCATATGGTGCAGTTTGCGAAAAAAATCCATCCCAAAATCTTTTGTGCGCTCCCTACCACTACCCCTTGTGATATTGTAGGTAACGTTAGAGCGAGACAGCAGTACTTAATAGACGAGGGTGCGATAGAGAACCGCTCGCATTCCAAAATTTTCCATAATTTAGATAAGGACGTTTGCTATGATTAGGGTTGGCGAAGAGCACCCACGACCACTGAGACACTGCGAGTGTTGGCCATTTGGACTGTTAGTGCTTGTTCATAGGAACACGTCTTACTTTAAACATTGGCCTTTTTATGTTGTGGCGACCATTAAACGATAGAGTACTAGTTAATAAAGTTTCATTGTGAAATAGACAACACTTATTTATGCGTTAATAGAACGATAACTAACGCCAACCCTAAATTGACCTATCATTATCGAATAGTACAATCCAACAAATTATGATGGATGTTAGAAAACGATGGCTGCTAGATATCATAGAAAAGAAAGAGACAGAAACTACTTCCTACTATCGAGATTTTGTATTTTGAGAGGCGCAGCGGTGGTAACACATGCGCGTGTGACCTTGGGAGGCGAATGCGCGTGAGGCAGGTCCGGGCGAGACCCCAGGCGGCCATCTTGCCGCGCCCCCGCGGTCCCTACTGCGTAGGGTGCCGAAAATCGATGCTTTCCCTTGTTGCCCTTACTTCTCATGAAGGGCGAAATCGTGGATAAAACTCCTATAATAATATAACGACACAACTTCTTTGAGAAGCTCCCATTTTAGAACGTAGCGAGATAATTTGACAAGGACTCAAATGTTGGCCGCGCTTACGATACCCAAAGTAAGCTCAGACTAGCGGCCGTCACGCGTCGCCAGACGAGCTGTACCTACGAATAGATGAATAAGTGGCTCCTACAATATTTATACTCGCGTATACCTTCTTAGCGACTGCCGCAACAAAGCATGTATTTAATTAACGCAAAGTGCATGTAAGTACGCTTACATACTCATACGTCTCATTGTCATAACACACACTCAACCACGATACCGGATTTAAATACCTACATATCACGATTCGCAGCGGGCGGAATGGTGAAATGTAGATATCCGCCGCGAAAGGTTCTAGTAGGGACTTTTAGGGTGCAAAGGGGTAACATTTACATTCGTGGACAATAATGCAGAAGGGCAGGGTAAATATATAACATGGCCAAAGGCAGCTTTATTTCAAAGATTTAAATCAATTTAAAGCGAATCAATGAATAAAACATCACACTAATTAGAGGCAGCGACAATTTACGAATGAATGTTTGTTCTTTTTGTAGTGACATATGCTCTATGCATTGTTTGTATCTTTTGGTTCGAGAATATTGTCAACAAAGCGGTTTACAAAGTTTACGCGCGGTTCTCGCGCAGGTACAACACATCATTTAGTTAATTAAACAAAGAAAGCTGAACTCACAGCGACTAAACTTTATGCGAAGCGCTCTACTAATTACTTTATTTGAGCTTGCGTTTGTGTCACGGCTGTTTGCCTTTAAGAATGGCTTTTATAAGAGTTAATAAGGAACACAGTGGACATTCTAGATAAACGGCAGGTTAGGCCGTCTTTAGGCATGCTGCTTAAAGAATATGATTTTACTAATCAATTCAATTCTCAACACAGGTGCGAAGTAAGACAATGCTTAGCAGGAGACAAAGTGTAATCCTTATCTACCAATAGTGAAAACCCGTGTAATTCTCTGATATGCGTAATATGAATATGCACTAAACTAGGGCTTCAATATATGTTGTTGTAACTGTTGTTTAACTGGCTATGTCAATGAGAGAACAGTCACTTTATACATTCATGTACAGAACACCCTCATGCCTTCTCTAAAAGTTTCCGTAGAGAAAGGATCAAGGAGATTTAACATTTTTTTAAAACGACGTCGCAAGCTTCAGTTGCTGTGTTTAGAGCGTAAGCTACACTCAAGAAATAGTAATTCAAACGGAACACAATGAAACATCGATTAAACAATGAGCATTTACCTGCCAACTATAAAAGCTAAATAATCACTCAATCCATTCTACTAGTAATAAAATAGCAGCAGGTGGACGACTTGTATTGAATAGTCAAACAAGTACAGAGGTTCTTTATATCCGTACTCGGGTAGTGAGTGCAGGTAACGTGCTTTGTGCATTACGCGGAGAAAAAGTAAAGATGGTGTGTTTTTTGTGCGAGCTTCTAGAAACGAAGAAACAATAGGTTTGCGCAGGTCACACGTATCGACGACGGCGGCGGTGCACCGCACCCACCGCCCTTCCTAGCCGCCGCCGTGCACCGCCGCCACCAGCGCCGCAGCGCCGCACGGCACACGGCACACCGCACAGCGGCGCACAACATATTCACTAACCTTCTAGAATTTGTATCTATCATTCGTGTTCAGCTATGACGGAATCTGAAATTAAATAAATTAATGCCTTCAACTGAATTTAGAGTAAAAAGCGTTCCACTGAATTTTGGCACTAAATAAACTAACTAGGTACTGATACATTGTGTTGTAAGCCCTAAAACACATGGATCTATGAAACAAAATGTCAAATAAATAAATTTGGTGAAAGCATTAAGACTGCGCCGAGCGTAAGACAGATAATGACAGAGCTCGTGTGGCGCATATTATTCAAATTGGCGCGCGGCCGCCATAGTAAAATTGTATGGAGGATTTGAAGTGCTTTTTTTAATTAATATGTATCTTTATTTTCAACCAATTACTTAAATATTTGGGAATGACAAATTGTAATATAACTATTTATGTTTCGTTTAAGCTGTAAAATAGGATAGATTTCTACTGTTATAATCTAAAAATCACGTAACACGAGCTTACGTTTTTGCATTTTTCGTGGATATTTATGTAATTTTGTAGGCGAAAATATTAATTATTTTAGATTTTTACACGGAGTATATAATAATAACTAATAGAACCTATATCCAGCAAAACGTCTATGAAAGCGGATTTTCAGCCCATCGTGCGCGGCGCGACGCTACAAAATAGTAAAGTATGCAGAATGTTGAGCACCGCTGCGCTAAGTTGGAGAAACCCAGCCGAATGGGACCAGTTGTGCGGCGCTACGCCGCGCGTCGCCTCCACCACCAACGACTAAGTTTCATTCAACATTACACAAATGAATACACAATACTATCTGTGATGCTTTGTCTCACATCTATGAACATACTGCCTCCGTGGCGCAGCAGTATGTGCGGTATGCGACTGCTGTACATGACGTCTCGGGTTCGAATCCCGGGTCGGGCCAACAAAGATATTGGGTTTTATTAAAACTGGCCGCCGCGTGACCGAAATTCGGTCTGGAGGACATTATTATGATCATCATTTCGTATGTACTCTCTTCCACAAACTTCTATTTTGGCGATAAAACCGACTGCTTCGACTATTTCATTATTATATATTTTTTTTTAGCGTATTACTGCCGTGGTGCAATTATGACCTTTGTTTTGATTATAAAGACAAAACCCTGTTTAGTACTACCTTCAAGACAACCTGCAGATAGCCATGTTCTAAAAAAATTAATCATATTGATATAAAATATTGATTGATGTGAGTGACTAAACGGCATTTTATATAGAGTAAGTAGTACTAGAGCTAGCAGTCAACTGCTATGCTAAGTGATTTTACTGCGACATTAGAGAAAGGAAGCTCAACAACCGTTGATTCAAGGATCTGGTCTCGTACCGATGGGCTCTAGGTTCACAGGTAACTCTGAATCTGCACTGGTCAGTGCAGATTCAGAGTTTACACCATACCACCACGCTTGAGTCTATAAGTTGTATTATCATTTTTCTTCTCTGGTAAACAAACAATGTATTATAAAATCATTCAGTTACCGTTTCACGTCTATATTCGTTCTCTAATAACTAAAGATGACAAAAAAAAGGAACACGGTAGCTACATAGATATGGGTCTTCTTTATTTGCTAAGTAAGACAAGTCGACTATATGAAATAGTAGGTAAGACTTTTTGGGTGGCCTATGGACTGAATCACGTTAAACGTTTACAACGCTGTCGCCAGGACATAACTGTGTGTAAGTCACATAAAGTATCCGGCTTCAAAATAACAGTACATGTGTCTTGGGTAATGTGACACAAGAGCACCACTGGTTCAGTTCACAATACGTTAAATATCATTGTTAAAGCTCGCAGGTTGCGGCCTAACTCATAGTTACTAATAGATTAGTATGTATGATAGCATTTGCTGACTGACTGATTCGTCATCGTCGCGTCGAAACCGTTGAAGCTATTAATATGAGATTTGGTCAGCAGTTAATTAGCTTACTAAGAATATAATTTGCAATATTTTATATTGTCGACTTCTAAGCGAATCCTATCGCTGGCTTCAGCTGATTCTAACCTTATGAAAGAGTATACGACGATATATTTTTAACAAACACATCAGAAGGATCATTGTAAGTGTAAGTAAGACATTTGAGGCGGAACCCTGGATATCCTAGTTGGCACACGCAGCCGAGCCTTAAAAGCTCCAGACCCACTCTAGGACGTCCTTGTGTCTCTTTTATAAATTCAATACCGCGCCAATGTAATATTCTCTAAAATCATTATGCGTTAATTAGCAACAGCAATAAATTACTTATTCTAACAGGATTTGACTGAAAAACGCTAAACTACCCCGACCGGGGCATGAAACCAGAGTCCTCAGTGTTGGCAGTCGACACTAAGTTAGTTACGCGACTGGATATAGTAGCGACTATATACGCTGTTAAATAAACAACCTAGCCAGGCGTGCATTCTCAAAATGTTGGTAGCTTGGATAGAAAGCGTAGTAAATAATCTGTGTTCATGGTTTATACAACGGTGATTAGAACGTACCTATTTAAATAGAACACTTTAATCCCGCTGTTCTTTAAGAGATTTCTAAAGCAAGAACATGTGACCTACTAAGGACTTTATACAACACCTTTATAAATAACTGGAATTTTTTGTCGAAGAAGTTCATGGCCCTGAAAACAGTTGGCAAGTGAAGCCTGTGAACAGCTTTACGCAACAAGGGCTAAGAAAGCGCCACCCGCTTCACACCATGCCCAACTTTTACAATTATTAGGCGTGAACTTGACTGCTACAACATCGTAAAGGTTCGACGAAGCACTTCAAGATTGACGAGTCACCGCGTTATCAGCACAATATTGTAATTATTATTTGAATGTCTCTAAACATGATCGTGGGACTGAGTGATCTAGTGCAGTCATTTGTAGAATATGATTTTTTACTCGTAAAGTATGCATTTTATGTTGACAACGATTTGGTGGTGGTACGAATGAGCCGCCTTGTCCAAGAAATTTTCACATTCCTATAGATAACTCCCTGGTTATCTATTAGAATGTGAAAATTTTGGTAAGAGTAGTAACGCAGTTGCTGCATTTTTATAATAGTTCCGAAGGCTCATAAAAGTACTTATTCTTCCTATTCCTTTCCTTTGATGCCATTTTCAATTTATTTCCTAGGGTTGGCAACGCTACTCGCTTACTGCGATATGCATGTTTCAAATGATCTTAGGCTACGGCAACCGGTCACTTTTAGGCTGACCGTGCGCCTGTTCGCCACCTATAAACCCAGTGTCTGTAAATACATATCATTAAATCTTTTTGTGTTAATTCATCACCATAAATAATTTGAACAAGTAATAGTCCAACGATTAAGCTTAAGACGTAGCCGTGCGATAAAATAATTGCTCAAACAGCTTAATCTGAGTAATTCTGTAGCACTGTAACAACACGTCGATGATCAAGTGCCATCATTAGTTGTTTTATTGGAGGAAATGTCGAGTTCCAGGACACAAATAAATTGACAGATGACATTGAATCTTTGCATACCGGAAGTCTCGGCAGGAAACTACTTTTTTCATGCCGATAGCAAATACGGCTCTCCAGGGTATACACCTAATGAGTCACGTGTTCACGACAGATCTATAATATTATTTACATTTTGAAAGAACTGAGGAGGAGGATTTGCCGAATCCCCGGGAAATCCGGTCGCCTCTCAGTTTCCCCTAAATTTAAACAGTATCTCGTGTTCCGTCGCAGATACGAAATCTCTTATATTATTAACTTTTTTGTGTAATAAGTTTTTTATCGTTAATACAGTTTAAAGTGGCGATGTTCGAGTGCTTAAGGAACTTACTTTTAAATGATAAAAGTAGGTATGTAGCTATTTCAAGCGGACGTAGGCGAATATTGAAATCCCACGGAACAAATCAAAAGTACAACTTAACAAAATGGAACATTTATGGTTTACCAACATGGCTAGAAATATTGCTAGAAACAATTATACCCCAACATTTTGTTGCAAACGGTTGACTTTAAACTTGAATATGACCCAGTAGCGTCAACCATAAAAACGGACATCACCAAAACAAGCGATAACAACATCGATAACACTGGTCATTGTTATAAAGCAAGATATTTGTGACGCAGCGCGCAGGCAGCGCGGGCGCAGGTAGATTCTTTGATTACGACACTAACGAAAAAAAAAAGGATACGAGGTTATAGGTTTTAGGTATAATCTATTTCCACTATACTCGTTACTTCAGGTAATTTTATATTTTAATAACAAACACAAAATATTAAGAGCTGCCTCGTAAATCCTGCCACATAAGTTTGTGCTACGGTTGTAGACAATCTTGAAGTTTAGCCAGAGTTCAATTATTGAATCAGGTCAAGTATTATTTGTTTTTTCTGTCAGGGAATTCTAAATAGCTGTATAGGGTGTAGAAACCGACCTAGTTGAAGGTAAGAGGCATCCATTCTTTTACATTGAACAAAAAACAACTAACTGACTGTATGTATGTAAATATTAAAAGCTGCTACTTCCAATTAGCTATTAGCAGCTTTACCAACGTTGTGTCGTTCTCTCGAAACAGCTAAACGCGTTCAATGTTATTAGGTAAGTAGATCCCCGACGCTGTGGAATAGCACATACCGTGTCACCAAGGGGAAGGCGAAAAGCAATTGCCAAGCGGGCAACGCGCAATGCCGCGCGCCGCGCGCCGCCGCTGGCAAAAGCTATAATCCACGAAACCAATCTATTGCGACACAACTTACCGAGTGCCTTTATAGCTGAGCGACTCAACGAACTGACAATAATATTATTATGTACATATGTATCTATTGATCTGGCGGCTATCGCCAAGGACATGATACCTTTTAGACGTTTCTTATTTGAATCACAAATAAGATTATTAGTATACCAATATAGATGACCTAGACGAAGGCAACAAGGAGAAATGCCGGCTATCGGTAAAATTGGCCTCGACTGGCTGTTTAGAGAAAGTGGCCGAACAACAGAGAGGTCTATGCTTATCCATAACATGTTGTCGGGTATGTTCTCTCATAACTTGGTTTATGTACTAAACACAAAAGTAAAAGAAAATCCCAACAACGTAACGCGCAAAATGGACAGTCATAATCGTGATCACGCTTTTTGTACAATGTTTCACAAATTTCAATAAATCATCAATCCTGTGATCTGTGCCGAAATGTAATTGTTAAGACAAACATTAGCAAATGCCACCTTATTTTACGGTCTTTGATAACCAACGTTTAACAAAGAGCCAACGGATAGGGTTTCTTAGTGTTAGGTAAGGTTTCGACAACAGACACACATTTCGGTGAGCCCACACACGCTTTCAGCTTAATTGGAAGGGTCAACTGTTACATTAGTAACGCATCATGCGTGACCAGCATTGTTAAAAAGAAATTGTACTTTGTGCGATATTAATGTTGTACGTTATGCGTCACCTCTATTAGTCGATTATTTACCAATTCTGTTTTTGTATTTATATAAAATCCGCGGCCTCAGTAAAAATGATTACTGGACTATACGAGATCGAACCTCATGATAAAAACGTATGTTTCTAATGCTTTACTTATGACTTGCGATAACTATAAATCAATGTAGTTTTTATTAGGTAAATTAATGCTAAGCTAGTGAATGACAGGTAAGCCTAGACCGTAACAGTAGGTACATTTAGAAGTATAAAAACCAAGCTTTGCTACATTAACAGGAAAAATTAAAAAAAGTCTGAAACATACAGGGTTGTCGTTATACAACAATTATATCAAAGTATTTATGTAGCTTGTAGGAGAGTCCTAGACACGATCGTCACTAACGTAACGTGCCACGATAACATTATGACCCTATTTGCGCGTAGAGCGTCTAGATTTTAATAAGTAAGGATAGAACGAAAGTGGTCATAAACAAACAAACCGATTTAACACAGCGCACCTTCGAAATTCGAATAGAAAACATTTATATTTTAGGAGGCATTGTTCTAATGCGAGAACGCAAGCCCGGCTCCATTGCAACAAAACGCAAGTATCGGCTAGATACGTATAGTAGATGAGTGTCGTCGTAGCTATAGTTATATATAAATAATTGCGTAGCGCTTGCGAGGGGGCGAACAGTGCTTGGCGCATGCGATCTCGGACCCCACGGGGTAACGCCAAGATTACCTTACTGGAGATTACGACAAATATGTTCCCAACAGAAATCAATAACTTTCCTTAATCAACACTTCAAACGCTCCACATTCCCCCTCGCATTACATATTCACGAGCCATTTTAAATTATATTATAACATTTTATGGATGTTAATATTATTATCCAGTTTAATTGTAGATAAAAACAAGTAGTAATTTGATATTATGATAAATATGAAATCTAAGTATTGTAATGACAATGAGGCAAGCATGCGGCGTATAACGCCAACGAAGTCGCGGTGTGGCGCCAATTCATACAGTACACAAAATGACCAGAAATACTTAGTTGTATTCATTTCACGAAAATATTCACATATCACAGACGATTTTTAGATTCATAATGCCTGGTTCTTTTTTACAAATTTCAAACATATTTGTCCTGGTGTGGTGGATTCATTAATAAAAAGTTTAATGTTATATTAAAAAATAAACTAATTAGTATAAAGAAATGAGTTTAAATGCCAGATGTGATGTGTATTGACTAGGTGTAGCAGAAATAGCTGGCAGTAACTAAAATGTATTATTAAATTATATCATGACTATGTGGCTTTCATACAATCAATCAGCCTGTTGCGGTCCACGGCTGAATATATGCTTTAGGTATATCACACTAAAACTAGCTATATATTAAAATAATCACTTAATATTAACACACAGTTAACAATTTATTTATCTCTATTATGATAACCATATCAATAGTATTACATATATTCTGTAAACAATAAATATTATTGTTTACTAGTATAGTTTTAATTAAATTACAAATGTATCACTACTCTCATAGACATCAACTGTGAATGATTTACTAATGAGGTTGCTATAATGACCACCATGCCATAATGAAAGCATTAATTTTAATTGTTTTAGTTTCAAGCTTTGTTTACTGTATAAATAATAATTGGACTTTATAATAAGTTGTTTAAACTCTATTATAACTGCAAAGTTGCATTTTAATTACATACTTAGTTTTCAACTTATTATTTGAATAAGTGGGTCATAGAGTTTGTACATTACCAATGGCTTATTATGGTGTTATAAATATACTGTAATGTCAACATTATAAATTACAAGTCTCCTGTGAGAATAATACATTATTTACATAGTGGCACAAGTGAAGCAGATTTAATCATTCAAATGATTACAAATATAATAGTATTATGCTACAAATCATTAGATATTGGTAGTATATGTGTGATTTCAATATATAGATATTATTAAATAATAATGTAATTATAAACACTTATACTTTCACTAACAACAAATGTGCAATTTTCCTTTAAAAATGTGCAACAATGTATGTACAAGTGTGTATAACACAAGAAAAATAAAGCTACTGAAATAAAATGTTTACCCATTCTACAATAAATACTGTATGGCATGTCAATAAACCTCACTACTGAAATTTCATTGAACAAAAATTTGTACATTTGACATGCATCAGAGGTCAATGACCTCCCACCTCAACAACCTGAGACTAAACTTATTGTGCAAGATAACATTTCAAACTTATATGGTATGAAAAACATTATAACATATTTGTACTCTTTGGTATCATCACTAAAAATATATACATGATACATATTTAAAAATAGAATTATGTACCTATATGGTTTTAACTTAAAATATGTATTTATCATTGTTATTGCTTTGATGACTTGTTTTTCTTTACAGATAAATAAAATGGGCATAATTACAAATAGATTTCACAATATTTTGGTCTTTGTATGCAGAAGTTGAAACCAGTGTATGATATGAATGCAGAAAATTTTCTTTAAGTTTATAACATGGTATTATATAAAACAAAACATACACAGCAATACTTTAACTTTTTACTATATGCACCACTTAGATTTACATTTTTAATTACTGTAATGATTTACTGTGTATATATATTTTTATGATAAAATATTAAGCTTACAGTGCCATAAACATATTAATTTTTTAGGCACTCCCTTTATTTTTCTATTTGTATTATTTCTACTACAGTATCTGTCTTCAATAATACTCCACAAATCCATAACTTTGTTTTATTTTGAATTATCATAAAAAGACTTTTCTTTACATTTGAAGTAAAATGGTTATATACAACCCTAAAGTTCTACTAATAATTTCGTATTTTTACTCATTTAATTTTCCATGCTGTGCATACAGTATAATTATAATACTAATAACACATGCAGCACATAATTATCTGGATCGTGATTGCCGTGTCTAGGACCTTCACAATGGAAATGCATGCAGAGATAAAATGATTCATCACCGTGCCTACCGATACTTACCAAAATATCTTCAGTCCTTGTGGGAGAACTGCTGAATCACAAGTAAACATACGTACTACGCATTTAATGCGTCCACACTTAACATTGTCTTTAAAACGTATGTTATTTGTCCCGTCAAAGATAATTATTCACGAAAATATTTTCTACGATGCAGGTAGATTGCACAAAGATAGCTTTTACTATGCCAATCAATAATGTAGCGTACAGCATTGAATCCGATAATTTTATTGCACTAATTTTGAATACTGCTGAACATCACAAACGCTTATATTTCGCGATAATCGTTTATATTTATTTATTATCATAAAATAACACCGTAAAAACATCAGCGGTGAATGAACGATCAATTGATTTAAAAAAGTTATTTGCCTTGCTTATGGCAAGTTGACAACAATAGAGATGTACCAAATCCAAAGAGCAGCGATTAGTTTGTTGAATAAGACATTGTGAAATTACAAATAATATACTTCATACATATTCAAAATTTTTATTTATTGACCCAGGCCAACAACCACTTATCTATTTTGTAAAACTACGAATGTAAATGAAATAATTTATTTTCATGTTTTAATTGTAAAAGTATAAGCACATAGTTTGACAGTTTTTGTCAATAAGTAAATTGTCATTTGTCACTATTTCGCGCCAAAAGATAGGTTATTATATGCAGGTGCGGCGTTTGTGTACAAAAATAATATTGTAATCCAGATATAATTACTACTGTGATAAGTGTTAACAATAAAAATGTCGACGCCATCAAAACGTTCGGATTCCAGGGCGTCCTCGGATGCCCCCACACCTTCAAGAAGGACACGATCTTCGCAACAAGTCGTTGTGCCAGAAACACCACAGCGTTCAACTGACACTCCTTCTAAAGGTGAAGATGAATTTTATTATGTACTGCTTTTGTTTTATTTCTAAATAATGGAATATTAAAACTGAATACTTTGGTGTAAGTAAGCTTAATCTGATTTTGAAATAGTAATACCTATTAAATCTCTTTGCTGTTACTATAGCCAGACGACTTTGCCCAAGTTATATAAATAATCAATTATGATTAATTTGACATGCTCTTACATATCTCATGAACAAATATGGAACAAAATTATAACAGTAGTCTGACAAAATTTACTAAAAATCTTCCTGACATCCAGATTATTAATGTAATTGTCACACCCAGGAAAAAATAGACGGATCCAATTAATTAATAATAATTTGTATAAAAATGTATTGTATCATATGTATTTATAGATGGGACTCCAGGCACACCTAGAGGGACTCCACAGACTCCTGGTACCCCCAGGAGGACACCGCGCACTCCTGGAGACTTGGGTCTTGGCACATCACCTGCTTGTGCCTTGGCCTCCAGCCCATTAGGTAAGTTATTTTTATGAGATTTAAGCAACATAGGGAGCACTTATAAGTAGGTACCTAACATATAATCCACAAACCAATAATATTTTCTATTATCACTATTATATTGATTTTAGCCAGAAAACAATGGATAAACCATTGTGACACAAGAAACAGTGGTCTTTTCACAGTTTTCAAGCCTTGACACATATATGACTGACTCTACTAATGTAAAACATGCAAATGACTAAGAGTGGTTCTGCCCAAATCTATAACATACAACTACATTTAGTAGGTTTTCTTTGAATGGAGCAATAATAACAATCAATAAGTTATTTAAACAACATACTTAAGTGGTCTTATCTTTCATAGTAATATTTTTCAAATGAGTGTTTAAACATTTTACTAATTTAGAGCTAAGAGCAGAGTTACTGGTTACATACATACATTCACGCCTGTTTCCCAGAGGGGTAGGCAGAGACTATGAATTTCCATTTGCTACGATCCTGACACACTTCATTCACTTTCATCACATTCCTCATACACGCCTGTCGGTTGAAGGTGCTCTTAACCTGGCCTTTGTCCAAAACGCCTCCAATCTGATTGAGAAACATTCGCCTAGGTCTTCCTCTTGCGACTATTCCATTTACACTAGCCTTATAAACTTTCTTAGTCAGTCTTTACTCGTTAGCTAAACCTCAATAAAGTTTATCCATATGTGATGTCATATTACAAATAAGAAAAGAAGGTATGAGTACACCTTCAGGAGAATAGCACAGTAAGTAGTCTCTCCACACTTCCAAAACAGTATTAGTTATGTGCAAAAATCACTGAAAGTGTACATAATCACATTATCACATTGGGTGTAAACCTGTTATGATAATGTAAGATTGTATATAAATAAATAAATGATTCAATGATTTAATATTATTTAATAGAATATGGAACACCAGAGCCCAAATAAATATTTATGTCTTACCAAATGAAAATAGTTCCAAGGAAACAACCTCACTATCTAGCATTGCATTAAAAACCAATTTTATGAAGCTTTGTACATAGATGAAAGATATAATTTTAACATACCTTCAAGTTTTTTTTGTTATACCATTAAGGTGGCAAACAAGCATATGGCCCACCTGATGGTAAGTGGTCACCGTAGCCTATGGACGCCTGCCACACCAGAGGCATCACTTGCGCGTTGCCGACCCTATAGGAAAGGAAGTGGGATGGAGAAGGAGAGGGAAGGGTAAAGAGGGTGTTTGGGCCTCCGGCACTCTCACTCACCGAACGAAACACATCAGTAGGAATACTGGTATTTCACGTCTATATTCTGTGAGAGAGTAGTCCTTCCCCGGTCGAGCCTGCCAATTCATGCTAAAATCAGCGAGGCTCTACTACACTAGAAATCTATTTATATTAGGCTAGCTGTTTTGGTACCACAAAATAGAGCAAGTCTTTTATAATATTATATTATATAATGTGATTTTCCGCAAAGACAAGCCCCATAACACCTTTCTTGGTCCAGAGATTATAGTATTGTATAATGTTGATATGTAGGAACAGACATAGACATGAGTTCTCCGCTCAACTACGGCACGCCGAGCTCGCTCAGCACGCCACGCTCCATGCTGCGCGGCGCCATGACACCCGCGCGCCAGCGGGCCGACCTCCGCAGCAACCAGCACGGGCGCAACGTGCCCGCACCCACGCCTACTAGACGAGTGAGTTAGCACATTACATTTAGCTAACATGCACATAAACTAACGAGAGGGGAATTACTGTCATCAAAACCTTGAATGCATCTGAAAATGTACTACAGATTCGTAGCTTGTAGCAATTAAAGGACTGTTGTGATGCTGAGAGAAGTAACGGTTTGTAATGTTGAGGTCATTAGCTTGTCTACGTGAAGGTATGTGTTCGGGTTACTGCAGGAGATAAATGATAATTCGAAGGTCAGCTATAAGAGTATATTACAGAGAAATTACAGAGACAAACGTGTCGGTAGCGGTATACAATCGCCGACTGAACTTGTTTTAGAAGGCTTGCCCAATATGACGCGCAATTACATATATAATACCAATAGGGTTCAGAACCGGGAAATCCCGGTCTGGAAAGTACCGGGAATTCCCGGTGCCCTTGTGAGCAAAATGGAACCGGGAAATTAAATTTGATTCCCGGTTAATAATAATAATAATAATGCTTTATTGTTCCAATACAAATAGTTACAGTTATTGTTAGAACACTAACCTCCACACTAGGATTCCCTGTGTCGTGGAGGTTAGTCTCTTTCATCCTTACAGCAATAAACAAGTGAAACAAGAAATGGAATGTACCTAATAGAAAAGGTAAGTAACAATTTTAAAATCTTACTTTAAAAACATCATCATTCTGGAGTTGAGAAAATTCTTTCGGGAATTTTATTTTAATTGCAATATTCATACTACTATTTACTGTAACTTTACTTTTTAATTCTTGCTAGTCTTGCTACTATTCAAATGTTCAAAACTAACGTGAATGATTCGCAAATATGCTATTAAATTTGCAAATGGAAATTAGCAAATATTGAGAATAACTATGTGGCCGAAACAATGCACAAAATGTTAAAAAAACGTTACCCAGAACGGCGCCTTAGTTTTGCAGCTTCGATACTGAGTTACTTGTAAAATCCGAAAAATTTATTTCCTTTAACAAAATTATGAAGATTCATCGGTATTTTCTCGCCTAAGCAGCAACAAAATGTGCGAAGAAATAGTATCATTGCTGAGTCGCACTACAACTTCAATAACTATGGCACCCCAAGCTCAATCCTTACGAAACTCACAAGGTACCTGAACCTGAAAGAGATTTCTCTTCAGCTGGTTTGTTATGCAACAAACTAAGATCCCGTTTGAGTGATAAAAGTCTAGATGCGCTTTTGTTTCATAGGTCTTATTATAGAGATAGAGATCTCTTTAAAAATTATTTGTTAACATGTTATTTCAAAATTTAGGACATCATTTTTAAAAACTCAGAAGAAGATATTATATTAATTTATGTTTTGTTAAAAAAGTATAATTTTGTTTGTTTTTCCATTTGATTGATAGCAGATACTTTAACTTACGCAATTATTTAACAAAAATACTGATTGATTTGTGACTGATTTTTTATTACTACTTAGTACATACTTACTTAAGTACATATAAAAGATTATATAAGAGAACAGAAGCAAAATATGTTCTGTTTGATTTGTTTAGAAGTTCCAAAAAATCTCTTGGACATTAAATTGTGGTTTACTTTTGAAGCATAACATTTGTCTTATATTACAAAAACAACAAAGAACCGAAAATTCCGAAAGAACCGGGAAGTACCGGTTCCTATAAGAAAATATACTGAAATTCCCGGTTCTCAAAAACAGAACCGTTTCTGGAAACCCTAAATACCAAGAAATATGCGTCAGCATTGCCACTACAGGTTCCACATCTCTTAACGACGCGGTAATAATGATACATAAAAATGTGTCTCGTTTTGTATGTTCAACTTTTGTAATCGATGAAGTTTACCATAATTACAAAGGTTGTGTAAACGTCAAAAGTTTCTAAAGTTAATTAATACAGCAGAAATTCCAGATATTACACATTTTTTTCTATAGCCTAACGAGTCTGAAAACATCGAACGCTAATGAAAAGTGGTAACGAATTAAAACAAAGCCAAACATTATTTTATTATTTTGCTTATTTAATATGTTAACATTGAACAAATAAAATTTACATTTTACTAGCTAACATTTAATAGAAGTTCTTGAATAGCTGTAGTAGAGGCGGCTTGAGCCACTTGAGCAGGAAGTAGATGGCCGGCATGAGTGCGGTGATCTTGGCGCACCACGCCACCGCGCTGCACATGTCCAGCTCCTTCACCATTATAGGGCTGAACGTTCTGCGGAAGTCTTCTGACGACGGCCCTTTGTGTTCCTGTACATACAATGGGATCCAGTAGAAAATTGTAAATATTACGATGCCGTGCTATGTCAGAAAACCCTAGGCGACTAGCGCCTACAGTTAAACTGTTGCGTTCCTATATACAAATTGCCTTTTGCCGTAGTCAAACCGAGAAAACATAATGGTAATACATAAATAGGTTTAAATGCAATTTGATTAACTCTCTATCTACTAATCTGTGAATTCAGCATATAAAACTAAACGCGAATTGCAATATTTTAACTAAAGAATGGTCACTATTGATGGACAACTTATTCATTTTTATTATTTTGTCAGTTTTTGGTAACGCGCACGCAATCAGACTGAAGCGATTGAGTGACATTCGATCCCTTTGCAGTCGCACCACTGCTCGTAATATGATTATTGTTATTTGTTAACACTATGCAACTCGTCCGCCGAGTAAGAGTCGCGTAGGCTCACATATCTACCTCTCCCTTTCCTCCCACACACCTTTAATTGCTTATCCTAAGGTAAGTAACGCGCGGGTGATCTTTCTAATAAGGAAGCGATAATACCCGCAATTCGTACGCTCGCCTGCTCTCTTGCATTAAGAAGTGACAGCAATATCAGTGGTACGCGTACCTTAGTGAAGTTGACGTTGAAGGCGCAAGCACGGCACAGAGGACAGACGATGCAGGCGGGCTTCTCCCCCGCGCGCCAGTACTGCGCGAGGCAGCGCTCGCAGAAGCGGTGGCCGCACGTGAGCGCGGCGGGCCGGAAGATGGCGGACAGACAGATGCGGCAGCTGCTGGCCAGCGCCGAGCGCGCGCGCAGTGCGTCCGAGCTGCCGGCCGAGTCGCCCACCGCGTGCACCGAGCACGCCCGCCCGTGCGACAACTCGCTATTCGAATGCCGCATGCTTACTAGATTTTTTTATGTTTTCATGTCAATGTTTTTGTCGTAACTTACAAATTGACAAATTTGACTTTTTATTCTTCTGTCATTTGATGTTTCTCACTGTCATATTCTAGGTATTGTATCTGTAAAGGTTATAAGTAAGTTAGATTAAAATTTTCAGAATGATCCTGTGCCGTATAGGCGCATTTGTTTGCTGGGTTGGTGGAGATTAAAAGCCAGGAGAGATTCTTCCTTGTAGATGTTCTTTATTCGGAGTGGTCTTCCTATTGTTGCTGCCGCTGACTGTGCCGATACCACGATCCGACCCTCTTTTATACCAAATTTTCCCAAAAAATGTAGGCCCTATGATTGGTCAACAATTAAAGCACAAAACTTTCGACCACTGAGAGCAAAGCGTCGGCATCGGTACAGTTAGCTTAAGTACAACGGATCTTTACCATAACGAGAGCCGCGTGACAATTTTGCGTTTTTCATTACAAACTTCAATAATAGATAACATACTGCAAATTATATGTTTTTAGTTTCTATGCATCGTAAACTATACAGGAGAAATATAAAACATACAATAACAAGACATAAAATGTAACATCAAAACATACATAGGTCGTACTGCGTACCCCTAAGTACTTTACACTGTGAATTCTATATAAACAAATCAGATAAGATCAAAGCAAACACGAATCTTATGAAAACAAACATAGAACTTTATAAAGAGGCGAATCTAATAAGAATACGAGTATATAAACCTTGTACACTAACATGTAAACATTTTACTAACACGTAAATACTATGTACTGTCTTATCAGTTCACGATTAATCATTGTATATACACTATGATTCATTGTCTATTTACTTATCCCGCACAGATTCAAAGACTAAGTTGAGCATAGTCATTATAACATCTAACCTACTTCTCATTTATTTATATACATCAAATAGAACGACTTGCACCAATTACACTATTTCATAATATAATATAAATTAAACATTTAGCATTCACGCATACATTCTATAATAATAATAATAAAAATAATAATATATTTATTTGCTTAAAACACGGTGTAAAAAGATGTAAGGGTACAATTATAATGGTCATACATGTTTTGCTGACACTGCAGCATGCAAAATTTAAAAATTACAAACTTTGTAAGCATTTAATTTGTAAAAAATCATTTATATTGTAATAATTATTAACATTTAACCATTTAAGTAATTTTATTTTAAACATTCTAGAATTCAAAGATTTGAAATTATTGGGTACCTTATTAAATATACGAACACACATTGCTAAGCAGCTCTTTTTATATTTTGTAAGCCTCTGGATATCACTAAGTACGAGTCTATGTGGTTCTCGTCTATTTCTCGGGTTTACATCATATGCAGTTTTAAATAAGTGTTTGTTTTCCATACAAACATACATATCTCGTAAATATAGAGACATGGTAGCGGTAACAAACCAAGGTCATTAAATATCTGTCGACAGGTTTGGTCAGGTCTAATACCATATAAAGCTCTAATGCATTTCTTTTGTGCGATAAATGCTCGACTTTGATCAACGCTATTACACCACATTACAAGTCCATATCGTAATATTGATTCTACATAATTATGCGTGGTAACAAGTAACAGCTGTTTTTATACTAGTTATATATTTGATTTATTTGAGTGCATATACAAATTTATTAATTCTATTTGATACAATTTCCACATGCGATTTCCAATTTAAATTTTCTTTAAGTATTTCTCCGAGGACATTTACATGTGTTGCTTCTTTGAGTATAGGTATGGTTAGCTTAATATTGAATTTGTTATTATTAGATTTATTGAATCGTATATATACTGATTTGTCAAGATTTATTTTTAAACTGTTAATGTCAAGAAAATTTATTAATTTATCTATTGTACTATTAATTTCTGTTTCATGATCATTAATGGTATTAAGCTTTTTATTAGATGTTACAATAATAGATATGTCATCTGCAAACAATGTTGTTTTATGGTTAGTTATATCAACGATGTCATTTATATATAGTAAGAATAAGATTGGGCCTAATACACTTCCTTGTGAGACGCCAAGTTTATTATGACCATATCGGGAAGAGTATGGCGTCATTTCGCGTTTTTTATTAACTTTAGTAATAACAACGCGTTGTTGCCTATTTGTAAGATATGACGATATATCCATTTTAGTGCATGTCCCCTGATTCCAACTATCTGGAGTTTCTGAAGTAGTATGTCATGCGAGACCAGATCGAATGCTTTTGACATATCAAAGAACAATCCTGTTGTCAAGTTATAATTATTTATATTTGTCATTATTACATCCATAAGAGCGAAGACAGCTGACGTGGTCGACTTTTGTTTTTGAAACCCATGTTGTTCCTTTCTAATAATGTTAAATGTATTACAAAAGTGAATTAATCTGCTATACATACACTTTTCATATACTTTGGCTATTACGGGAATTAGGGTTATCGGACGATAATTATTTATGTCACATTTATAATTCTTTTTGAATAATGGGTTCACAGTGGATATTTTAAGCTCTTCTGGATAAATTCCCTAATAAAAAGACAAGTTTATTAAATGTGTTAGGATTCCCAAGATTTCTTCTGTGCAGGCTTTTACGACTGGTCGTAATATCATCATATCCAGTAGAGCTTGTGTTTCTCTACGACATTATTTCTTGTTTATCTTCAGACTGCGACATTGGTCTAAGAAACATTGAGTGGGCTATTACATTTTTGTGTTAAGTACTATTTTTATGTGTCGCAGTTAATTTATGGCAAGTAATAAAATGAGTATTAAAAACAGATGCTATTTCAATAGAATCTGTTATTATTAAGTTATTTTTTTTATTTTCATTAAGTACTTCGTTTTTAATGACTGTCCATGTTGCTTTGCATTTATTCTCATTTTTGTTTATATATTGAATATTTGCATTTTCCTTCGAATTTTAAATGCATTTCTGTAAGATGTTATGTATTTAATCTAATTATGTAAATTTTTATATTTATAGTATCTATATCTCATTGCACGTACAACTTTTTACAACTTTTCTTTAAGCCCTTGCTTATCCAATTTTGTTTAAATTTATTGTTTAAGTTAACTTTTACTCTTACTTTAGGAAAGCACAGATTGTAGAATAAGCACACCAGTTCATGAAATTCTCCGAATGCTGCGTTAGCATCGTCTTCCATCATATCATGTGGATTCATTATAGGTTTTGTAAACATTGCTTAAATTTTCTAATATTATCTAAATTATAATCTCGTTTATAAATGTATTAGGTTGCTAATTTAGGAGATTTATTTTTTATGTGTATGCTGATCAATTGTGCAGTTTCATGATCAGAAAGATGAAGTAGCAGAATTGAGGCAGTGGCATTTGGAATATTACTTAGGATATGGTCAAAGCAGCGATAGCTCAGTGGAGAGACCAACAGACTGCAATGCAGAGGATCTCGGGTTCGAACCCACGTCGCGCACCTCTGACTTTCGGAAGTTAATATATGACTTCGAAATTATGTGCGTATTGATTGACAATTATCCTGCCTGCTCTGTGCCTCGGAGAGCACGTTAAGCCGTCGGTCCCGGCTGCCATGAACATCTATGGCAGTCGTTATTGGGGGAGTGTCGACACAAAAGATGCCACTGGGTCGAGGTGTCGCCGGTCTGCACAGACTGGCCCCTCCCATAAAATAAGATAAGATAGGATATGGTCAATGTATGATGATTTGCGCGTAGGCTCATTAATATGTATTTTCATATTGCGATTGTAGGATATATCTCGCAACTCATTTTTAATATGACCCTTTTTAAATGTGTTTATGTTAAAATCTCCGGCTGTATGTACTTTTAATTTATATCTCTTACTTAGATCATATAGGCGTGTTTTCAGTTTAGATAGAAATTGATTTGGGTCTTATTGAGGAGTTCTGTAAACACATATAATTATTAAGTTGTACGATATAATTTCTATGCCGCACGCTTCAAACGTATTTTGAGTGGCATAGCCTTTTATAAAAGATAAGTCTTTAAAGATTAGGCCCCTCTTAGTTAAGATACACGTGCCACCTCTTTGTTTATCCCTACAGAAGTTAGCTGCCATGCCATAATCATACATTATTATATAATCGTCATACCCTTTTTTTTATGAATGTTTCGGAAAGACATATTATATTCGGTTCATTGCTTTTTGCTCGTTATTCCTGTGTAGTTATTTCTAGTAACTCTCGCTTAGCTAACAAACTTGCGATATTTTAGTGAATTATTTTAAAATGATGTGCTATGCTAGTACCTACATTAGTTTCGAAAAAAGGTATTTTGTTTATTTATCACAGAAAAGTAATAAGGAATTGTTCCTGCTTGTACGTTTATGTATTGTTTTTTTAGGTTACCGGTTTCTAAAGACGTTTCTTTGTTAATACGTTTGAAATAGTACGGGATTGTGCCTTTTTTGGGTAGATTACGTTAGTTTTTAAGTTTAATTTTGGTTTGCTACTCGCTATGTTTCCTGATGCAATGGGATTCAAATATTAGTCGCTGTAGTCTTTACAGTCTATGACATAATTGATCGATTTTCAATAATCACTAAGTCTAAAAGAATTGCATTCTACAAAATTACATGTTTTATAGCTTTTACAAACCTTTTTAACCTTTTTAATAAAATAATACTTTCCATTCATCCGCAAAAATATCAACTTCTGGGTTAAAGTCCAAGAGAGCGTTAAGCTGCTACTGCTTTTATTATGGATTCCTCACAACCGCGCACGACTCAAGTTTACTGCGGACTAATGCATAAAAAACGAGTTTAATAACATGGGTGCTGAATTCACGACAGTTTCTCAAAACGAATCCGAGACGACTAAAAGATTCCTTAGCAACCGACGAAATATGCTCATGAAAGGTGCGCTTTTGGTCAAATGTGACTCCCAAATCTTTCATAGAATTAGTTCTCGTGGTAACATTATGGTTTAATTTATATGTGTAATTGATTGGGAGACGCATTCGGCCAAAAGTCATCACGTAACATTTCGTGGTATTGAACTCCATTTTGTTTTCGAAGCTCCACACTTGCATACAGAGTCAACATCTGATTATATTATCTTATATGTACATATGTATGTCTGTGCATCGCACCAAGTTCCCAGAGCGCTATTTACATCATTAATCAAAGTCAATTATTTAAAAAATACGCGTTGATTAAAAATACACCTGAGTCTCAACTGATTAATCCTATAGGATAATTTTGCCCAAAGAGTTAAATGTTTAAACTTGCCTAAGTTCTTTCCAATAACTACCGTTTTAACAATTAATTAAAAATCACTGAGATGGGAACGACCACACACCATAGTAATTCGCGCATGTCCTTTGTTCCAGGCAGAGGAAGGCGCTACCGAGGTTCCGTCGAGTGAGCCGCAGCTGGTGGTGTGGGGCACGGACGTGGCCATCGCCGAGTGTCGCGACAAGTTCCTCAAGTTCATACAGAGGTTCGTCGAGCCCACCGCCCTCTCCAACGAACCTTTGTACGAACAGAAACTCGAAGAGGTACCTTGATCAGCCTATATAAATGTACTGGAACCGTACATACAATAAAGGTATGAAAATATTCAACAAACGTAATTTTTTGCCTAGATAAACACATTAGAAGAGCCTTTCCTGGATGTGGACTGTGAACACGTCAAAATATTTGACCCCAAGCTACACCGTCAACTTGTGTGTTACCCGCAAGAGGTAAGAGTTATTTATAACGTTTTTCTTTTTTTAAATGAGACCACTGCACCCTGTGACGATCCAAACATTTATTTGATTTTGTGCAAACTTTATAATGGTATAAGTAGTACAGACAATTTTAAATTAACAATAATCTCGTTAGGAATTGGAATGTCGTAAGTAATATGCGGCCAAAATAAGTCATAATTGTTCTCATCTGATAAATTGTATAAAATGTGCAGTGTGTCCACTGTACATTTTGGACAATTTACGAAGATTTACGTTTATTGTCCGTAAAGGACAATAAGCGTAAATCTTCGTGTTTTAATTTCAATTATCGTATATCGTATATCGTGTTGTGTTATAAATATATTTAGTATTAAGTTGTGTGACATGTAGGTAGTGCCGGCATTCGACGCAGCCGTAAACGAAATGTTCTTCGAGAAGTACCCGGCGGCGGTGCTCGAGCATCAGATACAAGTGCGGCCCTTCAACGCGCCGCAGCGGAACATGAGAGACTTGAACCCTGAAGGTAACACTACTTAATAATCTGCACTTACGTTTGTACCTCATGTAAAAGGCTTAACCCCTTTAACACAAAGTACCTATTTGCTTTTGATTTTTGATGCTGTAGTGGAGATAAAAATGTGAAGTTTTGGATAAGCGTGTATAAGGGCCGGTCAATTATTACGTAAGAAGGATTTTAGATATTCATTTCCCTTGCCAGCAAAAGTAAGCAAAACTCAAGTTTTGCTTTCGTTTAAGTAAGCAAAGCAACAATTTTCAAAATTTCGGTATATGCCCAAACATCCTTTTCGCTTTAAACATAGACAAGTAGCGTTACCACATACAGTGGTGGACATATAATTAGAAACATTTGCGACGTATTTCACATTATACAAGGCACATTGCCCTAAAACTTTTGTTTTTGGAAATAAAACAACAAAATGCATAGAATACGTTCAACAACAACTTATACTTCATTAAAAAGCAAATAAATATCCGAGTTTACAACTACCATTTAGATATTTAGTTACGTACAAACAACTAAACGACATTTGCAGTCCCATCCGTCATGGACAAGTAATTAGAAACAATAAAGAAATAAGGTAAAATCAAAGTTATTAACGTGTTAACGTCATCAATTTCAAATTATTTAAGTAAAATTATGTTTGGTTTACTTAATTTGTTAAAAATTAATGTTTAGTTGCATAACCTTTGTTATTAATGACGGCTCTGCAACGATGTGGCATTGATTCAAATAATTTCATACATTTATCGAGTAGGATCGAGTTCCATGCTTCAACAAAGGCTTCGTATAGTTGATGTTGACTGGAATTACGTTTAACGGAGACTTTTTAACGACGTACCACAAATTTTCAATAGGATTTAAATTGGGACTATTTGCAGACCAGTCTAACATGGTAACACGTTGCTCACTAAGAAAGGCTTTAACACTGCGGGCCGTGTGTTTTGGGTCGTTATCGTTCTGAAAGATCCAGGTCACAGGCAAATGGTCGTCGGTGTAGGGAATCATTGTCTCTTCTAAGATGTTTTTGTATTGAAATTGATCCATTATACCTTCAATCTTACGGACGGGTCCAACTCCGCAACCAGAAAAACATCCCCTTACTTTAATGTTACCACCGCCGTGTTTGACTATGCTCCTTGTGTATTTATAATCAAAAGCATGGTTTATTGGACGTCTAATGTAGCGTTTGCCGTCTGAATTCACCATATTTATTTTTGTTTTATCCGAGAATAACACTTTTTCTATTCTCGTTCGGTCCAGTTAAGATATTTCTTTGCAAATAATAATCGCTTCTCTCGGTGTTGCTTGGTTAGAAGCGGTACCTTTCGAGAAACCCTTCCGAGCAATTTAGCTTCCACTAATCTGCGGCGTACCAGTTTCGAGGAAATGTTCCTTGGGTCATCAGGTGAAAAACGTCATTTCTAATCTCGTTAGAGCCTTTAAACGGGTTTTGTTTAACTACACGTATTATTTGCAAATCTTCCCGGGGAGACGTTTTCCTTGGATGAGCCTTTCTAACAACACTTTTAGTAGTTCCGTTTCTTTTATAATGAGCAAAACTTTCTTCACAGAACATTCTAGATGATTAGCAATTCTTCTATAAGTTCACTTTCGATCTAAATGTAATTTAACCATTAATTGCCTAGTTGACTCTTCATAACTCTTATTTTAAACCATTTTTACAAAACTTATTATTCACGTAATTCCAAATTGACGTTTAATTGCCGCCGAAACTAAAGAAAAAGCGTAGGAGGTTTATTAAATTTCAAAAATGGAACGTACCATGTATTCTGTTTCTAATTAGTTGTCCAAGCCGCCAGTAATAGAAATTCAACTATCATTCATATTTAAACTCTTTTAATAATGAAAGATAGAACAGATTTCTTATTTTTTATATTTTATGAGTTTTTTAACTCATTGGCTATATTCTGGCATAGTTAATAGTGATTTAATCTATGTATATTTATTTTTTACTCATAACGATAGTTCATTCTGTGTTTACCTAAGTTTTATGTACTGTTTCTAATTATATGTCCAGCACTGTATGTAAGATCAATTCAGAATTTATTCAAGAAGTATACGAAAAGTAAATTAATAAATAATGCTAACGTAATCGGAAAGAAAAGCAAAGAGCCCTAATACCCCATTGTGTTGTCGGGCAGACATCGACCAGCTGGTGACGCTGGCGGGCATGGTGATCCGCACGTCGAGCATCGTGCCGGAGATGCGCGAGGCGTACTTCCGCTGCGCCGTGTGCGGCGCGCCCGCCTCGGCCGAGCTGCAGCGCGGCCGCGTGCCCGAGCCCGCGTACTGCGCGCACTGCCACACGGCGCACGCCTTCCTCCTCGTGCACAACCGCTCGCTCTTCAGCGACAAGCAGCTCGTCAAGCTGCAGGAGTCGCCCGGTAACGCCTCACTGCGCGCGCGGTAGCCCTCTCCTTCTGCGCCGCGAGTGACGCCATGCGTGTGTTCCAGACGACATGCCGGCGGGGCGCACGCCCGCCACGGTGAGCGTGCTGGCGCACGGCGCGCTGGTGGAGGCCGTGGCGGCGGGCGAGCGCGTGAGCGTGACGGGCGTGTTCCGCGCCGCGCCCGCCACCGTGCACCCGCGCAAGGCCACCTTGAAGGCGCTGCACAAGACGCATATCGATGCACTACACTACAGTAAGGTGCACAGTGACCGGCTCTTGGAGACTGAAGATGGGTAAGAGACTTGCTACTATAATAATCGCTGAAGTTCGAGCGCGTGAGCGTGACGGGCGTGTTCCGCGCCGCGCCCGCCACCGTGCACCCGCGCAAGGCCACCTTGAAGGCGCTGCACAAGACGCATATCGATGCACTACACTACAGTAAGGTGCACAGTGACCGGCTCTTGGAGACTGAAGATGGGTAAGAGACTTGCTACTATAATAATCGCTGAAGTTCGAGCGCGTGAGCGTGACGGGCGTGTTCCGCGCCGCGCCCGCCACCGTGCACCCGCGCAAGGCCACCTTGAAGGCGCTGCACAAGACGCATATCGATGCACTACACTACAGTAAGGTGCACAGTGACCGGCTCTTGGAGACTGAAGATGGGTAAGAGACTTGCTACTATAATAATCGCTGAAGTTCGAGCGCGTGAGCGTGACGGGCGTGTTCCGCGCCGCGCCCGCCACCGTGCACCCGCGCAAGGCCACCTTGAAGGCGCTGCACAAGACGCATATCGATGCACTACACTACAGTAAGGTGCACAGTGACCGGCTCTTGGAGACTGAAGATGGGTAAGAGACTTGCTACTATAATAATCGCTGAAGTTCGAGCGCGTGAGCGTGACGGGCGTGTTCCGCGCCGCGCCCGCCACCGTGCACCCGCGCAAGGCCACCTTGAAGGCGCTGCACAAGACGCATATCGATGCACTACACTACAGTAAGGTGCACAGTGACCGGCTCTTGGAGACTGAAGATGGGTAAGAGACTTGCTACTATAATAATCGCTGAAGTTCGAGCGCGTGAGCGTGACGGGCGTGTTCCGCGCCGCGCCCGCCACCGTGCACCCGCGCAAGGCCACCTTGAAGGCGCTGCACAAGACGCATATCGATGCACTACACTACAGTAAGGTGCACAGTGACCGGCTCTTGGAGACTGAAGATGGGTAAGAGACTTGCTACTATAATAATCGCTGAAGTTCGAGCGCGTGAGCGTGACGGGCGTGTTCCGCGCCGCGCCCGCCACCGTGCACCCGCGCAAGGCCACCTTGAAGGCGCTGCACAAGACGCATATCGATGCACTACACTACAGTAAGGTGCACAGTGACCGGCTCTTGGAGACTGAAGATGGGTAAGAGACTTGCTACTATAATAATCGCTGAAGTTCGAGCGCGTGAGCGTGACGGGCGTGTTCCGCGCCGCGCCCGCCACCGTGCACCCGCGCAAGGCCACCTTGAAGGCGCTGCACAAGACGCATATCGATGCACTACACTACAGTAAGGTGCACAGTGACCGGCTCTTGGAGACTGAAGATGGGTAAGAGACTTGCTACTATAATAATCGCTGAAGTTCGAGCGCGTGAGCGTGACGGGCGTGTTCCGCGCCGCGCCCGCCACCGTGCACCCGCGCAAGGCCACCTTGAAGGCGCTGCACAAGACGCATATCGATGCACTACACTACAGTAAGGTGCACAGTGACCGGCTCTTGGAGACTGAAGATGGGTAAGAGACTTGCTACTATAATAATCGCTGAAGTTCGAGCGCGTGAGCGTGACGGGCGTGTTCCGCGCCGCGCCCGCCACCGTGCACCCGCGCAAGGCCACCTTGAAGGCGCTGCACAAGACGCATATCGATGCACTACACTACAGTAAGGTGCACAGTGACCGGCTCTTGGAGACTGAAGATGGGTAAGAGACTTGCTACTATAATAATCGCTGAAGTTCGAGCGCGTGAGCGTGACAGGCGTGTTCCGCGCCGCGCGCGCCACCTACCACATATAGAATATTAATTTCACAAAAAGCTTAGGCAGCGTCACAAAACTATAATTAGATAGTTATATTCCATGAACTGAATAGATATTTTGTCGTTTTCAATCTCGAAATGTCCGCTACACAAAAATACTATTTGCAAATATTTTTTTACACAGTATAACAATAATTATTTCATTTGTTAAACATGCATCACTTGCAGTTAACTGACCAGCTAGGTTGATAATGCACCACCAAGTAAATATTAACTTCATCAGATGCTTCGAATTTTGTGTCACTATGACTGGCCTCTAGGCTTGTATTATAATAATAATATATTCTACCACATACACACAACACCATCTAGCCCAAACTAAGCAGAGCTTGTACTATGGGTACTAGACAATGGATAAACATACATATATACTTTTTTTTTTGTATGAATTGAATTAACTACAAAAAAATTGAAATAAGCTGCTACTGTTTTTGTCATAGTGTCAAGATTCTTGATGTGATTTACACATAACATATTACTAATGCAAACATGTAATAAGTTGTATATTTATATTGTAGCAAAGAGCACCGCTTTCCCCCGGAGCGCATCGAGATGTTCAAGACGCTGGCGGCGCAGGCGGACAGCTACGACCGCCTGGCGCGCGCCATCGCGCCCTCCATCTACGAGAACCTGGACATCAAGAAGGGCTGTCTGCTGCAGCTGCTGGGCGGCACCAAGAAGAACTTCAACGCTGCCGGAAGGACACATTTCAGGTAGCACAATACTTGAATGCTCATTGGCTTCTTAGTCGCAGTCAGCAAGTGTGCCTGGCAGTTGACAATAGCTTTGCCAATTGGCCAATTATATGAAACTTTCAAATCATAAGTATTACCAGATTTGGATTCTATGTATATAAATTATTGTAGTAATGACTCACATCTTTTAAGTAGTCCTACCCTGTCCACTTTTGAAGCGTATCTGTCTCACTACATATTGTTACGCCCAATGACATCTCTCGGCATTGTGGGAAAGACTCGGCAGTTCCGTCTAATAATTTACACCGCCATCTATCGACATCTTACAGAACTACGTAGTACGGTACGAGAATCTTAGAGAGAATGCTGGTACTTTCTCGAATCATCGTACTGTTTACATACCGAGTATAGCGTTGCTAGAAAACTCTAGAAATGCTTTACCCGCGTATACATAGGGCGCACGCGCACCGCCGAGTCAGTTTACAATCGTAAGCGATCAAGTGTTCATCGAAGCGAACGGAAGCAAAAATACGTGTTGTAGTGTTGTGTTTTAAATTTAATTGTGTGTTTGAATAAAACGTGTTTTAGTCGGTAATATTGTTTATATTCTATACCACACCTTTTCACTGTAATTGCTTCAAACTCCGTAGTATTTTCGCTTCCGTATTTCTGTCTCAAAAATGTTGACTGTTGCTCGGATTTTTTATTGAATAACTCTATAATTTTGTATCTCTTCTTATCTTTTCTTTTATGTAAAGACATGGAGGATTAGTATTTTGAGTTTAATAAAATGTGGTTTGCAGCTATCTGTTATTTGTATGTTGCATATGGATCTGATGCATCATTCAAAGTACCCGAACATAATTTAATCATTGGTGTTTCTATTTACGCAGCTTTTATTCATTCTGCGTAAATAGAAACACCAATGATTAAATTATGTTCGGGTACTTTGAAATAACGACACTGGAACATTGAGGCAACTACCATCTTAGTCGCCCCGTGATCATGGCTGCTGAAAAGCAACCGAAACGTCGGGGAAAGTGTAAAATTAAATCAAATTTAAATATTTTTAATAACAATATAATTAGCTTAAAAATTAGTAAAGTTTAATAGTAATAGTAGTGTAACAAATTTTAAAAATTATGTAATATTGTGTCAAATAAACAACGCGATAAAATCCGTATATAGTAGTTTAATTTCAATAAATATTTTGATTAGGCTTGATATGACGATTTTTAATTTGTTTTGTATTTCGTTCTGGTAATAGTTGTAATCTATTTCTAAATTTAGCTTATGAGATAATCTATTAATAGAGTCACTATTATTGTAGTAATCTATATTGCTATTACAGGAGTTATAATTATTGCTTATCTTTATATATCTACAGTTTTTATATTTTTTTTATATTAATTATATATTGTTGTTTAGCGTACATTCGTTGAAATAGTTATTATATAGAACATTGGTTACAAATACAGATTGATTACTTAGCTTACATAATACATTACATAGGTTTGACATTAATTTATAGGGATGCTTGTCATTTGAACCTGTAATTATAACTATAATGTCATCTAGTGTAAGGTTCTTTATGAAACTATCATTGCAGGCGTTCAGAATCTGGTCACTGGATGCATTTGTTTTGATGAATGATGACACTTGGTATCTGTCACTCCACCTATCAGACCTGGTTTTTATAATAGCTCTTGCTAGACCTTGGGCCTGTTGATCTCCGAAAATATGTATTATATGTTTGACTTAAGGGTCTGTTGTTGGAAGCGCAGCTTGTGGCTCAGATGGTTGTAATTCTAGTTTCTGTTCAATTAAGGATGACGGTGCAATGTTAGCGTTATACAATTTTTGGTAAAAATTTTAATCTTTCGCCAAGTTTTTTGCATCCATGTCTAACATCTTTGTCGATACAGCTTTATTTTTTGTGTTAAATGGTGTGTGCATTCTACTTGATTATTCACAAAGCTATCAGTGAGATGACGTTTAGTGTTAATTCCATGTTTTGATCTTGAGGGATTTTTTAAGATGATGACAAAGTCATGACTTGTACAAAGTTGTTTTAAGATATTAATTTCTTGGTTCAGTTTATTAATAATTTTCTTTTGATTGTTATTTTCACAGGTTACGTTTTCTAATTCGTTTTGAGTACTTTCTAAGTTACTTTTTACTCCCTCTAATTCTATTTTCAATTTTTCTAAGGTATGTGAATTCATAGTATATGTCGACATGTCTAAACTAGTACCTAAATTACCTTCTGATGACGTAGTATCTAACGAGCTTCTGTTTAAATTTTTGCAGGGCTTGGTTTTAACATGTCGCTGTCTTCTCAAAGTATCATTACTCATTCTAATTGATTTTTGCACAAAGTCGAGCCGAGTTGAGTGAAACGAAACGTAATCATACTAAAATACAGTTGTTCAGATTGGGAGTAACGCTGTTTCTAAACGAAACGTCAGATCTCAAATAGACCTGTTGTGTTCTGATTGGTCAGTAGGTCATCGATAAATCAGCTGAACTTGTATACATAAAAAAATTTGAACATACTGTTTTTATTGAATGAAAATGTCTATAATATCGTCAAATATTTACTTAATGGTATGTATATTAACAAAATTAGTTTATCATACGGATCGTTGTTGCGTTGCGGCGAAATATATTCGTAGTTCGAATTTGGCACTGCTTTTACACTAAATCACTTTTTGTGGTTTATTCGTTGAGTCACTTATCAGTTCACTGGAATAATATTCTCACTAATAGTCTATCGCTTATTGATCAAGGTTTATCGTATTTTAGGCGCCTAGATATGATTAATATTTTTATATATGAAATAAATACGTAGTCCGATGTTAACAGTTGAGTTGACAGCTGTCATATCCAATATAATAATTAAATCATCATCATCATCATCATTTCAGCCTATTGCTGTCCACTGCTGGACATAATCCTCCCCCAGGGTCCGCCACAAGGCCCGATCTCCCGTTTTCGCCATCCAGTCACCTCCAGCCACCTTTTTCAGATCATCGGTCTATCTGGCCGGAGGGCGTCCTACACTACGCTTACCGAGTCGTATTTAATAATTAAATACCTAATGTATAATTCCAAAAGGGCCTGGTGAATTCGACAATAACTTCTCGATATCAATTATAATGCGCTTAAAACCGAAGTGCAGATAACAAGATTATGATATTATATTGACAAGTGACATTTCACATTCAATTGACATATGACGTATCGTTTGAAACAACGGGAATTGATGCCATTTGTCTTGGACGAAACAACGGGATTGTTACAACGTAGTGTAGGACGCCCTCCGACCAGATGGGATGACGATCTGCGAAAGACTGCAGGCAGATGCTGGATGCGGCAAGCCGAAGACAGGGCGCTATGGCGCTCATTAGGGGAGGGCTATGTCCAGCAGTGGACTATTATAGCCCGATGATGATGATGAAACAACGGGAGTTAAAGATGAGAGCACAGTTACAGTCAGGAGATGTTGATAAAACTAATTATTTCTATGTATTACAATCGTGAGAATTCTCGGATGCTGGAACGATTTTGCTACTTTATTGAAGATGTTGTGTGGGTTGAAACGTCTCGCAAATGATATAATAGCTCTAGATACCACGATTCTATATACTCGGCGGTTGAAATGTTAAAATGCTCTAAATACATATTATTAACCCTAGATAACTAAACTAGTTTTACAGAAACTATAATAACTAATCATTCGTCGAGCAGACTACGCATTAAAAGACGTCAATATAATCAAAAGTGTTTATTCAAAATAGGAACTTGTTACATAGCACTATGATATGTGTTAATAGGAACTAATTAAGAAAAAAAAAAAAGATAAATATTAATACAGACAGCTGGTACACATATCAACATTATGAGGGCTACAGATTGCTTTTTTACATTTGACACAATAGTGTTTAGTCATTCGGCGAGCTTTTGACGGACATAAATAGCATATTTTGCGTACATTCGATGTAGACTGAACAGGTAATTCTTCATTTGATGATTCGCCTAAAATGTCCTGGATCATAGTTTTTATTTCCCGTCTCAAAGTCACTGTCTGTAATCTTTGTCGTAGCCAGGGCTCCATGAGTTAAACCATCCATCTTCATGACAAAATCTCGCCGAGATACAGGTTTCTTTTTGTTTCTAACATTATTAGAGACATAGACAGCATTGATAGCTAAGATTCAGCATATTATAGAAAATACATAATGGCCACCTTTTAGTCTTTCTGTTTGTACTCATATTAGAACACATTTGGTCTACCGTGTCGACTGCACCCTTTGTACTATTATAAAAATGTATTATTTCAGATTTTCCTGTATTCTCATTAATGTTGGGTTGATCATGAATAGTTGACAATACATAAACAACTTCATTTGGCTTCGCTTTGTACGAAACTAACGTCTTATCTCCGTCGTAACAAAATACTGATGTATCAACTGCGCGTGATTTGGAATCCTTAAATTGTCTGGAATTTCTCGTTTATTATTTCTAAGAGTCCCCACTCCCTAGTCAAATTATAAGGTGATTTCAATAGTTCATCTGCTGAAGATACAGATGTGAACCAGTTATCCATAGTTATGTTACGATTGGTTCCATGCAATGTAGTGGTTATTTCTTTTATGAAAAGCTTTGCTAATGGTTGTTTTTGTTTTTAACCTTTCCCTAAGTATGCAATGGCATTTACCGCGTACTTACTATTATTATCTGCAGCCATTACAAGTTTTATTCCATACTTATTTGGTTTATTTGGGATATACATCCTGAATGGACAACGTCCGCGAAAACCAACAAGCTGTTCGTCTACGGTGATATAGAATCCCGGAGTGTACCATTTTTTTAAATGTTCTATCAATTTTTCCCACAATTCACGAATAGGTGCAAACTTATCAACTAATCTCCTTACATTTCTTGTTTGCTTATCATCAAAGCGCAGGCATTTTATTAAAAAATTGCATCTTTCAACACTCATACAGGCCTTGAATATTGTGCCCGATCTATGAGTATTGAAGAGCATGCGGGTTGGCAAGTGGTTACTTTTCATAGCTGGTGTATTATATAATAAGCCAATCAAAGCTTTTATCTCTAACAAATCAGTCCACGATACTGTATGCGAGTCGTGTTTATATTTATTTTTGCGAATAATTATCTCAGCGTTGGTAAACGTCACAACTTGAAACAACATTGAACATTTCATCAGACAGAAAGAGTGAGAATTAATCTATAGGTTCCTGTAAATTTCTAGCCTCTACTCTTGGACTAGGTATGAAATGTACTATGTTTCGCCTTAAAGTACGAGTAGTAGCTGATCTAGGTATAGACGACCACTTGTGTTTATTTTTTCCATAGAGAAATAGGGTAGTTGGCTGACGGACACTTACGTCGCTGTTACGTGTGTTTGAGGTTTGAACATTAGTAAAATCTAAATTCTCACCTTGGGAGTCATCCGAGTCTATTACCTGGGTTCTTTGTCTTTTACTAGGTCGTATAGTATCTTCGTCAGAGTCTGAGAAGTTAGTCAAAAAATCTGATTCACTGTCTGTGTTGTGTCTCGATGTATTTCCTCCAACAAATTATCCTCTATTTCCGATACAGACTGTTCAGATTCGTCTTCATACTCGCCATCCACTTCTGCATTAACCCATTGGCTTATTTGCTCCTCTTGCCTTCTCAAATCTATCTTAAAGTATAATATAATAATAATAATAATATAATATAAGAAATAATTCGTGAAAATACAACAACAATAAAAAAAAAAAATTATAGCTAAAGTATCTATTTAGTCACTATATTGTTATAATTTCATTAGAAATAAATTCAAATAAACATTATTCTAACTAAAAATACAAATAAAAATTGCACTAATTACCCTAAAATAAAAAAGTGATGAAAACTATAAAGTACATGCCTTTGCAGAAAAGTTGCGTAGTAACTAAACTTTCGTCGAGCGGGCGACGCGATGCGTGTAAGTAACTTCCTAATAGGCGTGTGCACACAATTGCGGCACGCGCTGTACTGTTTTTGACTATTATTAAGGTAAACGAATAGAGAAACGCGGGGGGCGCGGGGAAGTTTGCAAATCACTCAGTCGCACTAAATGCGTCGTCGCGTCGACGAATGATTAGTTATCTAGGGTTAAAGTAATGCGAGTGTGTGTGTTCCAGGTCAGAGATCAACATCCTGCTGTGCGGCGACCCTGGCACGAGCAAGTCGCAGCTGCTCCGCTGGGTGCACGGGCTCGTCCCGCGCGCGCAGTACACGTCGGGCCGCGGCTCCTCCGCCGTCGGCCTCACCGCCTACATCACCAAGGACCCGGACACCAGGCAGCTGGTCTTGCAGACGTGAGTACATACTACACGCCTCCATACCTGTGCGTGACCCCGGCACGAGCAAGTCGCAGCTGCTCCGCTGGGTGCACGGGCTCGTCCCGCGCGCGCAGTACACGTCGGGCCGCGGCTCCTCCGCCGTCGGCCTCACCGCCTACATCACCAAGGACCCGGACACCAGGCAGCTGGTCTTGCAGACGTGAGTACATACTTCACGCCTCCATACCTGTGCGTGACCCCGGCACGAGCAAGTCGCAGCTGCTCCGCTGGGTGCACGGGCTCGTCCCGCGCGCGCAGTACACGTCGGGCCGCGGCTCCTCCGCCGTCGGCCTCACCGCCTACATCACCAAGGACCCGGACACCAGGCAGCTGGTCTTGCAGACGTGAGTACATACTACACGCCTCCATACCTGTGCGTGACCCCGGCACGAGCAAGTCGCAGCTGCTCCGCTGGGTGCACGGGCTCGTCCCGCGCGCGCAGTACACGTCGGGCCGCGGCTCCTCCGCCGTCGGCCTCACCGCCTACATCACCAAGGACCCGGACACCAGGCAGCTGGTCTTGCAGACGTGAGTACATACTACACGCCTCCATACCTGTGCGTGACCCCGGCACGAGCAAGTCGCAGCTGCTCCGCTGGGTGCACGGGCTCGTCCCGCGCGCGCAGTACACGTCGGGCCGCGGCTCCTCCGCCGTCGGCCTCACCGCCTACATCACCAAGGACCCGGACACCAGGCAGCTGGTCTTGCAGACGTGAGTACATACTACACGCCTCCATACCTGTGCGTGACCCCGGCACGAGCAAGTCGCAGCTGCTCCGCTGGGTGCACGGGCTCGTCCCGCGCGCGCAGTACACGTCGGGCCGCGGCTCCTCCGCCGTCGGCCTCACCGCCTACATCACCAAGGACCCGGACACCAGGCAGCTGGTCTTGCAGACGTGAGTACATACTACACGCCTCCATACCTGTGCGTGACCCCGGCACGAGCAAGTCGCAGCTGCTCCGCTGGGTGCACGGGCTCGTCCCGCGCGCGCAGTACACGTCGGGCCGCGGCTCCTCCGCCGTCGGCCTCACCGCCTACATCACCAAGGACCCGGACACCAGGCAGCTGGTCTTGCAGACGTGAGTACATACTACACGCCTCCATACCTGTGCGTGACCCCGGCACGAGCAAGTCGCAGCTGCTCCGCTGGGTGCACGGGCTCGTCCCGCGCGCGCAGTACACGTCGGGCCGCGGCTCCTCCGCCGTCGGCCTCACCGCCTACATCACCAAGGACCCGGACACCAGGCAGCTGGTCTTGCAGACGTGAGTACATACTACACGCCTCCATACCTGTGCGTGACCCCGGCACGAGCAAGTCGCAGCTGCTCCGCTGGGTGCACGGGCTCGTCCCGCGCGCGCAGTACACGTCGGGCCGCGGCTCCTCCGCCGTCGGCCTCACCGCCTACATCACCAAGGACCCGGACACCAGGCAGCTGGTCTTGCAGACGTGAGTACATACTACACGCCTCCATACCTGTGCGTGACCCCGGCACGAGCAAGTCGCAGCTGCTCCGCTGGGTGCACGGGCTCGTCCCGCGCGCGCAGTACACGTCGGGCCGCGGCTCCTCCGCCGTCGGCCTCACCGCCTACATCACCAAGGACCCGGACACCAGGCAGCTGGTCTTGCAGACGTGAGTACATACTACACGCCTCCATACCTGTGCGTGACCCCGGCACGAGCAAGTCGCAGCTGCTCCGCTGGGTGCACGGGCTCGTCCCGCGCGCGCAGTACACGTCGGGCCGCGGCTCCTCCGCCGTCGGCCTCACCGCCTACATCACCAAGGACCCGGACACCAGGCAGCTGGTCTTGCAGACGTGAGTACATACTACACGCCTCCATACCTGTGCGTGACCCCGGCACGAGCAAGTCGCAGCTGCTCCGCTGGGTGCACGGGCTCGTCCCGCGCGCGCAGTACACGTCGGGCCGCGGCTCCTCCGCCGTCGGCCTCACCGCCTACATCACCAAGGACCCGGACACCAGGCAGCTGGTCTTGCAGACGTGAGTACATACTACACGCCTCCATACCTGTGCGTGACCCCGGCACGAGCAAGTCGCAGCTGCTCCGCTGGGTGCACGGGCTCGTCCCGCGCGCGCAGTACACGTCGGGCCGCGGCTCCTCCGCCGTCGGCCTCACCGCCTACATCACCAAGGACCCGGACACCAGGCAGCTGGTCTTGCAGACGTGAGTACATACTACACGCCTCCATACCTGTGCGTGACCCCGGCACGAGCAAGTCGCAGCTGCTCCGCTGGGTGCACGGGCTCGTCCCGCGCGCGCAGTACACGTCGGGCCGCGGCTCCTCCGCCGTCGGCCTCACCGCCTACATCACCAAGGACCCGGACACCAGGCAGCTGGTCTTGCAGACGTGAGTACATACTACACGCCTCCATACCTGTGCGTGACCCCGGCACGAGCAAGTCGCAGCTGCTCCGCTGGGTGCACGGGCTCGTCCCGCGCGCGCAGTACACGTCGGGCCGCGGCTCCTCCGCCGTCGGCCTCACCGCCTACATCACCAAGGACCCGGACACCAGGCAGCTGGTCTTGCAGACGTGAGTACATACTACACGCCTCCATACCTGTGCGTGACCCCGGCACGAGCAAGTCGCAGCTGCTCCGCTGGGTGCACGGGCTCGTCCCGCGCGCGCAGTACACGTCGGGCCGCGGCTCCTCCGCCGTCGGCCTCACCGCCTACATCACCAAGGACCCGGACACCAGGCAGCTGGTCTTGCAGACGTGAGTACATACTACACGCCTCCATACCTGTGCGTGACCCCGGCACGAGCAAGTCGCAGCTGCTCCGCTGGGTGCACGGGCTCGTCCCGCGCGCGCAGTACACGTCGGGCCGCGGCTCCTCCGCCGTCGGCCTCACCGCCTACATCACCAAGGACCCGGACACCAGGCAGCTGGTCTTGCAGACGTGAGTACATACTACACGCCTCCATACCTGTGCGTGACCCCGGCACGAGCAAGTCGCAGCTGCTCCGCTGGGTGCACGGGCTCGTCCCGCGCGCGCAGTACACGTCGGGCCGCGGCTCCTCCGCCGTCGGCCTCACCGCCTACATCACCAAGGACCCGGACACCAGGCAGCTGGTCTTGCAGACGTGAGTACATACTACACGCCTCCATACCTGTGCGTGACCCCGGCACGAGCAAGTCGCAGCTGCTCCGCTGGGTGCACGGGCTCGTCCCGCGCGCGCAGTACACGTCGGGCCGCGGCTCCTCCGCCGTCGGCCTCACCGCCTACATCACCAAGGACCCGGACACCAGGCAGCTGGTCTTGCAGACGTGAGTACATACTACACGCCTCCATACACCTACATATACATGTGTTTACATGTTGTTTTGGTGAATTCGCAAAGGAATTACTATTTATTCTATGTTACAAACAGAATAATATATAATATAAATTTTTACTTTATTTGAATACTTAGATGTAAATAATGTAGTTTTTAAATAGTGTTTAGTTCTTAGCTGTCGTATTAGGATAAGTCCTGTAAAGATAGTTTACGGTGTTTTTTTCAAATAAATAAATATATAGTACACCATTCCTCAAACAGGCATATAATATATACCCACATGCAAAACTGGACCCTATTATCATTATTGTTAACATTTTATTTTATCACCCTTGGTGGTAGACGAGTCAATTACCTACGTGATGGTAACCACTAACGGCTGCTTCTGAATATAATGTTTTCTTCGTATCACAGAAGAAAAATGTGTACTAGAGTATTAGAAGCTATCTTATTTACATCTAGTCCTATAGTGTCGTGCCAGTTTCTCCAAAATACATGACAGCTGTAAGGTACTGCCTTTGTTTTCACTATTCAAAGATCACAACATTATAATATGTACATATTTTATATTTTCAGAGGCGCGTTGGTTCTGGCAGACAATGGTATCTGTTGTATCGACGAGTTTGACAAAATGAATGACTCCACGCGCAGCGTGTTGCATGAAGTAAGTTATCTCATTTTAGCCAACACAATATTGTTTAAAATCACTATGGGCAGTGCAGTGGACATTTTGTGTCGCGAGGAACCTTAACAATTTTTAATAACCGAAACAAAAATTAAATTGTGTGTCACATATTCTAATTCTAGAGTATAGGTGTCTCCTAATACCTCTGGGCTTCAGAGTTTCGATATCGTTTGGAATCTATCTTTTATTACTACCATACCATGTACGATACAGTGTGGCTACGATTTTAAATTACTTTTACACACTAGATTTATTTTACTCACATAATCGAGAATTTGTTAACAAGAATATTGTGAAAATATTTAATATAAATTATCTCAGCTCATAAATCGAGATGCATTTTTTGAAGCTAATCTTTTACTCTGTTACATTGTTATTTGCAGCAACTGTTTAAGTAGTGGTCACTGTGTATAATACTGAGGTTTGATTGACTTTGTAGGTCATGGAACAGCAGACGCTGTCGATCGCGAAGGCGGGCATCATCTGCCAGCTGAACGCGCGCACGTCCATCCTGGCGGCCGCCAACCCCGCCGAGTCGCAGTGGAACAAGAACAAGACCATCGTGGAAAACGTTCAGCTACCGCACACACTCATGTCCAGGTACCTGCTGTCATTTATATGTGGAGAAACAGGGTATGATGTCCCTCCAACAAAAGGGAGGATCCTACGACCAAGGTGATCGTGCCTGGCGGACCGTGGCCCAACGGTTGATGTCATGAGCTTGTATATATGTATACTTAGTCGCTGTGTAAATGTTACTTGTGCGATTCAAGAGTGTGTGTGTCTGTGTGTGTGTCTGTTTGTGTGGTCTGTGTGTGTGTGTCTGTGTGTGTGTGTCTGTGTGTGTGTGTGTCTGTCTGTGTGTGTGTGTCTGTGTGTGTGTGTGTGTCTGTGCCCGTGTGTGTGTGTGTGTCTGTGCCCGTGTGTGTGTGTCTGTGTGTGTCTGTGTCTGTGTGTGTCTGTGTCTGTGTGTGTGTGTGTGTGTGTGTGTGCCTGTGTGTGTGTGTCTGTGTGTGTGTGTCTGTGTGTGTGTGTGTGTGTGTGTGTGTCTGTGTGTGTGTCTGTGCCTGTGTGTGTGTGTCTGTGTCTGTGTGTGTGTGTCTGTGTCTGTGTGTGTCTCTGTGTGTGTGTGTGTGTGTGTGTGTGTGTGTGTGTCTGTGTGTGTGTGTCTGTGTGTGTGTGTGTGTCTGTGTGTGTGTGTGTGTCTGTGTGTGTGTGTCTGTGTGTGTGTGTCTGTGTGTGTGTGTCTGTGTGTGTGTGGCTGTGTGTGTGTGTCTGTGTGTGTGTGTCTGTGTGTGTGTGGCTGTGTGTGTGTCTGTGTGTGTGTGTCTGTGTGTGTGTGTGTGTGTGTGTGTCTGTGTGTGTGTGTGTGTCTGTGCCTGTGTGTCTGTGTGTGTGTGTGTCTGTGCCTGTGTGTGTGTGTGTGTGTGTGTCTGTGCCTGTGTGTGTGTGTGTGTGTGTCTGTGTGTGTGTGTGTGTCTGTGTCTGTGTGTGAGTGTGTGTGTGTGTGTGTGCCTGTGTGTGTGTGTCTGTGTCTGTGTGTGTGTGTGTGTGTCTGTGTGTGTGTGTGTGTCTGTGTGTGTGTGTGTCTGTGTGTGTGTGTGTGTGTGTGTGTGTGTGTGTGTCTGTGTCTGTGTGTGTGTGTGTCTGTGTGTGTGTGTGCACACAGCCGCACTGTCGCACTGCCACACAGCCGCACGCGCGGGGCTCTCTCTCGCGAACGACGCTACGCTGTTTATGTCCTTCCAGCATTCACTCACTATTTACCTCTTTGTCCTACCCAGGTTTGACCTCATATTCCTAGTGCTGGACCCGCAGGACGAGGTGTTTGACCGCCGCCTCGCCTCGCATCTCGTCTCACTCTACTACAAGGACCCCACCGCCGCGCACGATGACGAGGACTCCGAGCTTATGGTCAGTGCTTAACTTCTTGCTTTATCTTCTATTAAATTCACAAACAAATACCAACATAAAAAAATATGAAAGATAACATTACATTAACATAACACTACTGTGCGGTACGTTACCTAAATGCTACGCTGGAACTATGCTTAAGGAGATGCTAAATTAAACACTGATCGGAAAATACTTTAAGTTTTATTCCGCTCAAAGAGTACCTAATCTATGCTATGCTAAATGATAATGAATGATAGGGAATCGCTAATAATGAATGCACCCGGTTTGCTGTCCGATTTCGCACTGACGGCGCTGCGCACTCGGCGTGGCCGTATTAGGTTGCTAGTTCAGCAATTCGTGTTCGATGCAAGTATTGCCTCGAACAACTACACAAAATACAATATCAAACATAATACCAAATAAAGTAAAAAAAGATGATTTCTATAAAGCTAATTATGATTTAATAAACAATGAGCTTGATCAATTAAACTGGTATGAAATATTATGACAGGGGGATATAGAGGATATAGTGAAAGCTTTTTATGATATTCTATGGAATATCAAAGCAAGATATGTTCCTGTTTCAACATTTACCAAAAGGAGCTATCCTGTGTGGTATACACGGCAACTTATAAATCTCATAAAGGAAAAATACAAATACCGTCAGAAGTTTCAGCGTTTTAGGAATCCTATGGATGAGATTGATTACCGCTTGGCTAGAATTAGATTCCACAGCTCCCTTATATTGCAAAATTTTTTAATCTCTTATTTGCCCTATTGTAAGTAATCACATCAAGCCCATATTGTTACAAGAACAGCAGGGATTTCGTAGTAAAATGTCAACTTGTTCGAACGTTGGGAGTTATGCGAGTGAAATATCAGATTCCTTAGATAAGTCTTTCCAAGTCGACGCTGTTTATACAGATATAAGTAAAGCGTTCAACAGAGTGGATCACAAATTGTTACTTACTAAGATTTCGAATGTTGGCATCCACGGGTCATTACTTACATGGTTTCCATCTTATTTAACTGGCAGATCCCAGAAAGTAGTGCTTTGTGGTCACGAATCTGATAGTTGTAGCTTCATCGGGCGTCCCCTAAGTTTCTCATTTGGGACCGATATTTTTTTCTATTTTCATACATGATCTGGGTTGCGTGATCAAATATTCAAACCAAAAAACAAAATAGTCAAACCCAAAAAGAAGCAAAACATAGCTAGACTTCATTATACTTTGAGCTCATTCTGCGTAAATAGAAACACCAACGTTTAAATTATGTTTAGGTACTTTTAAATAACTTATCACATTCAGAACATTGAGACAGCTACCATCTTAGTCTCCCTGTGAACATGACTGCTGTAAAGCAACCGAAACATCAGGGCAAAGTGTAAACTTAAATATCAATAGTTTTAATTAGGTAACTTAAATAGCTTAAATTGTAGTAATAATTATAATAATTCAATAATAGTAATGTTAGAGTTTCAAAATTATATAATACAAGTGTTTCAAAATAAACAACGCGGTAAAATATATAAAGTAGTTTAATATAAATTATTATTATTATAAATTAAAATAACACTTTAAAACATGCATGCATTGATTGCTGGTATAACATCTTGTTATACCAGCAATAAATAAATAAATTATACTTAAAACCATGTGACGCTTTTTACATCCAATACAATAACACCCTTAAAATACTATCAAAACTACTTCACTTTTGTAACACCTCTAACATATTCACAAATACAAAAATAAACGCAGAATAATTACTTTCTTACTAAAACAAGAACAAAACAACAGTCATAACATCCCTATAGACTTTACTAATAAATATGACTTAAAATTATAATTCATACTATACTAATAACTTATAAAATTAAGTAACATGATAAACATTATTTAATTATAAAAATGTTATTAATATTTTTACAATAATTAATACTTAACAAAACCAAAACTTATAACAAAAATTTTATAATATCAAACTAAAACAATCACAAATCTTACCAATCATCAAAGACAACGAGATGGGTGTAAAAACCCAGGATTCAACCTTTTCGTCTTAAATAGTACCCATAGTACAAGCTCTGCTTAGTTTGGGCTAGATGGTGTTGTGTGTATGTGATAGAATATTATTATTATTAAATAGGTATCTGCACACCAAGTTACAAGTCAATATTTTGCAATTTAAAATACATGTGACCTTGTGACCTCTATATCTCTGGGGTCTTTTGACCCACAGGGCCCATATTCAAACTCGACTGAGGTATGACTCCCAGGTGTCTGCACACCAAGTTACAAGTCAATCGGTTTAGTGGTTCCGGATTTATGCCTGTCACTAACAGACAGATACATAGACCCACATAGTGTTTTCATTAACCTCTGAAGAAGACTCGGAGGTTAATAAACTGAGATGCTGAAACGGAACAAGAAATCACGCACATCTCGCGACAGTGTGACAAGCGACGGCTCACACTCCACCGTGTCGCACTTCAACTGCGCGCTACATATTTTTTTTTATTAATTTCCTGTTTTATTTTATTTTGTAGCTATTTTACATTTCAAAATATGGTTGTCATACATAACAATGAACGAAGGTTTTTAAAGCAATAGAATAACACTTATGATATTGTCATGCGCAGGACATGTCGCTGATGCGCGACTACATCGCCTTCGCGAAGGAGCACGTGCAGCCCGCGCTCGGCGAGGCGGCGCAGCAGAGACTCATCGACGCGTACGTCGATATGAGGTAACTACCTACATACACCTTCAACATTAAAGCTCTAGATTTAGATAAAATGCAGCCTATCTGGACCATTAGTTCCCAAAGTGGTCCAGGTGGACCTGCAGGGGTCCATGGGAGACTCGACGGGGGTCTAGGTGGGCGTGACAAAAAAATGAGGTCCACATTTCGAAAGCGGGGGTCCACGTAAATTTATTTGCTTTTGATAATGAAGAACAAAAATATTGTCTTCTGTTTACGCGAATATTATTAATTGAAATTAAACTACTATATACGCATTTTATCGCGTTGTACAACGCCATAAAATCTGTATATAGTAGTTTAATTTCAATGAAGAACAAAAATGTTGACTTGACTTCACCTATCACTGTAGGCAGATAATATTTTAAGAAGTTCAGCGAAACTTGTAAAAACTTGCATATTCCATATTCAGAGTACCAGTGGTCTCGAACCTACCGAATTTTCGGTATATCTAATTAAAAAAAGAAAGGCCATACTGCCTACCGAAGCGAGAATTAAAAAAAAAAGGTTATTCGCCAATATAAATACGAATGCCAAGGAATATGGTAGAAATGTAGCTGCTGCAGGGAGTCCACCGGAACCTGCTAAATTTTGAAAGTAGTCTATGATAAAAAAAAGTCTGGGAACCTCTGATCTAGACAGCCTAGAGCCTAAACGATTGCGATGCCACACTACATCGCGTTCGCGAAGAAGCACGTGCAGCCCACGCTCAGCGAGGCGGCGCAGCAGAGAGCCATTTTTTAAACTTTAGCTTTGCTTTAGCAGAAGACATTTTTAGTGACAATTCTGCTGTAATTTTCACTAAACTGAGTCAAAAATTCTTTAATTTTAGTTAAGTGATTTCGTGTAGGGCGTTCTGCTGTTCCATCGAACTAAATTTAGATTTCGTTTAGACAGCACCAAATATGATTATGACAATCCTAAATTGAACTGAGGCAGTGATACCGGTACTAAAAATACTTAACACTACGCAATGAACGTCAGAGGGAACGAAAAATTTTTTATATAAAATAATATTTCTGAACTTTGTGAAGTGTATGAAAATAATTGTTTACACATATTATATAATAAAATTTATTTTACATATTAATATTTACAATATATTATATATTATTATTATTATATACAGATTGTCCGGTAATTAGTGGATAACCTTGAAATGTCTTATAGTAGAAGTGATGGCGGTTCAGGAAAAAAATTTAAGGAAATCTATTCTAAAGTACTACCATATCATTTTTTTAAATCTAATATTTGTACCACGTTTAACTTTCTTGTACACTACGACCATAAATGAATGAATTCCCTCGGTTTTTTGTTGTTTTATTATAAAACACTAATTATGCTAATAAATAGTCAAAAGGATGACTAGCTTTTGAACTTATAAAAATAATCAAACTATTTCTTCACGCATAAGTTAAGGATTTTCTTGTTGCCAACTGTGTAAGTTGTGAAGATTTAAGAACCCATCTCTTTTGAGTGTTAATTCATCGCTCATAAATTAAACTAAGAATTTTAAAAGTAATTAATATGTAAACAAATTATTTTGTGAATTATAAGTGCAAACGACAATCAACCCGACTCATAGCTTCCTCCGACACGGTCGTCCTGACGTATCACACGCCTCGTGTGATGTTGAAGGCCTCGCATCATCGTTATCTGCAGAAAAGAAAGAGATACTGTTGTATAGTTCGGCCACTCCTGACCTACTCCTGAAGGAGATCATGCACTTTTTATCTTCTGTGCAACATAGCCGAAGCTTACGATAGAGTCTGGCACCGGTCTCTTCTTTCCAAGCTTCCGGCCTATGGCTTGCCCCATCAACTGTGCACCTGGATTGCAAGTTTCCTGCAGAAGCGTCGTATTCGGGTCCTTTACAACGGTCGCGCTTCCAAATTTATGCAAGTCAATGTAGGTGTGCCTCAGGGTTACGTCTTATCCCCTACGCTCTTTCTTCTGCAATATCAATAATATGTTGAATCTCGGCAACATACATTGTTATGCGGACGACAGTACCGTGCATGGGCGATATCTCGGACATCCTAGGGCCAAACAGGCTGAGGTTGAGGGGAAAAAGCAGGATCTTGTCGTTGAACTTGACTGGACCTTGGACCGCATCTCTGAATGGGGTGCCAAGAACTTGGTCCAGTTCAACTCCAATAAGACCCAGGCATGCGCGTTCTCAACAAAAAAGTCTCCGTTCCTTCCCCTCCCTTCTCTGAAGAACACTCCACTGATGATACGTGACAGCCTCTCCATCTTAGGTATGGATCTTTGCCGCTCCCTTAATCCCAAAACCTACATCGAGAGCGTCATTTAGCAATCTCCGCGAAAACTCGGAGTTTTGCACAGGGTGAGGCGGTTCTTCGCGCCTGGGCAGCTGTGCCTGTTGTATAAGGCACAAGTGTGCCCTAGCGTGGAGTACTGTTCTCATCTTTGGCATGGCTCCGTGCAGTACTTGCTAGACGCTCTCGACAGGTTACAGCGGCGGGCTGTCCGTATCATCGGAGATCCAAAGGACACGAGTTCACTGGAACCTCTGCAACTCCGTAGGAACATTGCCTCATTGGCATGTTTCTACAGAATATACCACGGGGAGTGCTCTGAAGAGTTATTGCACCTTATCCCGCCCTCCCCTTTCCTATCCAGAACAACGCGTGCTGGGCTCAGATGCCATCCTAACACGGTAGAGTCGACTAGAGCGCGTACCAACAAGTTTGGGTCCTCAAATCTCTGCCGAACGATCAAAGCATGGAATTCTCTGCCATGGCATGTGTTTCCTTCTTCCTTCAATCCTGGGTGGGTCCCTTATGCGGGGCGTGAAAAAGCACCTTCTCAGGCCGTCAAAGTAGAGACCTCAACATCGCCTCGGCTGCTACGAGGACGGTGTGGAGGCCACTGTTCTTAGACCACACGACTGCTTACCATCGGGCGACGTGTGGTCATTTTGACGAGCAAAATACAACTTCATTTAAGTTATTTTCATTGAATAGGTGCCTTATAATGATAAGCCTTTCGCTATCGAATCTGATTCCTAATAAACTCCACGCTACATACTAAATAAAGTCAGTAGTATCGAAACAGCCACCTCGCCGTTTATTGCGTTACACATATAGGATTATTAACAATATCTAAATGGCCACCTCGCCTCTTATGCTACTGATTTCACTTTTCAATGGCCACCTCGCCTTCAATGGCCACCTCGCCTTCAGTGGCCACCTCGCCTCTTATTCAACTGATTTCACTTTTCAATGGCCACCTCGCCTTCAGTGGCCACCTCGCCTGCAGTGGCCACCTCGCCTCTTATTCTACTGATTTCACTTTTCAATGGCCACCTCGCCTTCAATGGCCACCTCGCCTTCAGTGGCCACCTCGCCTTTCACAAAGCCTATCTAAACCTTAACAACCACCACGTTGCTAGGATATCTTATAAAGAGACTTTATTTGCCACACACACATACGCACGCACGCACGCACGCACGCACGCACGCACGCACGCACGCACGCACGCACACACGCACGCACGCACCCACCCACGCACCCACCCACGCACACACACACACACACACACACACACACACACACACACACACACACCGATAATTAATTATTTTAAACAAACGTCTATAGCTATCAAAGTAAATCTAGTTTCTTGTCTTTTGCCTACGTATCAGTTAGCTACACACAGCATCGTAAAAAAAAATGAAAACTTCTCACCGGGTTTTATGCCTGCAAGAATACCAGCGTTGCAGTCTATACTGCAACAATAGCTGACGCAGTTGCCTAATTTGGTCTCCATGTACCGTTTTCTGTTTAAATTTTATTTATTATTGATTTGTTTTTAAATTATTGGTGTATGGAGATTCAAATAAAATATTTTTCTTTCTTTCTTTCTTTCTTTCTTCTTTTTTTATAAAACGTGATCCATAACTCGCTGCATTGTACAAATATCTACTCGACGGTCTACATGCTCCAAACTAGTAGCGTCTTCCTTTTTCGGGCAGTGTGTCGCGATGCATTCCTTTTCGTTGCAGTATTAGTCAGTGGTGGCTTCTTCTGGAGCCCGATATCCTTAGGTTGTTGCGACGCATTGTTAACTGGAAACTCAGAACGTGCATTAGCAGTGCTATCTGGATAACTACTCGTGAAATATTTGGTAGACACGTGACCTATTTTATCACAATTGTAGCACTGTCTCGCTTAGTCAAATTGCGGCTTCCTTGCATCGTTAGAAAGCTAAACTAATTGAATCTTGATGCCATCATTGTCACATTGATCTGCAACGTCCTCTTGTGTATCTGTGAACAAGAAATCATCTTGGAGTAAACTGTTAACCTCGGCCTACCTGATCAAATTGTGTTAAGGGCACTTCTTTATTTATTTGCAACAGTTAAATGTCTTATCCTCTCAGTGAAGATCGTTCACAAAATCAAATGAACCAACGATTGAAAGTTAACCGATCCCAACCACATACAATGACATGACATGGCTTTCTCGTCAGCTAGTGATCAGCAGTCACCCATACTGCTATCGCCTCCCGCGATACGACCAACAAAAGTCTCCTCCGAGACCCAGGTCATCGCTGCACCACCAGCTGTTCATCGCCCCCTGAACAACTCACATCTGAGTTTCAGTTACGACTACTGACAAATGCGAACAGTGCCACCAAATAGCCATGGTATGTGTCTACGTACTCCCATGGTACCTTCGCCGATATCCTCAACATCGGATTCCCAATCACGCCAGTTTAATTCGGAAGTAACTTCACTGTGAGGCATATTTCTTATATTGCGAGCGTACTTGTAAGTTCAGTTGCCAGTAAGGGACTTGATATAATGGTCCAAAATAATCAATATCAATATTGTAATACTGTTGAGATTTACGATGAAAATACATTACACGTATCAACGATCATTGGTTTTGAAAAAAAGCAAAATGCTATTTATCGAATGATCTGAATAAACTGAAAGCCGACAGACCGAAATTATGTGTCTTACTTACATGAAGGAAAATTAATTAAAATATAAAAAGATTTTATTATAACTTATCAAAGCGCAGCGGTATTGTATACGATTGTTGTGCATAAATTCGTGTTCCACGTTGGGCCAAAACAAAGTTGTTAATTTTGCTGTAAAAAGTTTTAATAGCAGCCTGATGTTATGAACTTGGTGTTACACACCCCTGTGCCTCAGAAAGCACATGATGCCGTTGGTCCTGTACTTGAACTCTTTGTGATCGTATCGGATTGCCGAAAACAGAGAGTGCATTTGTGTAAGCGCGCACACTTATGCCTTATAATCATTTCTTGCGTAGAAAGCCAGTTTATGTCAAAATTAGTCGCTGTGGTCAAGATATTATTGTTTATTTATAATTCATAAACATGGTGAAATCTTATCGAACTAATACTGCTGTGGTGGCGTATTTAACGATTTAATGAATGATAAATTAATTAAATCGAATTGTGAGCCCGATTTGTTTAATGAGAGTTTTTGTTCCTTGATATACATTAAAATGCATGTAATTTATAGAGATATCATTTATGGTAATGCTCGCTGGATGTTTGTGTGCATTATATTTTTTATTCACGATTTAACATTGAATGACTCTGCAGACGCGTGGGTAGCGGGCGCGGGCAGATCTCCGCCTACCCGCGACAGCTCGAGTCGCTCATCCGCCTCGCCGAGGCGCACGCGCGCGTGCGACTGTCGCCCGTCGTCGAGATACTAGACGTCGACGAGGCCGCCAGGTAACCACTACACAGTCTTATATTCATTACTAGCTGATCCGCGCAACTTCGTCTGCTTCATATAAGAGAATTTTCTTCGTATTTGCAACATTTTTCATCAATGCTCCGCTCCATTTGGTCGTAGTGTGATGTTATATATACTATAGTCTTCCTCAATAAATGAGCCATCCGACTCTAAATGAATTCGTCAATTCGAATCAGCAGTTTCTGAAATTAGCGCGATCAACCAAACAAAAAAAACTTTTCATTAATGTTAGTATAGATAATGAGGTGTAGTGTGTGGGTAGCTAAGCATAGTGGTTGCGTGCGCGCAGGCTGCACCGCGAGGCGCTGAAGCAGTCGGCGACGGACCCGGCGTCGGGCCGCATCGACGTCGCCATCCTCACCACCGGGCTCGGCGCCGCCGCGCGCCGCCGCCGCGCCGACCTGCGCGCCGCGCTGCGGGCGCTGCTGCAGCCCCTCGCGCGCCCGCTCGCCGTCGCCCGCGCCAGGCTGCTGCAGGAGATCAACGCCAACGCGCAGACCGTACGTGTACTTGTGTACTACTCGTACTAAACAGAAACACCACACCACTGTAAAAACCTTCGGCTGACATTTTTGAACGTTTACACTAATTTAACATTCATTGTATACAAAACATAACATTATTTTATAAAATAACACGTGTTATAGTACATAGCAATATATAAAGTGCAAGTCTGCATCCGGCCTTATTGCGACACTTGGAAACAGCCATCCACGCGGAGCGCCAAACTGCTGACACGCACAACGTGATGTGCAATGTTCGTCATGCGACCGGATGTCAACTTTACCCAATGTCTACATACTTTTATTACATTATCCTGTATTTAGCATCGATCGGAACCATTCATTTAAATAGTAATTGTTATAACTCTGTTATTTCTACTGATTAAAGTTAGTATAAAATCACTCTCGTTACTCGAAGGATACTCGAGGCGTCTCAAGCTAGCTAAATAGGGATATTCTTACGTCAAATACTATCACGCTAATTCGCTACCGCCGTCGTGAGCGATCACGTTCACCGAGTATCCAGAAAGAAGAACCTGAGTTCTTGCCCGGAGGAGACATCCAGACATCGATCCCAGAGCTACCGAAATGCAGTTGATGTAAGTACACTTGAAATCGTTTCTATGTGTTGCTTTCAATTCCTTGTCCTTATAATTAGTTTAGGTTAATTAGCCACCATTTTTTATCTGAGGCAAACTACTCCCAGAGGGCCTGCGCGCTCTAGACATGCACGTAGGTTAAATATAGATTTAAATAGAGATATAAGTGGCGATTCAAATAGTACAAGTAGTAACTTAGAACGTTCATCTTTGTCATTAAATACAGAATCCATTACAATGGCAGATGCTGATTTGATTTATAAGACTGCGTCTAGTGCCGAGTTTTGATGGCAATCCTCATATCTTACCGAGATTTATACAGCTTTGTGATCAAATTGTATCTGAATATATCGTGGCCAACCCCGATAATCATTTAGCAAGGCTTTGTTTTTTTAATGGTATCTTAAACAAGATAACCGCCCAGGCCACGCAGATAATAAACTCTAATGGTATACCTGAACATTGGGCTAGCATTAAAAAGTCCTTAATTAATAATTTTTCGGATCAAAGAGATGAGACTACGCTTTATAATGACCTCATGTTAGCTACACAAGGGAATAGTTCGCCACAGGAGTTTTATGATCGTTGTGTGAGTTTATTCTGCACCATCATGTCATACGTAACATTGCACGAAACCATCGATACTACGATTGAAGCCAAGCGTACGTTATACAAAAAGTTAACAATGCAGGCATTTGTTCGTGGTCTAAAGGAGCCCTTAGGCTCTCGCATACGTTGCATGCGTCCTGATAGTGTTGCGAAGGCTTTCGAATTCGTACAAAAGGAATTAAACGTAATTTATTTACAGAATCGTAGTGAACCGAGTAATGAGCGGAAGTCACATAATAATTTACACAAACCATTACCAATTGCCTCTATTAGTAATAGTAATAATTCAATGCAAAAACAGTTTCATTTTTCTGTACGAAGCGGCCCTGTTAGCAATTTTCAGCCACCGCAACAGATATTGAAACCGAATATTTCTTAGAATAATCCAACAAACTTTAACAAACCTGTCCCGTATGGTGTAGGGATACCATCGCGTACGCATCAAATGTTCCGCGCGCCACCACCTTCTTATAACCGTTTTAATAATAACTTTCCATTGCAACCGAGAAGCTTTCCACAAACCAACACAGGCCCTAAGCCTATGACGGCGTTAGTCATTACGTCGCAAAAGAAAAACCTTCGTTTGGACAAGTATCTGATCATGATTGGCGTAAAAGCGGTAATCCGCCGCCATCCAACTACTTTAAGACTAAAGAAATGAATATTAATGAATGTGCAGATTATGGTCAAGAATATTATTATCCCGAATACTATAATGAGCCTGATTATAATCCCTACGTTGATAGTATGTAATATTATAATTCACAGCTTATTAGTAACGCGATTCAGGAAACCGATTATAATAGTTATGTTAATTATCAGCCGTCATCCTATGACAATCCTCAGCCTGGCCCTAGTTCGAAAAATGAACAGGATTTTCAGAAACGCGGGATACTAGACAAATCAAAATAGAACTCAATCTTCAAACTCTACGACAGCTTCCTTACATTCAAATTCTGCAACCAGCTTTGAAACAACTTATTGATACAGGAGCTAATCAATCTTTTTTAGTCCTAACGCTGTGAAAACATTTTACAATAACTTTACTTTAAATATTGATCTGTTTGAAGTTACAAATGTTCATGCTACGACGCGAAATAATTATTCTACAACTGTCCCCACATTTAATGAATTTCAGAAATTTGAAGATATTATATTATTCATTTATAATTTTCATGATTATTTTGAAGGACTATAGGTTTAGATTTGTTAGAAAAATGGAAGGCCAAATTTGGTCTTTAAGTCAAATTATTAATAACGCGTAATTCTGCTAATCACATTCATACAGTGGTGAACATATAATTAGAAACACTTGCGACGTATTTCACATTATACAAGGCACATTGCCGTGAAACTTTTGTTTTTGGAAATAAAACAACAAAATGCATAGAATACGTTCAACAACAACTTATAATTAAAAAACAAATATCCGAGTTTACAATTACCATTTAGATATTTAGTTACGTACCAACAACTAAACGACATTTGCAGTACCATCCGTCATGGACAAGTAATTAGAAACAATAAAGAAATGAGGTAAAAATTAAAGTTATTAACGTGTTAACGTCATCAATTTCAAATTATATATGTAAAATAACGTTTGGTTTACTAAATTTCTTAAAAAATTATATTTAGTTGCATAGCCTTTGTTATTAATGACGGCTCTGCAACGACGTGGCATTGATTCAAGTAATTACATACATTTATCGAGTGGGATCGAGTTCCCTGCTTCAACAAAGGCTTCGTAAAGTTCATTTTGACTGGAATTACGTTTAACGGAGACTTTTTTTTAACGACGTACCACAAATTTTCAATAGGATTTAAATCGGGCCTATTTGCAGGGCAGTCTAACATGGTAATACGTTGCTCACTAAGAAAAGATTTAACACTGCGGGCCGTGTGTTTTGGGTCGTTATCGTGCTAAAAGATCCAGGTCACAGGCAAATGGTCGTCGGTGCAGGGAATCATTGTCTCTTCTAAGATGTTTTTGTATTGAAATTGATCCATTATACCTTCAATCTTACGGACGGGTCCAACTCCGCAACCAGAAAAACATCCCCATACTTTAATGTTACCACCGCCGTGTTTGACTATGCTCCTCGTGTATTTATAATCAAAAGCATGGTTTATTGGACGTCTAACATAGCGTTTGCCGTCTGAATTCATCATATTTATTTTTGTTTTAGCCGAGAATAACACTTTTCCCATTCTCGTACGGTCCAGTTAAGATATTTCTTTGCAAATAATAATCGCTTCTCTCGGTGTTGCTTGGTAAGAAGCGGTACCTTTCGAGAAACCTTCCCGAACAATTTAGCTTCCACTAATCTGCGGCGTACCAGTTTCGAGGAAATGTTCCTTGGATCATCAGGCGAAAAAACTTCATTTCTAATCTCATTGGAGCCTTTAAACGGGTTTCGTATAGCTACACGTATTATTTGCAAATCTTCCCGGAGAAACGTTTTCCTTGGACGAGCCTTTCTAACAACACTTTTAGTAGTTCCGTTTGTTTTATAATGAGCAATAGCGTTGAAAACTTTCTTCAAAGAACATTCTAGATGATTAGCAATTCTTCTATAAGTCCACTTTCGATCTAAATGTAATTTAACAATTCATTGCCTAGTTGATTCGTCACAACTCTTATTTTCACCCATTTTTAACAAAACTTATTATTCACGTAATTCCAAATTGACATTTAATTGCTGCCGAAACTACAGAAAAAGCGTAGAAAGAAGTATTCTTTAAATTTCAAAAATGGAACGTACCTAAATGGAAATCCGTAGTCTCTGCCTACCCCTCTGGGAAACAGGCGTGAATCTATGTATGTATGTATGGAACGTACCTTGGATCCTCTTTCTAATTAGTTGTCCAAGCGGCCAGTAATAGAAATTCAACTATCATTCATATTTAAGCTCTTTTAATAATTAAAGATGAACAAATTTTTTTTTATATTTTCTGAGTTTTACCTCATTGGCTATATTCTAGCATAGTTAATAGTGATTTAATCTATATATTTTTTACTCATAACGATAGTCATTCTGTGTTTACCTAAGTTTTATGTACTGTTTCTAATTATATGTCCACTACTGTATGTACAACTCACGAAACGTAAACTTGTATGAGGACGTCATACCTGCTAATTCCTCTAAAATACTTCGAGTACCGATTAATTTACATGATGGAGATGCATTTATTAATGAACAAAATATTTCAAAATGTCTTATTAGAAATTGTTTAACTACAGTTAGGAATAATCGTGGATTTTAGAAGTTTGCAACCCTACTTCTCATGATTTAATATTTTCAATGGACCGCGCCGTCCAAACAGCAACCTATAATATTGAGTGCACACGTACCGAACAACTGCGTTGCGACTCCCCGTATACAAAAAATTAACAAATAACGGAACGCGCTAATAACGTTATAGCCCGTCTACGTACAGATCACCTCAATGAAGAAGAGCGTATTAATTTAGAAATTTATGTCGGAAATATGCCGATATATACTATAGAGAAGGTGAACCTTTAACATTCACTAATAAAATTAAACATCGCATTCGGACTGCAGATGACATACCCGTACATACTAAAAGTTACCGATACCCGTACGTTCATAGAAATGAAGTAAAAGATCAGATAGACAAAATGTTAAGTCAAATATCATTAGACCATAGGAGTCTGCTTGGAGCTCTCCTACTTGGGTCGTGCCAAAGAAAACAGATGCATCCGGCAAAACCAAATGGCGTCTCGTAATAGATTTTAGGAAACTGAATGAAAAAACATATGACGATAAATATTCCATTCCCAACATTAATGACGTATTAGATAAATTAGGAAACTGCCAATACTTTACAACTCTAGATCTTGCAAGTGGCTTTTACCAGGTCGAAATGGACCCTATAGACATCCCCAAAACAGCTTTCAATGTGGAAAATGGACATTACGAGTTTTTACGTATGCCGATGGATTTAAAAACTTCTCTTTCAACGTTCCAACGTGTTATGGATAATGTCCTCAAAGACCTTCAGAACACTGTATGTCTAGTATATTTGGATGATATAGTTGTATTCAGTACCTCGCTCCAGGAACACATAATTAACCTGGAGAAGGTTTTCAGGAAATTACGGGAATCTAACTTTAAAATTCAGTTAGACAAATCCGATTTCCTTAAGTTAGAAACATCTTATTCAGGTCATGTTATAACTAGAGAGGGCATCAAGCCTAATCCAGACAAAATTATTGCCATCCAGAACTATCCTATTCCAACTACTCCTAAAGAAATAAAACAATTCCTTGGTCTAGTAGGGTACTATAGAAAATTTATACCCGATTTTGCACGTATTACTAAGCCATTAACACAATGTTTAAGAAAGGTAGGAAGATTTCTTTTACTGCGGAATATACCGAAAGTTTTGAAAAATGTAAAGCTCTTATAACTAATGATCCCATTCTGCAGTACTCCGATTTCACTAAAGATTTCATCTTAACAACAGATGACTCAAATGTTGCATTAGGTGCCATTTTATCACAGGAAACGGTGGGTTCAGATAAATCTGTATGCTACGCATCTCGCACTCTAAATGAGAGTGAGGTAAACTACAGCACTATCGAAAAGGAACTCCTTGCGATAGTTTGGGCTACAAAATACTTCAGGCCGTATTTGCTTGGCAGGAAGTTTAAAATAATAACTGACCATAAACCACTTCAGTGGGTTATGAACTTAAAAGAGCCAAACTCCAGATTAATTAGATGGAAGCTAAAATATCCAAGTACGATTTTACAGTAATTTATAAAAAAGGATCAAACAATACAAATGCCGATGCCCTTTCCCGTATTCAGCTTCATAACGAAGAAACATGTTCTATGGCCGTAAATGTATCTAAGCGTCCACCTTCAGTAGCAAATTCATCTACAGTTTCCGCCCACACTAGTCAAGAAAATCCTATTCTAGAAATCCCCATGGTTGACGAACCGTTAAATAAATTCCATAGACAGATTTGTATTAATGTAGTCGGAGATATTAAAAAGCGCCCCTCAGCATCCAAACCCTTTGAAACACATACTAGGACCACTGTGCAAGTATCTCAATCTAATTTAGAAGCCGATGTCATAAATGTTATTAATGAGTACGTCAAACCTAAAATTAAAACCGCTTTATTAATAAATCCCACTTTAGCTATGTACGATAATATACCCATCATCCAAGATAAGTTCAAAAGTTCTTCAATGAATTTAGTCTTAACTAAAATAGAACTAGACAATGTCAAAGAATATCTGAGACAACAGGAGATCTTAAAACATTACTATGAAGGAAAGACAAATCATCGGGGCATAAATGAATGCTATCTAGCTCTCTCACGTCGATATTATTGGCCGAAAATGAAAGATGAAGTAACAAAATTTATTAACAATTGTACCATCTGCGGCCAGGCAAAGTACGATCGCCATCCCATCAGGGAACGATTCAATTTAGTTCCCCCTGCTAATAAGCCATTTGAAACTGTTCACATAGACTTATTAACAATTCAAACAGAAAAATACTTAACAATCGTTGACGTATTTTCCAAGTATGCGCAAGCATATCATATACGAGATGGCACCGCTGTTAGTATTTTACAAGCTTTATTAAAGTTCTGCACACATCATGGCCTGTCTTTAACTATCGTATCGGACAACGGTACCAAATTTTGTAACCAATTGTTTAATGAATTTGCTTATTTACATAAACTAACTCACCATAAAACGTTACCACACGCGTCTAACGATAATGGTATTTTGGAAAGCTTCCAATCAACGTTATGAGAACACTTGCGTATTCTTAAATTAACTCATAAAGGCGAAGATGTTATCAATCTGGTGTCCTATGCTATTCTAGCGTACAATAGTGCAATTCACAGTTGCACCAAATGTCGCCCCTTAGACATAGTAACTGGACATTGCGATCCACGAGACCCTTTGGATATAGATCTAACTAAATATATCATGTAACATTATACACAGAATCACAGAGATCAGATGAAGTTAGTATAAAAATTGATAAATAAATAATAAATGTATAAAAAAAAATTTAATAATAAATTAAAATTAAATTCATAAGAATTGATAAATGAATCCTCCTTGACAGATCGTACTAAAATCATTGCAAACCACAATAAAGATCGCGAACCTGAAGTTGAGTATCAACCTCAGCAACGTATTTTCGTCAATAATCCCTTAGCAGATCGTCAGAAAATAGCGCCCAAATATACTCAGGATACCGTATTAGCTAACCTACCTATTCATATATACACATAAAAAAACGTAATCCCATAGCTGAAATCCGTCTGAAGCGGATACCTAAAACCGCGCAATTGTTACAGGGTGCTACTGGTCCTGACTGCTCGTTTGATAGCAGCCCAGGAAACAAACCCGGGGATAACACGTGAAAGCCTAGATGAAGGCTCAAGAATACTACCCTTTCGGCTTGATGCAACAAAGTTGATAACTCATTACCATACCTTTTTACAGTATATTAAGATTGAAGATATAGAGGACAAGATTAGCTTATTAGGAAATGATTTAGATAATTTTAGACAAAAACTAGATATAGATACTTATGCGATCTATGAACTTCAAATAGATTATCTTTTAGGCAAACCATTAAGAGTAGAAAGCCATTTAGAAACGTTAAAACCGGATCGGGTAAAACGAGGTCTCATTGATGGTTTAGGTTCTATCATAAAAAGTATTACAGGAAATTTGGACTATTTGGATGCAATTAAATACGATAATGCTATCAAAATCTTACAGGCGAATAACTTTAAAATTAGAGACGAGTTTAATAACCATATGAGTTTCAGCAGGGAATGGATGTCTCAACATTCTGACATTATCATGCAATTAGTAGCGAATCAAGTCAAAATTAACGAAATGTTATCGTTACTGTTAGACAAGAATGTTTATAGTGATAGTAATCTTGTTAGATTTGCAAAATTTAGCGAATGTTTAATCATATTAACTGAAAATTTAGACGAGATATTAAACGAGTTGATTAGGATAGAAAATATTTATTCATAGTTCTAGTTCTCATCATGCTATGGTCAATATCGATAGTTTAGGTTACATGGTAAAGAAATTAGTTAGAATTTACGGTAATGATAAAGTGTTAGATTTAGAGCTTAGAGAATATTATGACATAATTAAGGCAGGTTATTACTATTCAGGCAATCAGATTATTTAAAATACCAATATTTGCAGTAGACAGTTATGATCTTTATAAGTTATCAATAGCTCCTAACAAATTTAGACATGCCCTTATCCCTCCTTATCCGTTGATCGCAACTAATAGACAAGGTTATGTGTACATAGAGGCAGAATGCCCGAAGTTTAGTCATTGGTATCTCTGCGAAAATAAGATGGACCACCAGTTGCGGCAACAGCCAGATTGTATCCAGAATCTCATCATGAACCAAGCCCTTGACAGAAGCTGTGAAGTAACAACCATATCTCGGCAAGAATATCCATGGAGGAGCTGGACGCGAAGCACTACATTATATCTTTCCCTAACGAGACAAGAATAACACGTTATGCGCACGCGAAGATTATAACGTTTTGAATGGAAGTGTAGGGGGCGTCGTTATGCGTAAGAAATGATAGTCACATTGATATATACTTTCTTTACTGGTACCAGAAACTTATTATAGATATACAAGAATAAACTACATAATTAGGTACGCGACCTAGCTGAGCGGGTGTGAGGAGACGACTGCTGCGCTGCACACACACTGCGCGCCTTGTATATAGAATTAATGCGTCAGCAGTCTGTCTCTACACAATATGTGTCTCTACATTACTTCCCCCAAAATTTTAAAGAAAATTTTATTTTTTAAACACTTCAAGAATGTACAACTCTATAAAAATCATAACTAGCTTATCGCACTTGAATGTTACACAGAACTCTCTATATAAACAATGGGTGTCATGTATCCGGCGCGTTTCTCACAATGCAAACTCAACCAAAATGCGATAACTAGTGGTCCTAACAATATACAGTAGGTACAGTAATTAAGTGAAGTTGTTTATAATACTTAATACTTGAAACATGATATTGCATACACGATGTAAACTCAAGTTAGTTCTTCGAGCGAATTTAAACAATGACATAATTTTAACATATCGCTATCATTCCGGGCGGGGTAAACATTTTAAAACAACACAATATATCAATCTCAAAAATAAACTTATTACATTACACATCATTACTTTCCATTTGTCTAGGTTAAACTAATGGACTGCATTTACCGATAAATATATAAAACAAAAGATAACAAAAGGACTACCACTCGATTTTACGTAATTAGCGCTCCGTATGACGCTTATCGTAGAAGCTATTCATACGAAGATACATACGTTTGATCACTTTGCGACAGTCACATACTGCCAGCGACTTACACTAATACACAACGTTTGAGCTATGGTCCATGTGAAGACTGGCAGGTTGCGCCATTCAACACTGGTGCGGTATCTTGCCTCGCCCCCAGGTGTGATACGCGTGTACGCCGCGTGCACTGTGCCATTAAGTGCCACCGCCGTGTCCCGTGCCATCTGTCCTCGTCCATCGGGTATGCTGCAGTCCTCTTCTTGATGCGGAATCTGGCCTCGCACCCAAGTTTGAATCGCTTTACGCCTCATCCTGGAAATCCCATGTCGCTCCTGCTCTATGGTCTGCTTTGGTCGCTTTTTTTATATTTAGCTAAACAATGCAACCATGATGAGTGTGCTCGGTACCTCAGGTAGTCGCTTCTGTCGGCAGATGTTCCGTTTTTCGCTGTTACCGGTTTATGTAGGTTGTCGTAGCCTTAGCCTTATTGGTCTTCTTAAACAAGGCGAGTCGTCTCCCAATATTTTGCGTCTCCGTCGAACCTCCGTGCGCGTGTTCGGCTGCCACGTGTCACATGTGCAGATCCCACAGTCAGCAAGTCATGTGCGCGTGCTTCGCCACAACGGTGCCACTGAAGGCTGCGTCTTCATATGTCGAGGGTCATCAATGTAGGGGGCGTCGTTATGCGTAAGAAATGATAGTCACATTGATATATACTTTCTTTACTGGTACCAGAAACTTATTATAGATATACAAGAATAAACTACATAATTAGGTACGCGACCTAGCTGAGCGGGTGTGGGGAGACGACTGCTGCGCTGCACACACACTGCGCGCCTTGTATATAGAATTAATGCGTCAGCAGTCTGTCTCTACACAATATGTGTCTCTACAGAAGCTACCTGGTTACGATACCTGTTAACTGTTTCCAGTACACTACCGAATTTACTATTACAAATCTGAACGATCGTGTAGAAGGCCAACCCGTGCAGATAATGAAATAACATTATTCAGAAGATATTAAGGTAGCTACAGCTAAGATTCATCTCAAGTCAATTGATCTATCAAAACTACACGACACGCAATTCAGCATAATGTCGCAGCCTCCGTTACAACTGCAATCAGTACCATTATTTACATATATCATACAACTATTCCGTTGTATGTGCTACTATCCAGTACACTTGCACTTGGAATATTCGTCATTTGGAAACGATGCAAGACGTTTCAATTGAGAGCAAAAGGAACTGAAGATAAAATCTACGAGGAACCCGCAGAATCTGGAGCACCAAAGATACAGTCAGCAATATTTTCTCATTTCAAACCTCAAAAATAATTGCTGATCTGACGGTGGAAGTGTTATAGTATATAGCAATATATAAAGTGCAAGTCTACATCCGGCCTTATTGCGACACTTGGAAACAGCCATCCACGCGGAGCGCCAAACTGCTGACACGCACAACGTGATGTGCAATGTTCGTCATGCGACCGGATGTCAACTTTACCCAATGTCTACATACTTTTATTACATTATTCTGTATCTAGCATCGATCGGAACCATTCATTTAAATAGTAATTGTTATAACTCTGTAATTTCTACTGATTAAAGTTAGTATAAAATCACTTTGGTTTTTTTTTGGGTCCTCCGGCAGCGACTTACGTAATTCACGCAATAATACGACGACAAAACAACAATAAATTTTCACTTGTCATTAGATCATAACATTCACCCTGTCCTTCAAGGAAAACATTTTGTACCTATATTGCAAATAAACGGATTGATTGAAAAAACAACTTTGACACTAAATGTAACTGTTCCAGAGTGTGTCGCGGGAGCAGTTGGACGAGGCGCTGCGAGACCTGCAGGACGAGGGCAAGGTGACGGTCGTGAGTCACACGCACCTGCGCCTGTGCTGATCTACTCCGTTTTCACATTCCCTCGCAATCATCTCATTATTGCCAATTAAGTTGTGTTGTTATTTTGTATCTGTTATAATTAAGTATAAAAACATTTTCTACAAACTTAACGTTTTATTAAATTTAATGTGACTCCAAAATAAGTAAAAATATATTTTTAAATCTTTATTGCTATAGAAATATACCTTAATTTAAAGATGAAAATGAAAACAATTAAAGATTATAATTTACAAAACGATTACAAAAATTATCGTTTTGTACGCAACGCTATTGGTTGAAACGAAACGTGTCATCACAAGTCATTTTAATAGGTAACATTTGACAATTTATCAAAATTCAACAACGTAACCTTGTAACGGCGGGCATAAAATAATATATTTTTTCGTTTTGTTAGAACTGCACAATTGCTTAACTTTTTTCAATTACGATTACATATTTATTGTAATAATGACCGATACGAGTAATTTTACGATTTGCTTTCACTAATAAACCATTCTAAACATAATAAACAATTTCTGATCTAAGGAACTGAACGTCGTTACAATGTTCCGTCAGTTAACCCTTTTTCTTTTTAAACACTAAGGATGTTACTCTAAAAATCGAAATCTGATAAGTAGAATCGAATGCAATGATTACTTGTGAAGAAATATCACCATAAATTAATAACCACGTTGTGATTATAATAAAACATAATTATATTTATTATTCTTTATCATTGATGTTAGATACAATTTAGGTGGGATTTTGCTGGCAACACCAGTGCCTGTCGATGACGCCATGTCATGTCGCCATTACATGACGCAGTCTTTTGTCGTTGTGCAAAGTGACTGTGCGTTTTTGGTGTGCTCTCTGTTATTTTCTTCTGATCCGGCTTTTTATTGGACTGATCTTACTGACTACGTTTACCTGGCTATAAATTGGACTCCGATTGCTTAACGATTAGTAAACAAGAACAACATTACAGTCTTACCATGTCGAAACTGGGGAAAACGCTAAACAGTCAATCTCGCGAACTAGTGGTAAAATTGTACAATTATTTTGAACGTGAATCAGTTAACGATGGGCCTCTTTTACCATTGACACAACCGAGAGAACGCGTTGCCGAAGCATTGGGAATAGGGAAGACGACAGTAACTCAAATTCTGAAAGAGAAATACAGAAGATAATACTTTACGTACACCGAAAAAAAGAAAGAGGGACCAAAAAATTGTTGGCGTTGATAATTTTAATGCTGCTGCAATTCACAACCACATTTATGGATATTACTCGAGAAAAGAATATCCTACACGGGAAAAGCTAATGTGTTCGTTAAAAGGCGCAGACTTTTTGGCGGTAAATTGTCTCTATCAAAGGTTTTGAAATTGATTGGCTTTAGATTTAAAAATCTGACAAGTGGAAAATCCTGCTAGAACGCTACGATATTATTTTGAAGAGAGTAACATTCTTTCGTCAAGATTACAGATTGGGACAATGTCGTGTTTATTGACGAAACATGGTTGAATGCGAACTATACGGTTTCGCGGACATGGAACGATGATACAGCGGCCTCCACCTCAAAAGTTCTATCGGGAAAAGGAGCCCGACTTATTATATGTCACGCGGGATCAGCTTATCAAGGTTTTATTCCAGATTGCCTCCTCGCATTCGCCTCTAAAACTAAAAGTGATTACCATGAGGAAATGAACTTTGAGGTTTTTAAAGAGTGGTTTGAGAAGCTGCTAGTCAGCTTAGAAAACCCATCGAAAATTATAATGGACAATGCACCGTATCATCCTGTACAAGTTGATAAACCACCAACTCAAGCAAATAAAAAGCAAGAAATTGTCTCGTGGCTGGTAAGAAATGGTGTGGATGCAAGTCCAACTTTATTAAAAGTTGAGTTGTTAAATCTGGTACAAGCAACTAAGCCGTCCAAGCTCCGCTATGTAATCGATGAACTAGCCCTAGAGCACGGACACGAAGTTATTCGATTGCCTTCCTACCATTGCCAGTATAACGCCATCGACCTTATTTGGGCACAAATAAAGGGTCATGCAGCGCGGAACAACACTGAACCACCCTCCAGTACTGCTAAAATGATGACTCTGCTAAAAACTGCGTGTGCAGAAGTCACTACAGAAAAACAAAGAAAATAATTTTACAAGATTTTGAACGAGATGTGAGAATAGACAATATTATTGAAAATGAATTAATAATATCCCTGAGTGCTGACAGCAGTGATGAAGATGACAATACTAATAACAGTTCTGATAATTCAACTGAATAAATGCAATTTTTTTGTTAAATTATGTACTTATCTTATTTTGCTCCTTAAATTTACGAAAGAAAAAATAATAATGGGACAGGGATTCGCCTGATGATTTTTTTAAATTCACACATGTTTCAAGTCCGTATCGATTCATTTACTTTAATCGATGTTTTTAAGCAGGTCACCTCACTATAAAGATAAAACTGACAGACGTCAAATGTTACCTATTAAAATGACTCCACTTTAACCTCCGAGTTTTGTTCGAAGAGGTTAATGAAAACACTATGTGGGTCTGTGTGTCTGTCTGTTAGTGGCAGGCATGGCTCCGGAACCACTGGATCGATTGACTCGTAACTTGGTGTGCAGACACCTTGGGGTCATCCCTCGGTCGACTTTGAATATGGGCCCTGTGGGTCAAAAGACCGCCGAGATATAGGGGGCCACATATTTTAAATGGAAAATATTGACTTATAACTTTGTGTGCAGACACCTTGGAGTCATACCTCGGTCGAGTTTAATATGGGTCCTGTGGGTCAAAAGGCGCCCGAGATATAAGGGTCACAAGGTCATAGGTCAGGGGATATCCACTAACAGAGTGATTCCAAGGTCCAGGAGAAGTCCAAGGGAGAGGCTTTTGCCCAGCAGTGGGACATTACAAAAAGCTGATGGAAAAAAGAAGTCACATGAACACGAAGAGGTTGAATCCTGGGTTTTTATTACCCATCTCGTTGAGTTTTACCTTGTTAAGTGCATTGTTTTACGTGTGTGGGCATTTTAAAAAACAATGACTTTGTTCGAAAAATGGCCCTTAAAAATAGAAAATGTATATTTGGTGTTAATAATGATTTAAGATTATTCTTCAATTTGTATATTTTCAGATTATAATAAAAGGGTTTGAATTATATTAGTAGTTTTAATGAAATATCCAAATTTAATTGTCTCTATAATGGTGTCTATTTTGTGACAATTTTGATGACTTATTACGAAAGTATACGTTTTGCTATGATGTGTTTTCGTATCATTTTAAAGTATATTTATAAGGAAAACCTCTAAACTTAACAAATATTAACTCAAATTTGTATTTCCATTATATAACAGATATCATTGCCATTATGTGACAACTGATGCAATATAGTTATACATTTTTTAGTTTTCTGAAATATAACTCAAATGCATCCCTTACTTTTTTTTTGTATGAGTAGCTATCTATAATATGTAATAAATGATGTTTACCGTTATAATTGTACTGCTAAACGAAATTTATTAAAAAAGTAAATTCTACAATATATTTGGTGACCGTCACAAAATTTCCTAAGATGGGTGTACACCGGCGGCGGGTGTGAACTGTGTCAGGCTATATTTTATAGATTAGATTAGAGTATATATGAACATGTACAACAAAAATAAAACACAGTTAAAGCAAATCAACGAACTGTTTATTACAATGTTAACTGTTTATTTATTAGCCTCATATTCTTCTGGCCGTTCATTTTTAAACCTCTCCCTGTACTTTCGAATTCTCTCAGCTCCACTTTGAAACATTTTGTAATTTCTGAAATATAGACGTAACGTTTGAAATGTCTCGTGTGCAGGTATGTCTGTTTTTCATCTCTTGCTAAGCTTCCTCCACTCTAAATTTATTCCAGATGTGGATAAATTTAAATTGTTGGAGACCTATTGCCTTCAATTCGCTGTTCCTACTCTTCCCTCATATTTAAAAATCTTAACACGGCACCACGTACAGATATTTGAACAATGATTGCTTTGTATAATATATGTTGATGCTTGCTAAATATGTAATGGATAAAATAATAAAAAATACACATCAAAAGTGTCTGCCAAGCATGTTTATTTTTTAATACTGTCACAAACATATTGTTAAACTTAAAAATCAAAATCTCATCTAAATACAAAATTTTATCCAAATGGTTAATTAAATAAAAACATACACACAAGAATCGCTCGTTAACGGTTTAAAACGACATTGTTTAGAAAGAACATACCTTATAAGATAAGGAATGTTGTTTCTAAACAATGTAGTCTTAAACGGTTATTGTATATAACTACTTTGATTCTTTTTCCTAAGACGAAAATCATGTGTGTAATTCACATGAATATTAATATATTTAATAGGCATTGACGAATTCGGTGATGTACACCTAGCTTTATCGTCACATTTTCGGTCAGGCTATAGCTGACGACAAATAATGTCACCATACAAACGTCACATTTTTCTACTTAGTTAAACAAAATATTTTATTTTACTTGATTCGTTGAAGACTCTTATGATTAAATAACGTTATAGTATGAAATAAAGCTTTTTTTAATGTATGGAATAAACAAGAAAAAGCTAAAATACGAGTAATAAATAAAAAATGTTGTCACAATATCTGACTGATAAAACTGACGCCTGGCTCCTGCGCACTAAGCGTCCTCCTAGCTCGCTTTTTGAAAAGAACTGCCGGTGAATTTTAAAACGGCCACAGAGAACACAATGTTAGCATTGTACAACAGAGTAAAAAAAGTAAAAAAACCTTTCTTGTTACGCAGAAAAGTACGTCGCAAAGTTTGACATGTCCGACGGTGTTCATTTTAAATTTGGAAATAAACCGCTTCCTCTATTTTTAATACTTTGAATGCACACTGCTACACGATCAATCATCATATAGCACAGTTAGTTATGGTTAATTTAAGATAATCACCTCCATAATCTAGTACATACAAAATTAACGGGTTATGAAACATTTTGTGAAGGCGTTTTTTGGGTGACACGTAATATTAGCAGGTTCGCTAGTTTTGAAATGAAGTTATTTAATAGATTCTCGATAATCAATAGGAAATAACTAATAGAAACTGGAAGATAGACTATGGTTCGAGGTACAATTCACGAGAAATAAATTGTGAACTTTGGTGACATGGGAAAAATGAGAGGGAGTGGTTTTTTTTTATGCCCGTATTTATAAGTTATTTGTGTTTTCTTTAAATGATTAACAAAATATTGATTCTCTGTGTAGAAAGACAGTTATGTAGCAGTGATGTTGCGAATATTCGCATCCGCATCAGCAATCGCGCAGCTTCCGCATCGATTTGGACATTGCATCCGCAATAATCAACGCAGATCTTAATGTGGATTCAGATATAGCGTAGGTTACGATAAGATAGAAATCAATTGTTCAGTAGTAAGTACGTGTTTAATTTATGACTTTTCCTTACTGCCTCTGTGACGCAGCGGTAGTGAATGCGACTGCTGTGCATGAGGTCTCGGGTTCGAATCCCGGGTCGGGCCAACAAAAAGCTATTGGGTTTTTCTGGAAAGAAATCTCAATAGCAGCTCGGAGTTGGAAGTTGGCGGTGTTAGACACCCCCGTGCCTCGGAAAGCACGTAAAGCCGTTGGTCCTGCGCCTGATCTCTCTCCGGTCGTGTCGGATTGCCGTCCCATCGGATCATGAGAGTTAGGGAACAAAGAGTGCATTTGTGTTTGCGCACACACTTGAGCACTATAATATCTCCTGCGCAGATGGCCAGTCTCTGTTAAGACTGGCCGCCGTGGCCGAAATTCAGTCTTGAGGACATTATTAATTTATGAACCTTTGCAAAACAGGCTTGAACCTGCGAAGGCGGTGATATTAGATACTTTTTATTAAATAAGATGAACAATTTTCATCAACTACTACATCCACAATTGCGGAGCTTCCACATCGATTTGGACATCCGTATCCGCATCCGCGGATGTGAGAATTCAAATATCCGTATCCGCATCCATATCCGCGAATGTCAAAAATCTGCATCCGCAACATCCCTCTTCTGTAGCAATGACTGATAGTGGTTACGTTCAAGTCCAATCCGATAATCTACCTAAAATAGATGGTTTTACAATGACCACAGTAAACATAGTATAATTTTTTGTCCTTTTACTAATAGCATTATCTCTTCTCGTCTCTGTATCCTCCTAATATGTAAACAAGAAAAATAATTATTACTTATAAAAGGATACTTCTGAATTGTTTAGAAAGTAAGTAATCTTTCAAACTTTAGCAAACTGGGGCATGAAGCCTGTGTAGGTAAATAACAATGATTCCAGTATAAATCTCGTATTTACTTACGTTAAAATAATCTTTACAGCAGTATAATAAAGTACTTGCAGACGATACATTATGTCTAGTCATCGCCTTACACCACTTATTCCTCAAGTTCGTATCTCGCGGTATACGAAAATACACTTTGTCAGGTGCATGTGTTCGTATTTTTTTCACATAGGCTTAATGCTATATTTAAAAAAGCTTTTCTCTCCTTTGATATAGTAGAAAGTTACGTTTTTACCTTGTATTTCATATAACTCAGTCACGACCTAAACACTTGATATCGCGAACGCTGACGTCACATACAGTTCGCGCCAAAATAGCAGTGTGTATATGTTCCGAAACTGAAGTCTTCATTTTTTTTTACTTTCTTGATTCATATTTTATAAGGATTCTATATTCCCGATAACATAATAACTTACAGAATTGAATTTTTGACCGCCACGTGACAAAGCAATATGTGTCCAGCACGCCACGGACACTCGCGACTTAACGTTTAAAAAATATCTGTATATTTATTTATTATATTATTTATATCATGTAGTCGTGACTCACGACTACATGACAGACATTTTTTAAACGTTAAGACAGACACTTGTTTAACGTTGTTAATTATGTAGCTAGACTCATCCCAATTTATATTATATGAATTGCTTACTATTTATATCATCCATATTAGCATAAGATCACAAAAACGATGTAGTTATTAAAGAATGAAATCGTAGCTTCGCGCTGAGAGCACGCTTTTACAAAAGTAAAAGCGTTACAACCCTTTGACTGCCCTGTCAAAAAAGACAGGGTGGTCAAAGGGTTATGCATATTCCCTATAACGGGTATTCACGATGCGACCTTTTCAAAATATGTCGTAAAAGAAGTCTGTGTCATTAACGTATGAATGTGAATATATTCATACATGATCTAAATCGGCTTTTACATATTACACAAACCAATTCGTTTTAGTGTCAATATACCTATCCGTATTTTTTAACGGTACGTAAAGAATAAACAAAGCTATCATTTATTCACTTACACATTAACGTCACTGAAAAAACAAATGTATCAATGGTTGACCACTTGAAAGTATTAGAAGTAGATTGTCTTAGATGGCAGAGAGCACGCGTAAATAATATCAGCCCTGTATATAAAATGTCCCACTACTGGGCACGGGCCTCTTCTCATTTTGAGAAGGGTTAGACCATAGTCCACCACGCTTGCCCATCGCGGGTTGGTAAATTCATATATCTTTGAAATCCTTATGAAAAGCTATCAGACATGCAGGTTTCCTCACGATGTTACCCTTCACCGCTGAAGCGAGCGACAAAAATACGATTTAATTCAATCTACTCATTGTTTTCTATTTATTTGTACTATAGACCTTCGCTATAAGCCACGCGTGTCGCAGAGAACATCTAGGTTATTAATAAAACACTAAATTCAATAAATCATGTTTATTTACACAATATTTCAATCCGTGTATCAAAAAGCCTGTGGCTAAACAACAATACATTAACGAACTCGCATTACATCTAACTGTAGTCAAATAACACCCTTGTGCTTTAAGGCAAACGTAGGTACTCACAGCATGTTCATGTGCTCCTCCGATCGACTCGAGGATACAGTGCCAAAAATATAAATAGAAGAAACGTATTAGCCAGTTCCTGCATATATTATAATATTCTCTGAGCAATATGCAGTATTTTTAAATCTAAAGCTTTGTATGACCAACTATATTATTTGTACTGTATATTTTACATACTACATGCCTGCTGCCTATCTTTACGAGGACGTACAGGCTTGATGCTCTGTTATATATCTGCTTATACAGATATTAAATTGGTCGAGTTATTATTATCGATAAAACGGTAGTGAGCACTATCGAATAATCAAAAAATTGATTGTTCTGCAACACTTTTGTAAATCGTAAAACTAATGCAATTTAAAAATGTTACTTCTCAGATTGCACTTCAGAATTTTTTAATATCTTATATAAAGTAATAAAACTGGTTACAATTTGTTAGTTAGATTAAAGCTGGTACTCCGTAGCTGTGCAAGTCCTACACGTGACACGATCTCGTACAAGAAGAGGCGACGCCGAAATTAACAGAATAATGACGTAGCAATTTCTAAAAGTTGAATGAGAAAGCTAAAATAAATAACACATTAAAAAGTTTTTGATCAAATCAAGGTACTAACAATTACTTGCCAACATTCTGTAAGTTGTGTAACAGTCGTTATAACAAAACTTAGTTATAAATAAAATATACCACTTACAAACATAATTAAACAATCTATTTAACTTCTTCCATAAGTCAAAGTACAACAAAATCATCCATATTTACCCGTAACCAGTACAACAGACAAAAGAAATCTCTTATAGTCTGTCATTGAATGATAACATGACCCCTGTATAATATCATTTTGCCAAAAGTGTAGAGAGAAATGTTTACAAATCTAATAATTCACTGTCAATGAAATATAAAACCTATTTCTTTAGAAATAAGGTTCCAAGCAGTAAGGTAGTTTTAGAAAGGGTCGACAAGATTCTTTAATAATAATACTTGACTTCATTAGCTTCAAGCTTAAATCCATTAGGACACGACGTACTGTCTTTGTGTCCAGCAAAACGAGATCTTAAACCGTGTTAGTCGATTTCACACAGATCGACTAACGCCCCCTCTAAATAGAACAATTACGACGAGTAATCGTCTTAGCTTAGAACCGAATGTGCGTAACAATAGTGAGTAAATACTAGTATTGTATCGTTATCAAGAGGTGGTCGCGTTATTATTGTTAGTTGTGTTGGTGGCGGGGTCTGGCGCGTCGCCGGGGACGGGCGCGGGGGCGGGGTCCAGCGCGGGGGCGGGGGCGGGGTCCAGCGCGGGGGCGGGGCGGCGCTCGGCACTTTCGTCTGCGCGCGCGCACGTCTCGAGCACGAACTTGTTGAACAGCTCCGGTTTGTCGAGGTACACGTGGTGGCCCGCGCCGTTTATTACCTACAAATTTAAATAAACTTCAGAGCCAGTAACCATAAAAGCCTTACCTAAGTAATAAAATATAATAAATTATGCTTTTTAATAATATAGTAAGACTTCATTTTGGGTTTTCGGTTTTATTCATAGGCCTATGTTAATAAGGTCAACCCCTCTTATTACAATATCAGAAATTATAAATATTCTAGACTTCATTTTGTCCGCTGCTTCGCTCGCAGATTTTGTCAATAAATTTCGATGCCTCGAAACAATACTTTTTTATACGATTCGTGCATCCATGTTCTGCTTAGCCTAGGATCGAGTGTCATACTGTCTATTTTATTTGTTTGATCGTTGTTATTATTCTTTCTCGTTTTGTTTTTATTTTATTTACGTGCCCATGTGCGCTCTAAATATTAATCTTAGTTTTAAACATTGTTTTACAGTAAGTGAATTATGTATACAATTCCTTATTTATGAGAAATAAAGTTGTAGTTAAACCAAAAAAAAATACTGATTTATGAATGAAAAGTATCCTTTATCATTTTCTGTATCCTTGCAAAATTTCATGATGATGATTGAAAGCGTAAAGTCAAAGTCTTTATTTCCATATAAATGAGCAAACAATTCTTGGACACGTTAATTAACTATATAAGATATATTAATAAAAAAATTAATAATAAAAATTAAATAAAATGTAGTATTGAAAAAAGCCTGTTCGAGGAGTAGTTTTCATGAGAAAAAGCAGGCAAGAAACTCATGGCCACTCTTGTTAATGGCCAAATGTTTATTAACAATATAATTTTTTATTTGTTAAAACTTATACGCTGCTTTTAACAAACAAACTCAAATCCTCATTAATAGATCAGTGTGGAGGTTAGTGGTACCTGTACGTAGGTGTTGGCGGCGGGCCGGTGCTCGGTGAGCACCTGCCCCGTGCTGTTGTCGACCCACGAGCGCGAGCCGTACAGCACGGTGATGGGCAGCGTGGGGTCCAGCTGGTCGATGCGCCGCACCATCGGGTTCTTGGCCCAACCGAACCCGGTCATTAGCGTGTGGAACGCACTCTCACCGCTTGAAATAGAAAAGCTTGCTGCTTTAATCGTTCAAGTTTTCGATGATTACACCTAAATTGGGGTTTATATTTGCGAGCCCTAGCATTAGGCATATGATGCCCGCTGCATCAGAATCATATTGAGCTCTCAGCCCGCGTTATACGAGTACAATGATCACTTCAGAGAACAGTTTAAGATATATTACTAGAATTTACTCATTAACATCGACAGTCGTGCATAGTGATGCCACCCATCAGTGATTTTTTTTATGATGATGAAGAAAGACATATTGTGTGATATGCCGAGTACGTGAAATTTTACGTTTGTCATGATCATTATTAACTAAGTGGCGTAACAGTGTAAGTGGTCGCTCGCCATTGTCATTGTCACACTGGAGTGTTTTGGTTTCGATCTCCATGTAAGGCAACAAAAATTGTGTGACCGGTACACAATTGTTTATGAGTCTGTGTGTTTATGTATTCGTTTTTTGTTAGTTTGAAGTTTTTCGTGACACGTGACTAGTGCGTGTATTTTATAAGAGCGTAAGTTTATAAGGTTTACGCTCAGTCAATAGTGACAGATTTACAGTCGTGCACATTATACATATATAGGTATATATGTATAATGTGCGCGATTATATTATAAAAAGGAAAGATTTGATTTGTTGTATGTGTGTTTGTTTGTAAGGATTTAACACTACTCAACCGAATATATACATTATTTAAAAAAAGGACTATCACTCACACAACCTATCCTACTTTTACGCGAGCGAAGTCGCGAGCAAAAGCTAGTAATACATAATATGCAGTGTCGTGTGTCGCGTGTCGCGTGTCTGCGCACCTGGGCGTCTGCGAGTTGCACTGGTAGATGTACTCGGGGATGAGGCGCTCGGCGTCGGGCACGAGGCCGCGGTACTTGCGCGAGATGTCGGGGCGCGTCTTGCTCACGAGCCAGCGGCCGGCCGGGCCGGCGGCGCGCACGGCCCACAGCGGGTTGAGCGGCTGCACGGCGGTGGCCACGGCGCGCACCCACAGCGGCAGCTGCGCCTTCTCGTAGGCGTTGGGCGGCCGCTCCGGGAAGCCCCAGGGGTCCGCCAGCACCAGGTGCCGCACCCTGCGCACGCGCGCGTCACTGCCGGCCCAGTGCCCCGCTCTTACGGGCAGCCAGCGTAAGAGTAGTCACACTGTTACTACGTAAAATGTATCACTCCTTACTTTCCAACTTCAAAACCTTTTACCTAGGACGGCAACGCGTGATACTCTTATAATGCAAGCCACCACGAACAAGGAAGACCGCTTACCACCAAACGAACTGTAAGGTTTGTTCATCACCTTCCTAATATAAAATACGTTAGAATTCAATGCTAAAGAAAAATGCAATCTAAATATAATATCTCAAACGTAGCAGGTACGTACAACAGGCTAATCATTGCAAAGTTAATTATAATTAATTATTTATTAAAATTAGCACTGCAAAGAAACTTAAGTGCCAAAATATGACTCGCCTCTCGGGGTACTTCATGGCGTAGGCAGTGGCGATGTACCCGCCGAGGCTGTGCCCCAGCAAGATGAACTGCCCGAGGTTGACCTCGCGCCGCCACTCCTCCACCGACTCCACCCACTGCGCCTCCGCCTTGCCCGCGTCCGCCGCGAACTTGGGCCGCGAACTGCGCCCGAAACCTGCACTAGCAAATAACTCATGAAACGTACATCACACCATTGAGCTCTCGTACATAGAATACTCTGTACTGACACATTATGTATTATTCCTTCAGACCGAATTTCAATTCGAAGTATTATTAATAGTAGGTAGTGTACGCGCAACCATAAAAGCGATCTCTATTACCTCGCTCTCATAGTCCGATGGAACGGCAACATGACAAAACCAAAAATAAAACAAACAGGACAAACGGCTGAATGTGCTTGCCGAGGCACAAGCGTTAATCATCGCTACCTTACTAACTTCAGTTTGTTAAGAATGATTGTCTAAAAACATGTCTCCATAAATAATGTTATTGGGTATAACTTTATTTATGGATACATGTTTTTAGACTTGTACACATAATATTGTTCATAAAAACGATCAAGTATGATGGGTAGCTGCCGAAACCTGCACTTCACGAAAGCGCCGCGGCGCCGCTGAGTCCATACCAGTCAACCCGTAACCACGATCAATGGAAGTCAACATTTTAAATGGTTACCAGCGCGATTGGTTATCTAATATTGTATTATTTATTATGGGATTCGAACTTAGTATAGTGGGAGGGTAACTCTCGTGAGACTCTAGCTAGCAGTTAACGCCAAAATAAGCCTGATCAAAATTCAAAGCAATTCAATTGTTCGATTACCAAACGGCGCAGATTTTTATTATTTTGATCAAGTTTGGACACATAGAAACCGAACTTGTACAACACAGTTGCGTACATATAATTATCATTAGTAGACAAGGATCCTTATACATTTAGATGACGTCGTCAAGGAGCTACGAGGCGGGACGGGTTTTAGAAACTCATGACCACTTTTAAACCTAAATCGCTAGAAAGTTATCATACCTATGACTATATATAATGTTTTAGTTTAATTATGTAAAATACATAGTATCAAGTACTGCAGGTACTGTATGTACTGTAGTACTAAGTAATGTTTAGTAGTAGTTCAATGAATAGTAAGTTGGCCATTCTCCTTGTTTTCAAGTCTACGCCAGGGTGTGTCGGCGAAATAATCGTTGCACCCGGGCGCCCGGCAGTCTAGAGCCCGGTCGTTGGAGCCGGGCCAACTTACATCACGTACAAACTACTTATCGCGGCTCACTACGCGGATCTCACGTAACTGATACTATCGTTATATTCAAGCACTTAACCTGGATCTCGGAAGGAAATGTGCCGCGTGAAATATTCACAAGGAAGTCTTGTTAACGGTTCAAAAATTAAATTCCATTTTACATCTTTACGGATTTCGTTTTATTTTAATATTTGTCGACGTGCTGACAATGTTGAGAGAGTATAGTTATGCAAGATCACTGCTAGTTCTGTATCATAATCTATACATACATACATACATTAAATAGATAAGAGAAAAATAGATTAAGATACAATATAATTTGCTATCAATGTTGTTTGTGTAACTTCATCACTTTACGCAGAGTGAGTTCAGAATCAATTATATAAGCCATTAGTTCCCAAAGTGGTCCAGGTGGACCTCCAGGGGTCCATAGGAGACTCAACAGAAGTCTACGTTGGCGTGACAAAAAATGGGGGTCCACAATTCGTAAGGGAGGGACCCACGAAAATTTATTTGCTTTTGATAACGAAGAACTAAAATGTTGGCTTGACTTCACCTGTCACTGTAGGCAGACAATATTTTAAGAAGCTCAGCAAATGTTACTTGTAAAAACTTGCATACTCCATATTCAGTACCAGTGGCCGTGAGTGGCCTCGAACCTAAAGATTTTTCGGTAGTGAATTTCTAAAGAAAGGTACAGGCCCGAGAATTAAAAAAATAGAATTAAAAGGTCATTCTTCACTATGGTACTATGGCAGAAATGTAGCTGCAAGGGGTCCACCGTAACCTGCTAAATTTTGAAAGTTGTCTATGAGAAAAAAGTCAGGGTACCTCAGATTCTAAACTATTAAAATAAAATATGATAAATTTTAATAATCTTGCTATACCTACCTATAGTCTGTCCTTTAATGAGTGCTGGTCTACTAATAGTTGCCGCCTGAGGCTGTGCTTGCATATTGTCCCTGAGCCACAGTTTACATTAAATATATATACTTAATACAAACTGAGACTGATACTCAGAGTATTCATTTACTAAAAACAAAATTAAATTTGTTGTATATAATAGTTCACGAGATTACCCGTACATACATACAAAGCAGCAAATTTTACAATTTCAAAAGATTAGAACAATGAATATATTTTCTAAATGATTGATGTTCACGGCATCGTAGTATGGCATCGGTTTGGTTGGTACATAGAGCACGAAGTCAGATCATACTTATAAAATAACTGCATGTGCAGTGACGTGTGCTGTAGCAAGTGAACTGTAAATGTTACCTAATAAGTCGATAGCGTAGACGGGCCTGGAGGCAGCGAAGGCGTCAAGGTTGGGGCACCAGAGCGCCAGGCCCGCGCCCATGCCGTGCAGCAGCACGAGCGGCGTGCGCGGCGACTCGTCGTTCAGCGAGATCGTCCAGATCTTGTCGCTCTGCCCCACCACGCTGCCGATGTCTACGTAGAACCGCTTGTATGCCGTCTTTAAACCTGCGCACACACAATGCCTAAGTTTATAAGAGACTAATTGACCCGTGGAACTTTGTCTGCTTCACACAAGAGAATTTTCCCCATTTCTGCAAAATTTTTATGGATCTCCGCTCCTATTGGTCGTAGCGTGATGTTATATAGCCTATAGCCTACCTCGATAAATGGGCTATCCAACACTAAAATATGTTTTTAATTCGAACCAGTAGTTCCTGAGATTAGCGCGTTCAACCAAACAAACAATCTCTTCAGCTTTATAATATAGTATAGATAACACAGCATTGCGTCCTTAATGTGTCTAAAGGATAGCAGGGCTGTATCATGTCGATACTATGCCAGTCATGTTTAGGTTACACGAAACAGGACGCTAGTACATTGTAGGAGAGCAGAGCACTAGGCTACTGACATAACGACCCAATAACTCCTCAGTCGCTTAAGTATGTAGCTGTATTAACGGAACAGAGAAAACAATCTGAGGATCTAAACATATGTGTATTCGGCGCAAGTCCTTCTTAGTAAAATTGTGTTTTACGAAACTTACTTTTCAAATGACATCTTCTAAATTGACTTGCCTTCAAGTCGTCGATTATTCTTCAAAATCAACGAAAGTTTGTTACGTGTTTTATCAAACTTTTTTGTCTTTAACAAATATGTATTTATCAAAGTATACTAATCCCGAACCTTTCGTTATTAATCAACATGCAAGGTCGCGGGGAAGGAGTGTAGCTACTATAGTGTAGTGAAACGCGAAAATCGACGTTGAACAAATTGATTGAATTTCCACAAAAGCCGTGTTTGTTTAAAATGCAGCTCGTCCCAAGCGCTATCAAAACACATAATAAGAAAGGAGTAGAAAAACCGCCTCGTTGGACCCACGGCATGAGTTACTGCATATAGGCCCTACCGCCTATTTAATATTTTAAATAAGTACCTATATACATCGACTCAGTCGGGACTCCATCATATGATACGGTGATCCCGAAGGTCAACTCATCTCAATCGGGCAACCGGCTGTATGCGCAACTACCCGTGACCAACTGACCATATTTGCGTGACCAAGGAGATTGGGAACCGTTATCTGTAAGAATCGTATTATGAAAAATCTCAAAACTACTATGCATGGGGAAAAGCCTTAGTATTGTAGTAGAAAGTCCGAAGTATCATAGCTCAATGCTAGCTTAACCTGGTTAAAACAAAGTAGGCAACTTTATAAACTTACAAACTACAATTGTTACATTGTGACCTAAATACAAGCTAGCAAAGACAATTCTACTAGCAATGATTTTGTTTGAATTTGGCAACGACTCTTCATTGTTTGAGCCGCAGTCCACCGCACTGATAAGCCACACAGTAAAGATTTTAAAAGCTTGTGACCTTATTTGCGCATATTTAGGCGGCGGGTTGGCAGGGATCCGCAGTCCTATCTGCAAACACGTAGTGCCGGGGTCCCTAACACCCGCTCAGATAGCGGCGCGGCCGGCGGTACCGAATCGATACCGCGCGCTACCTTCACCTTCCCTACTTTGCATTATCCGTAACGACGCGATGTCGAGCGTGACGATCTTTAATAATAGTCCTCACATCAAGTTATTACGTAAATTAAACAGAGATTGTTTTTACAATTTTATTATTTAACTGACTTATGCTGTTTAATTTTTGTAGGTAAGATTTAAGCTGTTTGTATGTTGGTTCGCTTAACCAGTTTTTCTGTTATCAGAATATTTTAAAGTTACTGATTCCTCGTTTATTATTGCTGTTCAGGATTGTTGAAAATTGGATTTACGTACCTCAGAGCGTACAAGGACCTTCTAGCCTCAAACTCTAGTACTCACAAAACTTCTTGTGCCTACCTACTAATAGTCCGTCCTTCAGCGTAATGACGCCGGCGGCGGGCGTCCAGACCAGGGATGTTGTGGATGCAGGTTTTTTGACATCCACGGATGCGGATATTTGAAATCTCACATCCGCGGATACGGATGCGGATGCCCAAATCGATGCGGCAGCTCCGCAATTGGGGATGCGTTTGTTGATGAAAAATGTTTATCTTATTTAATAGGTAAAAAGTATTGTGTCTGTGGTAGAATATTATATAGATATTATTATATTCATTGAAATTAAACTGCTATATACGGATTTTATCGCGTTGTTTATTTGACACTTTATTACAAAATTTTGGTGAAAAACATTGGTGTTACTATTTACGCAGAATGTAAATAGAAACACCAATGATTAAATTATGTTCGGGTACTTTGAAATAACTACATACACTGGAACATTGAGACAACTGCCATCTTAGTCTCCCCGTGACCATGGCTGCTGAAAAGCAACCGAAACGTCGGGGAAAGTGTAAAAATAAATGAAATCTAAATAGTTTAATAATAATTTAATTAGCTTAAAAATTAATAAAGTTTAATAGTAGTAGTAGAGTAACAATTTTCAAAATTTTGTAATAAAGTGTCAAATAAACAACGCGATAAAATCCGTATAAGTATAGCAGTTTAATTTCAATGAATAATATTCGCGTAAATAGGAGACAATATTATTATATTATTTAATATCACCGCCTTCGCAGGTTCAAGCCTGTTTTGCAAAGGTTCATAAATTAAACACGTGTCTACTACTGAACAACTAATTTCTCTAATATCGTAACCGACGCTATACCTGGATCCGCATTAAGATCCGCGTTGATGATTGCGGATGCGGATGCAGATGTCCAAACCGATGCGGAGGGTTCGCGATTGCGGATGCAGATGCAAATATTCGCAACATCACTGGTCCAGACACTATACTATTATCTTTCTGTCTCGATATGTCGACTCTCTGTAACTTGAGTATAAATATGCCTATAAAAATATCTAATATTTCCTAGTATTAATATCTATAAATATTACAGTTTATGACAATTTGTTACACAATCACGCATAAACCGTTGAAAGGATTTGGATGAATCTTTACACAAACAAACTGGATTTTGAAATTTGGATCTCTAATGTTATTTTAACAACACTTTAGTTCTGAACTTGATAAGTTGACCCGAGTACAAAGTTTCACGCAGAGTACAGAGTAGAGTAGTTCATCCCACAGCATTAATTAAACACACTAATGCACTAATTTAATGTGGAATTATGTCTTTGTTAGATAACAGATCGGCAAGCTGGCTAAGGTCACTCGCAGTTAAATGGACTGATAAACCTAATCTTATCTGCGTGTATTAACGACTAATAATAGGAAGTCTACATAAATAATATACCGTGACTAATAGTAGGTACTTACTGACAGCCCTCTTATCCTTTTAAAAAGGAAATTGTCAGTAGCGGGAGGGAATCTGTCCATTAAACATAATGACCAAACATGCATAGCTATGACGGTAAATGATTGTCTATTTTATTAAGTTGGCTAGCGTATAGTCTTCTAACCATCAGGCGCTGCATACGCCAGGCTACGATAACATAGGATACCATTCCTACAAAATGGAGTAACCATAATGATATTAATACATGATCTATCCCACTGCTGCGCACGAGCCTGTTCTCACTGTGAAAAGAAGTCACAAACCAAAAACAAGTCCTTTTAAGAACTGTGTACTGAACGTATAGGAATGTACTACAGGGGCTGTGTCCACGTTGTAAGATATCTGAAAGTATCCAACTATAGATTATTGCGACTTTACACGCATATTACGTATGTCGTATATCATATTGTTACGTGCTGGGTTCGACAGATAAGAATGCAAACAATATTACCGACTAAAACACGTTTTATTCAAACACAATTAAATTTAAAACACAACAAACACTATACCACACTTTTTCACTGTAACTGCTTCAAACTCCGTAGTATTTCCGCTTCCGTTCGCTTCGATGAACACTTGACCGCTTACGATTGTAAACTGACTTGGCGGTGCGCGTGCGCCCTATTTATACGCGGGTAAAACGTTTCTAGAATTTTATAGTAACGCTATAATCGGTATGTAAACAGTACGATGTTTCGAGAAAGTACCAGCGTTATCTTTACGATTCTCGTACGCATACCTACTATGTAGTTCCGTAAGATGTCAATAGATGGCGGTGTAAATTATAAGACGTAACTGCCGAGTCTTTCCCACAATGCCGAGAGATGTCACTGGGCGTAACAATATAAATTACTTAAACGAATGTTTTAAATCCCATTCAAGCTTCATATTATTATGCGACAATACATTAGACGCATTAAACTGCACCGAGTCTCTCGATACACATGCACTACAAAATGTGTTCCTAGTTGTTACATTAATACCATCGTATAGAAAACCAATTATTTAATATTAATACGTGAAGCATAAACTTAGTACCCGTTTTTACGAAAATTGCGCGGACGGAGGAGTATGTAATTTGCCACAGTTAAAGTTTATATGGAGAAGGAGGGGCCAATTCCAATATTTTTATGAAATATGCATTAGAAATACATTAAATTAATGAAAAAACACTACACGCACATAACCATGCATTTGACACACGCAGTCGAATCGCGTTCGTAGTATTTCGACATTGTTCGTCTGACGTCGTACAATTCAATGTAACTATGGTTACCTATACCTTATTTATATGTAATAGAGAAAAACAGAAAACAATGTAGCAAGCTTAGGAATTTTGGTCGAATTTTGACCACTAGGCGACCGCTAGTTTTTATTATACCGTGAGCTCAAAGTCAAGTATATATACCAATTTGATTTTAGAAACAAATGCGCTAGTTGCGTTTGCTAGTAAATTTAACCGATAACTCATTAAAAATGTATTGTTATTACTAAAAGTGATTATTATTAGATAGGTACTAAAAATTATTACTAATAGTGATAGGTATATTAAACAACCTTGTACTTTGATTAAAGAGACACATTTTCGCTTATGTTTATCAATGCTATAATATTTATCTAAATCTGATACTACTAGTACATTTAGTGTCATAGTTGATCAAAATTAAAATATTTTGGAATGTAGAGAAGGGAATGAGTAACATTTTGGTTTCATAGCTGCAGTAGTAGTAGTAGTAGGCAGTAGGCTGTCGGGCAACAGTCAGCTCTTTATGGGTATAAAGTTTATAAATTCTACAGTTCCGTAATAGCCGAAATCGTAAATTATAAGACATGACGTCATGGCGTGTGCCATTAACATCGCTAGAATTTTGTACATATAATTTATGTTTTTTACTTTTTACTTATATACCTTCTCTGTTTGTTTATAACTCTTATTATACAAGTACTTGACTAAATGCGACACGTTGAAAAACACAGCAGGGAGTAAATTTATTTTTACCGAATAATTGTTTATTTTCCTAACTCTACTCTTATCATCTACTTGTATTTCGAGCAAATTTTAAATATCAATAATGTCAGATATTTGTTCACTTTTTTATATCAATAATTAATTACATACTCTGTTTTACATTGTAGGTATGATTGCATGCTACATGACATAATGGTTTGATTAATTATTATTATCCAAAGACATAACATTGATAAAATATTAACTATCACGATTGGATTTTCAAGAAACTGTTTGGATTTTCCTTTTGTAACTTTTTGCTTCTTGAAACTATTGATTTGGTAGTATCACTTGAAACATGAACATTAAATAACACCAATGTAACAGTGCTTTCTACAAAAATAAATAATTTTAATTTGAATAGAATTATGTGGTTTATGTGCGTGCCTTTAAAACTAATAAAAAATAAACTTTGACGTAACTTGTATTTAAGAGAGGGGAAGTTCATTAGACTGCACGTTGTGCGCTTACCGCCAGAGATAACGACACAGCCGCGTACCTGATCGTTATCAGCGCACTTGTACGCAACCATTGTTTATCTGTGCGCCTGACGCGACATCCCGGAACATAGTCATTGATAAATATTTGAGCTGCACACATTGCATCGTCAGAAACATAACTTAGTCTGTACCTACGGGAACAGTAATCTATCAGACCAATGCAACGAATTTTGTAACTTTCACTAGTCTGTATCAATGTGTCGGCTTCAGATATGTAGTTGTTTAGGTTTTATGGATGCATTTTTTGTATTTCTATGCTTGCTATGGACCCCATAGTCGATTACTAAATATACTATGGGTATGGATGTACTCGTAATATATGACTATGCGTGGGCTCGGACATTAGACGTTAGATTATGGCTATTAATTTAATAGGTGTAATTATCATCAAGTGGTTCAATTTATATAATGGAGATCGGCAGAGCCGTCGCCAGCCATGCAGGGGCTCTGTGGACATAAGAGTTAATTATACGGGTAGAAATTACTGCTTGCGCTACTTATATAATCGAGAAGAGATGCAATTTATTCAGTCTACTTTGTTAGTTTTAAGAAACTTTGCTACTGAGCTTTGTCATTTAATAAAGTACTGCCTCCTGGCGGACTTTACGCCTGCGAAGGCCTACATGCCTTTATTGTATTCAGAACTAAAAGTGGGTATAATTCTTTACGATCGGTTCTCTAAGGTCTAGCCTTCCTACCTTCTAGATGTAGGTATGTAAAGAGTCGTTGTGCTGTCGGTATATCAAGTATTGGATCGTGTCCTCGCCGCGTGGATCGCATTGTCATATTTTAAATAGGATCAGTAGCGCAGCGGTATTGAATGCGACTTCTGTGCATGAGGTCTCGGGTTCGAATTCCGGGTCGGGCCAACAAAAACGTATTGGGTTTTTCTGTTAAGAAATCTCAATAGCAGCCCGGAGTTAGCAAGTTGGCGGTGTTAGACACCCCGTGCCTCGGATAGCACGTAAAGCCGTTGGTCCTGCGCCTGATCTCTCTCCGGTCGTGTCGGATTATCCGTCCCATCGGATCATGACGGTTAGGGAACAGAGAGTGCACTTGTGTTTGCGCACATACTTATGCACTATAATATCTACAGCTGCGCAGACGGCCAATCTCCGTTACGGTTGGCCGCCATGACCGAAATTCGGTCTGGAAGACATTATTAGGATCAGAAACTGGCATGATAGTGGTGTTGACAGCGTTTGTAGGCGATAATAACCGCTTACTATCAGGATGGTAGCATATTTGTTTGCTTCCTAAACTTAACTAAATAAACAGCACCGCGGTGGAATGAACAAAGATATTCAATAAGATAAATATTTATTTTGCTTTAGCATTTACGGTAGGTACGCTAAAATAACAAACTTTTTTAACTTATCATCTCTTGAGAAGTAAACTGTAATTTTAAATATAATTTGATGATATTTATTTTGATGGAAGGTTAATAATTTAATGTATACTATATTATAAAGCTGGAGAGTTTGTTTGTTTGGTTGAACGCGCTAATCTCAGGAACTACTGGTTCGAATTGAAAAATTATTTTAGTGTTGGATAGCCCATTTATCGAGGAAGTCTATATAACATCACGTTATGTCCAGTAGGCACGGAGCATCAATAGAAAATGTTACAATATCGGGCAAAAATTCTTATGTGAAGCAGACCAAGTTGCGCGGGTCAGCTAGTATAAATATAATGAAGACTATACTGAGCATGAAGTCTCGATTCGGCCTAAGAGTTGATGACAAGGAAATCTCAGTAGATGACAATAGGCCACTATATACTGGAGGCTACAATTATTATAACTGGCGAAATGTGGATGTAATACTGCTCAACGTAGCTCTTGGGATATGAGACGTGTGACGATATGTATGTAATAATAACAAACGATCTCAGTGTTTACTGGGTTATAATTATATCGCTCAGAATGACAGGTGTTAATACGCGCGTCAGCAGTGACCTCACTGCCGCACTGATTGGACACGCCGTGTATTTGTGTATAATGAGTGGTGGAAATTGTGTTTTTGGATGCATTTTTGTTTGAGTTTATTTACAGTTGGTATGTTAGCTGTGTTATAAATATTAATCAAAAAGCGCCCGCTTAAATGATTTGTTACGGCTCCGCGCTGGCATTGTACAAGCTCTGCTTAGTTTGGGCTAGATGATGTTGCGTGTATGTGAAAGGATATTATATTATTATATTATATTGTCCAGGTAAGTCGCAGCGCAGGTGACTGTCTTGTAAATTAAATATAAAAAGATCGTGAGATGTCGGTTCAAATTAATAGATTGGACACGTTACGTAGTTTTTCTGTCACAAAATTCTCAGTGATAGTGTGGAGTTTGCATCTATACCTGGAACAATGCAATAAGCTCGTGCTTTATGCTATGCTCATGAGTTATCGGGCACGCGCAGGTGGACCTGTTCTCTGGCTTACTCCTCTGGTAAACACATGTTATTTTGTTATATGAAATAAATAAACGTTTTCTTACATGATAATATTGTCTTCTCAACATTGCGAAGCATCGCATCTGACTGACGCGTCCAGCTGAACCATCCGCCGGTCCAACTAGAAAAAAACGAACAAACATCATTACACTGCACTGCCTATGTGCCAACTGCCAACGGTATTATATATTATTATATAATACCGTTAAATGTTTTATTATTATTTATATAGGTATGTACATAATTAATTAATATGATTACGGAGCCATCAATGCATGCCTACGTTAAAATTAATAGAACCATGAATTTTGCTACATTCATTATTTTTAACAAAAGACAACGAATGTTTATAAAATAACAAAGATTTCGCCTCCTTCATAGGCCTCTTTATGGGAGTATAGACATAAAACAATCTGTGGTAAACATTAGCAAATTCTTGGTAGCAAGTACGAAATCTTGTATGAAACGCTGCAGCTATATAAAGCAATTACGTTGTTAAGAACGTAACGCATTACGCATTTGTCATGCTTCGGGTTACAGGCGAGGGTATCCTTCCCGGGCTACTTTCAAAATTCGATGTGAGGATTTTGTCGCCTCGAAACCACTGGCTAAAACGTTAAGATAAAAATGGCATTTAGAAGGCTTCCAGAACTATAATCACGATATGAACTACTCTGAATATTTCTAGAAAAGGAACGGTAAACTGTATCACTACCAACTAAATTAGAGGCTCCATAAATTTCAAACTTTCGTAGTTGCAATAATAACTTACAGCTACTACGTCAGAGTTATATTAGATACGGTTTTTACAAGCAGCAACGTTCGTAGCCATATCAAACCGATATGAACGTTATAAAATCCGTGAGCGTTCAGCACGTTCCAACTCGCAATGTCTGTTTAACAAATATGTTGCCTATAATAATAATGTTATACATTGATGGCTCCGTAAATTCAACAGGTAAGTAAACTCACACTTAACATAAAACTGTACAATAAACAAATTAATATAATGCAAATAAAAACAATGTTAATCATTTGTTAGTTTGGTCACTAATATAAACAAAATACAAGCTAGATTATAAGATATAGATATAGAAGCAAAATAGAATAGCAAAATAAACTCATGACGGAAGTAAATATTTATATTGGCAATATTGATATATTTATAAAGTATAATTAGCAAAGACAACATTTTTTTTTGTGTTTTAGGTAATACCTAGATAGTATAGGCATAACACCATGTTTCTTGCGACGTATCAAAAGCCCTTGACAGTCTCTGGTACGACAACCTTACCAGCAAGCTGCCTTCCTTTGGCCTATCCACTGATCGCTGTGGTTAGATATTAGATTTCCTAAGACACCATACGATTCCTATACTTTTTGTTGGCTTCTCGTTCGACTAATTAGTAATTAATGCTGGGGTTCCACAGGGACCAGTACTAAGCCCGGTATACTTAGGAAATGCAGACGACACGTGGTTATAAAGAGGAACATGTGTAACGCTAGGGCCAGTGCAGCGCGCATACAGTTGCTCAGCGAAACTAATCGATCGCATCGATTTGTCTTTAAAGGCAGTCTCTGATTGGGTCGGTGCCAACCTGGACAGGTTCAATGCCTCTAAAACCCTGGCATGTCTATTCCGAGAGTGTGGTCAAACGCAACCTCAACCTCAATGAAATATCAAGGACTCCTTGATGTACCTACTAATTACTGAGGTCAGAAATTCTCTTTTCTCTTGCATTTTCAGCTTTATCATTATGCTTTGATCGTTATGTTCAGTCATTTTAAAACGTTGAACTGCATTAAAAGCTTAGGGTTTATTATAGCCCCTGTGAAATATGGCCAGAAAGTTCTAAAATAAGTCTTAACTAACTAAATATCTTAGTCAGCTCACTGCTCATTAAAATGAAACAGTAAAATGAATTAAATTGTATGAAAACTTAGCGTCCAATATTTTGAGTTACGGTTATGATAAGAAATTGTTATATAAAATCGATTAATAGTTTCAAGATCCTATATTTGAATGTTGGTCGTAATAATATCAGTACATAATAATCGAACTATAACGAAAATATTCGAATAAAGATCTTATGACACATTGACAAGGCACAATTTTTGGATTGTGTTGGCCGATCGTGTAGCTGACCTTTTTCATAGATTCTTGCGCCGATCCGAATCAATATCCAATAGTGCTAGTACTACTGTATTAGTTTACGTGTTGACATATAATTAACCAACAATTAATACATCATCGATATATATTATAATATATATCGATGCACTGAATTTTCAGTTAAGAAATTGAATTGTGTCATGGCACGGGATAGCAGAGTGCGAGGCGTTTTATATTTTCGACATCCTCATATTGCGACCTTGCGAGGCAAAAATTTGCATATACGAGTACGATTCTATGCCCGGGTCCCGCCCGGTAATGCGGTAGTCGACAATAGATTCATCTTGTAATCTGTGGAATGTGGAATCTAGAAGTAGAGAATTATAATATAATTATTACTATGTGTTTGGACCTAAGTTTAAGCACGCACAGAAGACGAACTCGCGACCTATTTTACCAAGACCTGCATGTATTGTAACCATTTCTTATATATACCATTGTACCTATTTAAATACAAGCACTATTGTAACTGCCTTTGTTCCACAACCAAGTAACAAAATAAAGGTACACTTCAGACATCCAAGGCCACAAGGCTTAATGGTTAGTTATGTTATGACTTATGAGTCATGGTACAGAGTAAAAATAATCTCAATACTTGATTACTTTTTGTACAGTAATTGAATAGTAAAACCTGTTATTTGGAGCTTGAGATAAATGGAATGGATATATTGGTTGTAACTCAGAATGATTGAGCAAAACATAGTTTGAAATGTTCCTAACAAAATGGCTTCAAGGTGCATAGAAGCATCCACAAAAGAATGATAGCATACTTTAACCTAATAGAAATTTGATAATTATTTATAATTGCCTAACTATTTTATAGCTTTGATATGGAATTAATTTAAACTACAATATATCCTATTAATTGTAGTTAATATAAAATAAAATTAAAATAAGCATGAAAGAAATAAAGAGTAAGCTTTTATAATTATAATATTGACATCAACTGGAATGATATCTTACTTCCATATTATAGATATAACAGTTCCAATCCATGTCCTGCTAACTGTACTGAAATTTAAAAAGAAAACCATAGATTCTTAATTCAAACCAAAGAACAAATTTTTGCGATAGACATACATAATTAAATACAGGACACATAATAAAAAATCATGCATACTGTCACTACAAATTCACCTAATCTTCAGTTTATGTAAATAATACAACAAAGAATAATCAATTCTTTAGAGACTCTTTCGGTTACAACATTTAGTTTTAAATTACCGTACAATGCTACAGAAACAATGATACAGTGGAATATTATTTTTATGTAACAGATGCATACATTCAAGCTTTTAACACAATATTCTATAGGGGACTGTCACACATACAACTTTATTTTGCTAATTAATTATTAGTCTCCTATACAAAAAGTATTTACATAAAGTCTAATACCATAAAGTAGACATTTGAAACCTAATTAACTGGCAACATGCACTCACAACTCTTGAATAAAGAACACAAGCATCACAAGTTTAACACAAAGTCACACAAATTATAGAACTAATGTAACTTGCTTGTCCAACACCATTGATGTTGTAGTGTTTACTTAGTTATCTGAAAATATATCAATCATTTACTGATATTTTGCATTAAAAATAATAATAGCATTTGGTAGCATTTTATTAAATTTTTACTGCTCTAGTTTCTGTTTTGTTAGCTTAATAAAATAAGTACATTAATTAACTAATAAAATATATATCTCTAAAAGCTAAAAAGAAAATCTGCTTATAATATTTTAGTCAGAAAATTAAAGAGAAGCTGGAAATGTTAAATACATGTTTGGTTTGCTTGTATCATTAAAACTGTTAGATGTTCACATGACTAATTTAAATTTTTAAGCCTCTATATCAACAATGTGCAGCAATGCTTTACATATTCTCTTTTTGACTAGTAATGTTTGATAAGAATTGATTATAGCAACTACTATGCAACATCTACAATGATAAAATGTAATGTGTAATAAGTATTAGTAGAGAAATCTTACAGATCAATGTCTCACAAAGTAAAATAGTAAGTTTCAAAACAATAGCTGTCATATCATAATTATATACATTATATATTTGCATTACTCTTAGACAATAACTTCGTAAATAAACAGACAACCTTGAAAATCATACAACTAGAATGTTATAATGTGCAATATAAGTAGAAATTATAAAAGAAATGTACTGTGCTACTGAGTGTGTCACTCGTGTTTGTGCTGCTAATGAAAGTCATAATAACGTAATGAAAATTACCTCACGAAGCCAATAATGACATGATAGATTAACGGCAAAAGATACTGAGTCCAAATATAACAACACGGAATGTGAAATCTTGGCATAACAGACGAAAGACATCAAGTGCGGACGGATGAAAACCTACAACATGATTAGTTCCTATTTAAGGGCCATCAAATAAAATGAAGCAAACATTATACTGAGCATGGTATATGACAATTATTATAAAGCAATATTGCGCAATAATGATATGCCGAAATTTACCGAAATTAACGATATAAAATATTATAAAGAAAATACCTGGATTCAGTAGTCTCAAGATTTAATTCACTACCCATTTGGTCACTGATGCTAATTCAATCTACACATATCACTTTGCACGTCTTATTTAATTAAATCGTTATCAGCACGAACACATAAGCCCATGTTATTCTTCTCAATGCGTAAAACAAAATGCCAAAAATTTATTTGACTGATGCATTTATTTAACTGTCATTGGTTGTCACATTGACGTTTCTTAGAAACGTTCAAAAGATTATTATCTTGCAAAGGTTTGAGATTCTAAGTTTTGCTAAGCTAATATATTACTGAAAGAGGTTCAAATTAATTAATGAGTTAAAATTAATCTTTCAAAACATATCAAAGATATTTAGATGGCTAGGAAGGCGGTTTGCTTAAACCGCGAGACTTACTAATATTAGGCAGCTACAATGGGACAAGCTCTACAGATGATCGAGAAATTAAATATCGAATAAATATACAACTGTATATCAAAAGTATTACATTGAATTATTATTAAAAAGTATTACAGATAAAAATAAAATTAATTTCCCATGTTAATATTTAAAAACTATATAACATTAAACTAGGTTTCAGAATGCATTTGTTTTGCCTTATTTTTATAACGCTTGCCTATTAAAATCAAAATGATTATTAAATTGCGTCAGCGTTATCTGGCTGATGTAATATTGAACACGTACTTAGAATAATAGATCAGTCTAGTTATATTAATACTTAAGTACTTACACCATAAACGCCGCATGTTACCATGTCAACAAGCTCTAATACAATACACTAAATAAAAACAAACAGTTAGTGAAAACAAAACACATTCATTTAAATAAAATGCAGCTTTCGACAGTTCAGCCTGTGTTTAAATTGGAATTAAATCATAAAGTTACTCCTGGTGTGGTAACTATAGCGAAGTATGACGGCACACACCCTTGTCTCACGGCATCAGCTGGATATGACAAAGTACATATACATATTTAATACATTTAAATGTTTTATATACTTCATTACGAATATTTCAACGAAATCCAGGAAATCTATCATTATAACGTCTCATCTGTAGATCCATTTATATATATAATTAATAACATATTTTTTTTTAATATCTAGATAATAATCCACCACCCTCATAGTGGTATTGTCAGCGGGCGCGCACAGCAGTCACAAGCACATGGTGAGGTTTCCGAGTTGAATCTCAGCCAGGCCATAATAGCACTTGCGGCTGGCCCGTTGAAGCCAGACACTAGTCGTGATATGCTGCTTATTGGATCGCCTACTCAGATACTAGGTTCGTGATTACAGACAAATATCAGTTTTTCATCCGGTTGCTATCACACCGTATGTTGTACAAGTCCAGCATCGTGGCAAGTAGCAACCAGTGACGTTTTATAAGACACAAAGTAAAAAAAAGGTGGACAAATTGCCACGGACCAAAACCTAATCAGGGCCTGAAATGCGATCCATCATCCAACACTTTGTAGATCATATATCAATAGAGCACTCAGTAATTTCACTGAGTACTATGTGCCCCTGCATATCCTGAGAAGACTCGGATAACCATCAGAAGATAGTATTGGAAAGTGTGCATGCTTTACAACAATACCTGCAGAGTACAGTGCAATATACAGGTATACTGATGAATGTTATTCTCCTAAGTGATGCAATATGTATCTACCGAATAACAAAAAAGTATTGTTATCTAATAATATTAAGTAGTACACTCGCGCGATTGTATGTATCTCACGTAGCTACTATGTTTATTTCAGCATACGACGTCCACAACAACACAGATCTCTTTTTTAAAGAAGCTCCTGATGGCGTGAACGTCATTATCGCTGGCAGTTTCGGCAAATACACAGAAATGTTGGCCATAGTCGGCGGCAATAGCTCAGTACAAGCCATTGACTGGGAAGGTAATGAGGTGTTCTGGAATGTGATCAGTGGGAAAGTCTGTGCTATGATTACGTTCGATTTTGATAAGGACGGAGAAAATGAGGTAAGACTATATGTTGAAACATAGGTAAACGTAGAGATAAATTAATGACAACATGAGAGATACGGCATAGCGTTTTCGTCTGTCAAACATGACGCAATCCGACTGAATTTCAGTCGGATTGCTTCTGGCTTTACCTAACCTTTCAGACCATCCTAACTAAATAATGTGGTGTTGTATTGTAGTGAGTAAGGTTTTCAGAGCTCATTGCAAAGACGCTGTCAGCACAAGGACCTGTAATCTTTTTCTTTGGACAGTAACACACAAATAAAACTCTTGATTTTAAAAGTGTCCATAAGATACAGTGTAGTAGTAGTAAAACCTATGCCTATAGAGAATATATAACTATCTGAACATCTTGACTCCCAAATGGGACAGAGGTTTAAATATTATCCTCTTACCACTACCACTATATCGCATGTGCGTTCAGTATCCCTATGCCACAAAAAACTGTGTATGCCATAAATAATTATACTGACTTTATTTTTATTGATATTGTCTCAATATATCACACGCATTATAACTATTAATCGTACGTTGCTTATTGTGATAAAGTAACTGAAAACATAAAAGAAAAGAAAAGAGAATATATGAGATGAAAGGAAAATAACAGATAATCGGCGTAATAGAATCGTATTAGAGCCTCTAGAACCAGTACCTAACTATTCCTCACTAGTCGAAACGCATTTAATCGCAAAAACAATGTAACTAATCGATACCACAATCGTAACAGAAGGTGGTGCTACCTTGCCTCGGGCGGTAAGTTTTTATTCATGCTCTACGACTCAGAGATTTCAATTTTATTAATTTTGCCGATTTTTCTGTATTACGGTATGGTTGCAGCTTCTTATCGGTTGTGACGATTCCTTCATAAGAGTACTAAAGAACAATCAGTTCATAGCTGAGATATCAGAGACAGGACCCATACTATGTCTTTCTCTTGTCACTGAAGTCCGGTTCGCATATGGACTGGCTAACGGCACAATTGGAATCTATGAAGAAGGAATCCGTCTTTGGAGAGTTAAGGTGACAAAGAATATTCATATCATAGATTTTATAAGTGACTGTTTCTCGTTAATAATTATAATAATTTCTCACAGTCAAAACAAAACGCTCTCGCCCTTCAATGGTCCGGAGAGTCTCTAGCGTGCTGCTGGTCCAATGGACGTGTGGACTGGCGCGAAGGCTCATCAGGGCGGGTGCTGCGACGTGTTCAGATGCGCGCCAACTCAGCTGCTATGTTGTTGGCTGACTACCGATCTGTTGGAGCCCCTGATTTGGTCTGTGTATCTGACCGGGGAGAGGGTAAGTTAAATAATGAATTTATTTACGGATATCACCGTGCAGCGTTTAAATATATGATATTAATACAATACTATACAATTTACTGTAATGTGTTTCAAAGATAAGTGTTTGTGTTTATTATTAAATTGTATTAGCAACGGTCGAAGGTCGTATTTCTATAGATCTGAGTAGTAATTAAATTAAAGTAGTTAATGTTAAAAACTTTAATTTCGATTATATATTTAGGTAACTATGCTAGTTTATTTAACCACTAATACCATTCTAGGCAGTAAGTATCACTATAGCGATTATGTTACCCCCGTTAAACTTAAATTATATTTACCAAGGATTACTTTTAAGTAATAATCCATCTTATATTTCGCCAAAAGGTATTTTTAAGTATTAGATACTATACTGGAAGCCTAACCTCTACTCTCAAGCAGCAGGTATACCCTCCCGAGCAGGTATGCATATCAAACCCTTTCCTTCCTGGAGGAAATACCAGCAGCTTACTTATGGAATTTGATGAAGTTTTAAATCTTTCCGCGACAGTACTTGGATATCCTCCCTACCAAGAGACCACTGGTTTCAATGCCGCTTCAAAGAATGTACCGTCAGAAGAAGACCGCATGGCCATTACAGAGTTGTTCAATAAGAAACAAGCGCTTCTGGTCGAACTGCAACATTATGAAGCGAACGCTGCAAGTGGAAGTGCCAGCTTGGAGAGTTTGGAAAGACCGGCAACTGCAATGCCTACTAATACTCGCTTGCAGGTTGCAGTTGTGCATTCTCCAGATGAGGTATGTAATAATTTGTTTTTTATCGATAGGTACTTCATAAAGTGGTTTCTTTACCCAAGTATTTTCTTAAATAGGTACAATTGCTTTTACGTTTGGGTCATAGAAAATTCTTTTAGTAGTGTTAAGTATTTAGGATTCGCTGAATAACATGTCAAAAACAGTAGTTTCCAATTAGCCGCTACATAATTATATGAAACTAAATATGTTGAAAACTTCTAGGGTTGCTTACAACTAGCAATATCAACTAACAACGAGACGATAGTTCGTGCTGCTCTCGTGCTGGCCGAGGGAATATTTGAGACGGGCGAGACGTACGCGCGCCACCCGCCGCCATCGCAACTTCGATCCCTACTGCATGTGCCTCTCAGACCACCGAGGGACGTACCAGTCGACGTCCATATAAAGGTTATACAGTTTATGTGTATACAAATGTTTTTGAAATCACGTTGCCTTCTTCTCTCTGTCAGATACCTTTAAACCGCTTAGTTAAGCTAAATAAGCGCTTTGCAGGTATAGATTCTTTAGATGTAGGTATGTCTGATAAGACATAACTACATCTAAAGAATCTATCAAGTACCTAACACTAACAGAGATTATACGGTTCCCTATTTAAAATCCACTCCACTCAATGAGTCTATTCTAAGAGCAGACAGTTTGTGAAGATAATGTTTGTAGTGGGTTAAGTGTTCTATATACGAACGAAGTTCTAGCTGATGGGAAAATGCCGTTCTATATATACCACTTTAAGATAAACAACCTGCTTGAATTTTCCAAAACTAAGCAAGTTTCCTACAATAGCCTTAAAAGTAATGTCAAATAAATCCCGTCTATTTACAGGCACTTATAGGATACCCTGACAGTGAACAGTTCCACATCTTCGAGCTCACGAAGCAGTTACCGAGATTCTCTATGTACAAACTGGCCCCAAACACAATGGCCATTAAGGGAACTAATTACGTTTCGTTCAGGATCACGGAGAGGGTTCAAAGGATTTGTATTTGGGTGAACCAAAACTTCCTTTTAGACGAGGAGTTGGAACTGGAGATGGAGGAAACAAAGGACTTCCATGTTCATTTCGTTTGTTTGAGAGATCAGTCGCATTTATATCTGGACTTTGGAGCTGATGGTCAAGTGAAGTTCACCACTCATGACATAAGGCTCGCCGGGGATCTAATACAGAGCCTGGCTGTTTATTTGAACTTGGGCGACTTACAGGTATGTTGTAACGTTCATAACTTGATGATTAGGAATGGGGAATTCGCTCTTGCCAATCATTGAGGACGGTACCAAGAGTTCAGGTCTGGGAAGTACAGTCACCCTCAAAACGATAAAAGTACAGTCATCCTCAAAAAGATAAAAGTACAGTCAGTGTGATGTATAGGTACAGAACTAAGTTTCATTAAAATGTCTACATCCTTAGTGCCAAAATGCTGTATTCGTTATTAAACAGTAGTTTTATACTACGTTTTGGAATAACTATCTAGGGATACAAACTTATGAAACATCTACATTTCAACGTTTTGAAGCATGTGTTTACTTACAATTGACATGTAACTAAAAGAAAATTTTACCGCCCGGAGCGATATACAATTTTGCCGTCTTCTTATTTAAGTATTTCGATTTAAAACACTATAAAGTTATTCTAAAGAACGTCGAGAACAGTCATCATTATTGTGTATTGTACCCATTCCTTTTGTTCGTCATTAAATGGTTGAAATATGTATTTAAAAGATATTATTATTATTTATTGTGAAATTCTGCCGCCCCCACTACGCTACGCCACTGCAAGTAACAGTAAATATAATATTTTGCCACAGCAAATGCATACAATACCTAACTTTATGTATTAGATGTAGAAATTTTGATTTAATTTTGTTCCATATAAATAATTACTGAGGATGACTATACCATCTCTAACAGTAAATAGACGTAACAGTAGTTAAACTACTTAGCACTGTTTATACGTTTGAACCACCGCGTGATAGGAGTATGTTAATATTCGGATCAGGTCTTTTTCTTACGGAGCATAGCCGAGAGAGTTTTGGCCAAAGGTCAAAAGGTCTATTGCGCATTTGTTGATCTGGAGAAGGCTTATGATAAAGTGGTGAGGAATGAACTTTGGTCGGTATTGTCCATGTATGGAGTGAATAGCACTCTCACGCGAGCTCTGAAATCTCTTTATGATGATTCCAGAGCTTGTGTTAGGATAAATGGGACCTACACAGAATGGTTAAGCATCGAAAAAAGTGTTAGACAAGGCTGTGTAGCGTCACCTTGGCTGTTTAACCTATACATGGACAATTGTTTAAAAGATTTAAAAGATTGTGTTTGGGGATTAAGAATGAATGAGTTACTTGTCAAATGTCTTCTTTATGCCGATGACCAAGTAATACTTGCGTCATCTGCAGAAGAGTTGCAGGCGATGGTAACTATTATGCATGGTGCTTTTGAGAGTAAATGAATGAAAATAAATGTAAGCAAGACGAAAGTAATGGTATTTGAAAAGGAAAAGTGCGTGACGATGTGTAGTATTATGATTGATGGAGAAAAAGTGGAGCAAGTGAAAGAGTTTGTATATTTGGGTACTTTGTTTACAAGGGATGGTAAACATGAGGGAGATATTGAAAGGAGAACGATTGCGGGCAACAAAGTGAATGGAGCTCTATGCGCTTTTATGAACAGTCGAAATGTTTCTGAAAAGGCACGTTTGGCTGTTCATAGAGGACTATTAGTGCCCCCATTTATGTATGGAAGTGAAAGTTGGGTATGGCAAAAGAAGCATGAGAGCAGAATAAATTCTGTAGAAATGAGAGCGCTGAGAAATATATGTGGTGTGATTCTGAAAGATAGAATAAGGAATAGTGTGATTAGAGAGAGATGCGGCATGAAAGTGGATATAGTGACAAGAATAGAAAAGGGTATGTTAAGCTGGTTTGGGCATGTAGAAAGAATGGACGAGGAAAGACTGACTAAGAAAGTTTATAAGGCTAGTGTGAATGGAACAGTCGCAAGAGGAAGACCTAGGCGAACGTTTCTTGATCAGATCGGAGGCGTTCTGGACAAAGGCCTGGTTAAGAGCACCTTGAACCGACGGGCGTGTATGAGAAATGTGATGAAAGTGAATGAAGCCAGAGAAGTGTGTCTGGATCGTAGCAAATGGAAATCCGTAGTCTCTGCCTACCCCTCTGGGAAACAGGCGTGAATCTATGTATGTATGTTATCATATTTTGGGCCACATAATTATAGCGCCGTGATCACTTCGCTTCTACGACGCGTGCAAATGTTATGGGGATGGCACGAACAGTTATGTGATCCGCAAATAGTTGTGCGGTGTCTAGATGTTGTGTTGGTTGTTTCAATGTTTGTTAGGTACCTTAATCTCTAGTGGTGTATTTTTAACCAAATAACGTAATCACGCTCCTTCTTTTCCTCTCTTACCTGCTCACATATTAACTAGCTATATAGGTATGTATCTATTTAAAAAGTGCGATACTCGTTTCTCGTTATAAGCCACAATTTAAAAATGATCGCCTGAATAGCCCACCTGTTTAGTATGCGATTGTTGTGCATAAGGTTTCAGTTTCGTTTTTCGGGCCCGCCATTATTATTGGGTATTTCTGTTAAAATTCTGAATAGCAGTAGAAGGTTTACAGCTGCTGTGATAAACAGCAATAGAGTCACCCTCTATTGGGTGACTTATACACATAAGTGGCAAAATGAGGGTATAGACCTCTGCCTACCCTATCAGGGTCATTAATAGACATAAGAGTATGTAATATGTATGTATATGTTATTGCAGAAGATACTCAAAGCTGATAAAATATACTTTCAATATCTGTAGTTTCTCTTAAATCAAAATAACACAGCATCATTTTCTGAAGTCAATTAATTAATTGTATAATAAATAATAATACTATGATTCCATATATTACCTAACTTTAAACATTTTCTATACAAGGATTTATTGGCAGACCAACATTGTAAGAATTCTATCACAGACAGGTTATCATTATAAAAACCTGACACAAGTGCAGCATTTTTCTGGCAAAACAAGTCAGTTTCATGGGACTATGCTTAATACACAACAATTAAGGGTAATTCTAATAACATATTAATGTCTTTATATAAACTTGATAATGTTGTATACCATTATATTATTAATACTGCTTTCTATTGCATACTAAATAAATGCAATATTGTATTGTTATATAAGTGAGATAATATTTGTTAAACATTAGGTCATTTGATCATGTAATAAAAATACAAATGGTACCTAAATAATATATTATTGAACTTAAATTGGAACATCTTACAAACTACACATTGACACTTTGAATCTCACTGGCCGTACAGTTCCACAAATCCAACACATTTCACAGGGTTGAAGAAGAACATGTTGTTGTGTGGGGGCTCTCTCTGGCTCACAGCTTTAACTACCTCCTGGCCAATCACTCCTCCAATAACAGCAGCAGCACCAGACACAGTACCAAACACATCAAGGAGTAATGCATCAATTATAAAGTTAGCAGGCAGAGATAACTCCTTCACAAGTTCATCTCTCATGCGTAACAGTATTGCAGTATCATCTTTCCTCTTAGCGGGATCAGGATTCCTATTGTACTCATCTTTGAACCTGAGCAAGATCTTCATAACAAAATACGAAGGGTCACCGCGACGTAATCTCGAGCGCATTTCTGGGTTCATCCAGTCTACGGACAGAGCATTTTGCAGGGGAACATAAATAGCTCTACGCTTCACAGTTATACTGACAGTTTCTCGAGCATTCTTTTCCGTGTCGTCTGGACCGCGTTTCACAGCTTTATGTTGTACGATCTCCTCAGAGTACTCATGGTCGACGAGGTCAGCGAACATGTAGCCGTACATCCCCCATACATCGCCGCACAGGAACTTCTTATTGCTGTCGCGACAGGCATTGTTGATGCGCTCAAGTTGCTCTTGCTTCAGGCCTGTTGCACAAACTACGTCGAATTGGGTAAAGTAGCTGTCCGGCAGGTCGTCCACAGACTTTGTCTCTGTAGCAATTTCGACCATAGGGTTCAAAGCCCTCGCTCTCTGTACCGAAGCTTCAGCTCTGTTCTCGCCAATTTTTTCCGGTGGGGCCAAAAATTGAGAATATAAATCTATTTCTTTGAGTTTTTCATTGTCTAGCAAACAAACACTCTTTACACCAGATAAAATAACATTCTTAGCAATCTCAGCGCCAAGACCCGCTACGCCGATGATTAGTACCTTTGATGCACGTAGTCTCTTTTGAGATTCCAAACCCCACAGACGAATTTGACGATCATATTGTTCGGCTTCTGCTTCAGATAATTCAACTTCGTTGTTTTCAACCATTTTTATTTAATGTTTATACGGTAAATTTCCTGCCCGGTTGTAACGATAAACGATTCCTATAGTTTGACAGATCCCCCACGCCAGCAAATGACGCGCGGCCATGTTTTATAGAGTAACATTTTTAGTAATGGGTAAAATCGACTATAATGTTGACATAACAGATCTTTTGTCCTTGTCTCACACCAACAGAGCAAATTTTAAAATACATTGTTTTAATTTTAGTCGACTGCACAGTTCCCCGAAGCTGAAAATAAATTGCGTGAGGAAATGGAACACGTTTCACAAGTAGGAGAGATGCGATCACGTCTGGCAGCAGAAACGGCAGAACGCGCTCAACTTATTACCGCTCTAGTACCAGCAGCACAAGACGCGGCATCTTACGATTTGTAAGTTTGTTTAATTAGACTTCTACTATAAAATTTACTAAACTTTTAATTTTTAAATGTTATTGAAATGAACTATTGTAGCAGCTCAAGTAAGTAAAAAAATATAAAATTGAATTGTATTATTAATAAACATTTGGCGATTGAAGAGTGGCCATGAGTTTCTTGACTGCTTCTTCTCATGAAAGCTCTACTCCTGGAGCAGGCTTTATCAATGCTATATTCTTATTGCCCTCTATTTGTTTTATTATTATTTTTTATTAATAAATTAGTTAATTGACGTGTCTAAAAATTGTTTACACATTTTTATGGAAATAAAGATTTTCGACTGTGAATAGATATAACTAATTTGCAGAAAAGAGATGCTGAATCGGTACAAAGAAGTAGTGATGTTAAATGAAGAACTTCTGACTGGATGTTACATACGACGAGCTACTCAAGAACAGGCGGTCACTTCTTTGAAGAGTTTACATACTATATTGCAGCAGGCTGCTAGATTAAGAGGTACACCTATAATCAAAACTAGTGTAATCTATAGTCAACGAAGCGTGTTGAACTAGGGGTTTAATGATAATTCGTATTATTTCTTTACAGTTGGAAAGTATAGTAAATCAGTAGTGGCAGCAAGTAGAAAAGCAGTTCAAGCTAACAATATAGAAGCGCTAACCAAAATCATTCAAGTTGGGGATTCGTAAATAAAATGCTAAAGTAAGAAAATAAATTAGGTTTATTTATTAGTGCTTATAGACTATCAGTAATTTCAATGAGAAAATGAAAGAATTACATAGACACAAATCTAGTATATTACAACAAACAAAAATATAACAAACCCAATGCAGACAAGAAAACTAACACTATCAAACAATGTAAATCTTGCACAAACTTAATAAAGAGTCCCTAGAGCTCTTCAATAAACATAAAACGTATTTAATTGATTAACAAATATTAATGTTGTTTTTACACTTTAGTGATCCAAAACTCAAAAATATTTTTATTATAGTCTATCCCAATAGAATTTGAGAAAAAGGCAAACAACTTTTAGTGACTATTATCATAAAATATTTTTCTGTAAAATAAATTTATGGATATTTATCAAAAGGACTTTCATACGGCTTATTGTATTCATTAACTTCTTTTCAAAGAGAGTTAGAATTTTCTAAATGACTTTATATTTAATTAGACATGAAACGATTGTTTAAATAATATATTAATTCTATTGGGACAGAGTATACTTAATTCTAAGGGTACTCTGAATTGTACTGAAACGGGTATCGATGGAGATATATTTAAACATGACCATGTAGCCGTCACGACGGACAAGGCAATTTAATCTAGTTACTTACCCTAAACCTAACTACACAGTAATTTGCTTTGTTGCGTAATGTACATCATCAGCACTGATATTCAACAATAACCTAGGTTCGGACGGTTTAGGCTCCATCAGGAGCAGTCTGAGTGAGGCGAGTCGCGCGCAGATCGCGTGCGCTTGAGCCGGGCTGGGCGCGCGGATGCTGGGCGCAGATCGGTAGGGACGTCCGTCGAGTGCTACTATGGCTGCTGCCGTTGCTAATGCGCGGGACAGCGTCGTTTCATCCGTGCCCGTTCGTTCTACCTTGAATGATAAACATTTTAGATTATTAAGCTGAGTTGAATAAGAACATCATTATCTACTATAGATAATGCTGTTCTAAATAATTAAGATAATAATGTACCCAAGGAAGGGAAAGAGAAAAAAGGGGAAGCCATTCAGAAGATGGGAAGATGATGTTGTTAAAACAGCTGAGAAAACCTGGACTAGACTGGTGCGGGAGAGAGAAGATTGAAAAGTGTTGGAGCCGGGCGGCTGACACCCATGCTACGCCACTGCACTGGCATCACGTAGATACAATGATAACGAATGAAGCCACGGACCTCGGCAGCGACAGCCCTCAGCATGAGTCTCTCGGCGGCTGAGCAGTGCTTGATGGCGCTGGAGGCGGCGCTGGAGGCGGCCTCGCCCAGCGCCTGCTGCACGGCCGCCAGCCCGGCGCCGCGCGGCCCCGCCAGCTCCAGCGCGCGCGTGCTCAGCGCCAGCGCGCGTCTCGCGTCACCTGACACTGCTGCTACTTTCCTGTAATCACCAACATGTTTTATTAAGCTTTTTTTTGTACGACTTAGGTGGCAAACAAGCTTACGGCCCCCCTGATGGTAAGTGGTCACCGTAGTCTATGGACGCCTGCAACACCAGAAACATCAATTGCGCGTTGCCGACCCTTTAGGAATAAAAGGAAGTGGGAAGAAGAAGGAATGGGAAGGGGGAAAGAAGGTGATTGGGCATCCGGCACTCTCACTCACTGAACAAAACACAACAGTAGGAATACTGCCTTTTCACGTCGATATTCTGTGAGAGGGTAGTCCTTCCCCGGTCGAGCTGGCCCATTCATGCAGAAATCAGCGAGGTAGTAGAGCGTTTCATAAGCTGTGTTTATATAGGTATTGACTTGGAAGTTATTTAAATATAATCTATTATTACAGTAGATATGTAGGTATATCTATCTAAGCTTCGTAAATAGATTACAATAAAATGATTACCCACTACACTAGAAATTTTAATATGTATATTTCATAATTTTCAAGGCAGCAATTTGTTTTGCATTTTACTAGACTCGATTTCAGTAAGATCCTGTAAAGGTATAGTTGCCTGGTAATCTTATATAATTGTTAGCAGAGTTTTACGTTATTAGCATGGGTTGGAATAGGTAGAGTTTTCAAGTACCAAATGACGTAAAACTACCTAAGAAATTTTAACATGGATATGCCTCTTAAACTCGGAATTGGGGATTAATAAAAAAAGTTTTCTCAAACTTCCGGGATTGATATTATTGTCTTATAAAACTCTTTTTTCCTGTGTTAAACACAAACTAAGTAGCGTTACACGTAACACGCCGGCAAATGGCGCTTGACGGAATTTTAGTACTCGCCGCCTGGGGGCTTGATAAAGTTTAATTATTTTCTATTTTATGTGCAAAGAGAGTAGAGATGGAAAAACGAAACAAACTTGACTCTAAGTATATATTTTTTTATTAAATAGTATCTACAAATCAATGAAATGAAATGAAATAACAACAATCAAACAGAATCTATTTCAACTATGTTAGAAACACTGGTGGAAGCTAAAGGTCTATCGTCCACATTATTTACTAAAGAATTAAAATATATTAACATAATTTTTTCAATGGTTTCTTCTTTTGATCGGTTTCGATACGGGTGCAAGACCCACTTATATGATGAAAATTATCTTTTAACGTCAACCGATGTGAGCGGAGCAAATTTAAGTCATGTTTCTTGGCTTGTTTAGCTAATATTTCTAACGACATCCAAGTCTGGATTTCGACTCATAATTTGTTCAAGTTTTGTTTGTAGTGCATCATTTCCCGTCCAATTAATGACTGCTCTCACTTCGTCAAAAACTTCTAAAGCTTCCGTAATAGATAGGTTTTGCTTTTGTAAGTTTGCCAGGGCTAATTTAATGATTTTAAAGATTTCCTCTATATAAATCAATTGAGTTTGTAAATTTTCATTGCATTTTTTGCTTTTCTAATACAAAGTGCATCCTGGTTAAGACGAATTTACTATGTTAAACACATAGTAAATACGTCTTGTATTTTGTCAAAATATTTGGCATATTAAAATGATGCCTCTAGCCGGGCACCTGGCTAGAGGCATCATTTTAATATGCCAAATATTTCCGCCATATAATATTTCTGCCATCTTGTAATAACAGGTTGTGGAGGCAAAGGTAAATCTGGGTATTTTCTTTCAAAATGTTTACTCTACTTGGAGACTCCAATTAAGAAATGGTTTTTTTTACATTCGATATAAAATTATCAACATTCTTGTATTGAACTCTTGTTTGTTCAGCGAGGCGGTGCAATGCGTGAGCTAAACATGTAATGTGAACAAGTTTTGGAAATTTACGTTTTAAAATACGCTCAGCTAGCAACATGTATGCTACACTATCTGTACACATTATCAACACATCATATACTCTAGATTCAAAAGAATTGCCCCACATATTTTGAAAAGTTTCTATAATAAATAGAGAAATTGTATTGCCATTTACTTTTTATAATACTCTACAAGCTATCAAGTGTGGCTTGTATGGTTTCAAGGGACTTAAAGTCCTGACCATTAAATGCACCATGTATCTATCTAATATATCTGTTGTCTCGTCTAAGGATATCCACAATTTGGTATTTCCTATTTTGGTATAGATTTCTGGAATTCTGTTGTTGTAATTTTATTCTAAATAAACTTTTCGCAATAACGATTCGTGAGGTACAGATCTGCCACTGCATTTGCAACATAAATATTTTGCAAAAAACTTTTTGAATGCGGTGTTATTGACCTGAGACCAAGGTATGTTACACGAAATTAAAAATTCAATTAAATCAAAATAGAAGTCTTCAATTGGTGATTTTCGAATTCCTTTATGTGTAGCTCCATTAACATGCCGGTCTAAATTGCTTTTCTTTGTAACTTTTACAGAAGTTTCACACTTCGTACAAAATATTGTTCCACTTGCATGGTCGTAGATTAAATCTGAATGGTCTTTGATCCAGTTTTGCAAAACGTCTTCCCTTATAGTTGGGTGTTCCATGACGGCACGAACAAAATGGCCGAGTTGCTGGCTTGTCGTGCAAATGGAATACCTACTTAAAACACAAAAGAATATCTTGAACACAAAGTATTTTGATCAGATCAAAGAGAGAAAACTAGCACTAGACTAGACTGAACTTTTATGTGGAATATACTTTTAAATTGAAATTGAATATGTAATCGACATTATAAAATTAATAAAATTATTGAAACTCACCTTATCCGTATGTTTCTTGAAACTAAATCCAAATACAGGAGAAATATCACGTGTGTTTAGTATTATTCACACCACAACTATCAAAATTTAAAAGTCACAGTCCAATAAACATAGCCAGAATCGTCAAGTAACACAGATTCAATCCAAAAAACGTAAGCCAAGGTCAATTTATATAAAATTCAACAGCGAAAATAAATGCACGCACACTCAACGCACCGAAACAGACGAGTGAGCCAAAATATATACCCACCCTCCCACCGAACCGATCATCCCCTCACCCCACAACGTCCATCCCGCACCCCGCCTTGTAGCGGTAGTAATATAGAAAGAGAAATAAATAATATCTACGCGGCGTACACGCTGTGTTGAGCAGCAAAAACTGCTTTCTGACTTACCGGGCAGGAACCAATCACTTTTATATATTTGTATAAATAATTTCTTAATTATGTTTTTTCGAATGAAAATAAATGTTTTGTGCCCAAAGAGGGTAAACAAATTTAGAATACTAAATCAATCCCGGGATTAAAAACGGCATATCCATATTAAGATTTCGTAGTAGCATATTTGACGTCATTTGGTACTTAAAAACTAGCTATTCTGACCCCTGGTTATTAGACGCATTAGACTCATCAGGCTATGGTCAGGTAGGGACCAAACCTATCCACTGAGATTTAAATTCTGTTAACATTTCCTTTTTTTTTAAAGATTACTCTCGCACTAACAACAATTCATGTGTCGCGGAGGACTCGGTACAATCATTTGTGGAATACACAAATTTTTGTTCCGTGTTAAATTTGAACTCTCAACATTCGGCGCAGCGGCGAGTCGACTACTTAAACCACTACGCCATCCGAGCAATCATATGAAGAGATCTACGAGAAAGCGTAGACGAAGTTTTTAGGATGGCTCCCGAACCTGGCAATGAGCTGCACAGCATCAGCGGTGACGTTGGCGCCTGCGAGGCGGAGCGCCACGATGTCCTGCAGCTGCGCGTGCGAGTAGGGCGCGAAGGTGAGGCGCGTGAGGCCGAGGCGCGAGGCCACGCGCGCCGCCAGCGCGCGCTCCGGCAGGTCCAGCGTGTTGGCCACGGCCAGCACGCACAGCGCGGCACCGCCGTGCGCCGCCCACTCCAGGATGCTGTACAACACGTCTTGGCGCCGCGTGCATAGCGCGTCCAGCTGGGATATCACACTCTCTCATTAAAACATATATTTAAATATTAAACTACTACTACTATTAAACTTTACTAATTTTTAAGCTAATTAAATTATTATTAAAACTATTTAGATTTAATTTAATTTTACACTTTCTCCGACGTTTCGGTTGCTTTTCAGCAGCCATGGTCACGGGGAGACTAAGATGGCAGTTGTCTCAATGTTCCAGTGTAGTTATTTCAAAGTACCCGAACATAATTTAATCATTGGTGTTTCTATTTATGTTCTAGAACATTTGCTCCTTTTACACCCATACATAATTAATAAAAATAAATAAAATAGTATTGACAAAATACTTAAAATTTAAAAGCTAACATGGTTATTGATATTATTATCATTATTTAAAGCTACATTCTGTAGATCATAATGATTTGATCTGATACAATCTTAAGATTCTTAAGGTTATCTAACTTTACATTATTTATACTAGAGTTTGGAAGGCTTAGCTCTTTAAATCGACTTAAGTCACAACAGTTATCCCTAATATTATTAAATTTTGGGGAAATAATTGGTACATCAATATGAGAAAAATTTTCTCTTACAAATTTAATATTCTTATGAAAAGCTATGCAATTGGGTGGTAATTTAAGATATCCCGTACCGGATATCACGGTTTCATATACTTCGTCATTTTCACATTCGATAGAGAGTTTAGTTTGATCAGATTGTACAAATACCCATTTGTTATTTGTCATTTTGTGCCAGATGTCAATATCACCATGGAGGAATCTATATTGACAGTTTACAGGTAAAGATGAAATGGCTTTAGTGATGATTTCCATTTCACAAGATGGGTTACCAGCTATTGTATAGATATTACTTGATTCACAAAGGTAAATTTTGAACTTCTACAAAGGGTAAGGATTTCTTTTTTGGATTTGTTGTGAGATTGTATGTACTAATTTCTGTGTTTTGTTTTTCAGATACTGTGCTGGACACTGGACAAGATTCTACAATTGGGAGATCAGTGTTTACGAAAGAGTCAGGGCTTGATATATTTACATCACAGTGAGTTTGGAAGTGGTTATCCTGTCCGTTAGTGACTAATTGAGAAACAGTGAAAGGGACCCTATGAGTTTGGGGCTGCTTAACCTGTCCGTTAGTGGATGATTTAGAAACAGTGATTGAATAAGGGACGCTTATTTGGGGCTGGTTACCCTTGTGGTAACTAGAAAGGGTGCCGTTATCATATTCTAACCGTACTAGCTACGAATTGGGTCTTATGAGACACCGACGTGAGCCCACTATTCGTTTAAATCATCTTCGGGGGTTTACTTATCGATAAGGTGGACATTATGTATAGGTTAATTGGTCTTTTGGTAACTCGTGGATGGGCGGTTATTTCGGTCGGCTTGTTAATTGTTTTTATTGCCGAAATATATATATATATATTCCGTTATTAGATTGACGACAATCTTGAAGATCGGAGAGCAGTGCAACATGCTTTCTTTCGCCGAATTGTGACTTAGGGACTCTTCCAGTTGCTGCCATGTCTCAAATTCTTTTATTGAACACGAGCTTTCGGCTCGCCCTTCGAGTTGACTAATAATATACATATGTCAATAATATGGATTGTTGAGCCGGCGACGCAAGGTTAATAGCGTTTCTACAGTTATTTAAATAGGCATTTAGTTTTTCTCTATTACCGTCGAATTTATTTATGAACTTAATCAAAACATTTAAGACAATCTCCTTTGAGGTCGTAGTGGAATCCTTTTTGGGCATATTGAACGCCTCAGTCTCGGGAACTCAGTTAGTCAAACCAAAGATAAGGCTCGAGTACCGGATTAGCGATAAGGAAAGAATGTTGCACGGCTCTCGCGACTAAATAATATGTGTAGTTACTAGTCTATGAGAAATATAATTAAACAATCACCTACAAAAAGGGGATCGTTTTCGTATTACGCGATCACAGGCAATTTAACTATTCTCTGGAACTAATCACTTGCACAAGTATCTTCTGTATGAAGTAAATATGAATGTCAGACTTACAGGAACACGGCGAATACAGGAACAGCATGTGTTATCATGGCTGGTGGAATACCTTGCTTTCACGGTGAGTATATTTAAAGGATACGGTGACAACAGCAACACGATTCGGCAGTAAGAAACAGCGACCAGCAATATCGGCTCGGCACGGTACGGCAGTAGAACTCTTCACACGGGTATAAATTACGACACGGCGAAAAGAAACAGCGAGAGGATACGGCGACGAAATGATAGAGTTCTGTGCAACGACGATATGCGTTTAGAGATTCTGTTTTTTGTTCACTAGAAATTATTGTTCGTTTTACACGATAGAAGCGAACCAGGATTTTAAAAATTCCTTTGCGCTGCCACCAGTGTTATACGGAAAACTTGCTGGCTTTTAAAAAAAAGAAGATATTTATAATTTTGCCTGAAGGCCGTTTATTTTATGTAAAGAATTACACGAGAACTTTTGTAAAAAGCAAGTGGCCTTAACCGAGATTAAAATAAGACTGGCTCAAACTGAGCAAACCAAACCATCAATCCACTACTAATCGCCAATGTGCTGACGGTGCATTGTGTCAGGGTTGTCCCATACATTGACGGGATATAACAGATCGCTTTAAGGGTCAAGAAAAATTTCTAATAAAAGAAATATAAAAGTTTGCTCGATCGCAATTAATTATTACATAAGAATTATGTATAGGGAAAAATAATTTATAAAAATCTATAAAAAAATTGTTTAGCTATTTATGTCACAATCTGTAACTGTACTAAAATCCTACAAAAATTGTAAACAAAAAAGTGTCCAAAAAAATGTACAAACTTAGACCACATAGTATAATTTACCTCATCTATTAGCAGTACGGTTGGTGTTCTCCGTTGACCAGGGTTCGTAAACCTCTTCTCCAACAGTGAACAAGCTTGCTCCCATACCACTGATTTACCTGAAATAAGAAAATCTTTCAAAGCATTTCTAAAGCTATAAGAATTTGGTTAGCTCAGGGTACACATTTTTTTATTATGGGTTCCTCCTCTGCTTTTAAGTTGTGAGTTGTTATAAGTGTATGTTGGATGTAAAGTCCCCCACTTTACAAACAACATACACTTCTAGATTCAGAACAACTATTTATGGATCACACAAATGTTTGTCCTATGTATGGATCAAGCCCACAACACTCGGCGCAACGGCAGAGACAAGGTGAGCACTTACCTATAACACCATTACTGCAGTTAACAAATCTTATGATAATTGCAATCAGTATTTTACGTAAGTAGTTGAAACTAACTATAGCTATGTACTCACCAGTCAGTTGTTTATAGATCTGCACGTACGCCTGGCGGGGCTCCGCGATCCTCATACCGTTGACCTCGACCAGCTGGAAGTCAGGCAGGTCCACCTCCTCCTTCAGGTACTTGAGGGCAGAGCACACTGTCGCCGTCTTGCCTGTGCCTGGCACTCCCGATATATACATGCAACTGCAAGAACCGAACACAGAGGAAATTGTTTTCAATAAAGTCTATTTCTAGTCAGATTTATACACTTTCTCTTAATGACATAGGAAGCATAAAGTTGAAGTGTTTTGTTCACCAGTGTGCAAGAAGGTTGTCTTTTTGAGCACTCACACTTGAGTTAAATGTGAGCGTTATTTAATTTATGGGCAGTCCCATAACTAACAAGTAAATGTTATCCGAAAGATAAATCGCATGGTGTCTCACTCTTGTTAGGTTAAAGAAGACAGATGGCAAGACTTTTATCTTATAGATAAATGCTATCTGAAGGTGGTGGTACAAGCCCTTAATGTCCATTACTTTATAATTGCTACATTGCTTTGACTCAAAATGAGTAAATATATAATAATCATAATATAATAATCATTTATTCAACTTAAATTGGTACAAATTGATAGAGAGCTTAGGTTACATTGTAAAGGTAATATATATGGGGTGCCTGTACTAGGGTAAAACTGTGCCACAGGCATTAAGGGCACATACTATATAATGTAGATATAAATTCTAAAACAATACTTATAAAACATTATTCTTTGTATATAAAAACTTACGAATTATATTATAAACTAAGTGATTACTATGACGACTTAAAGAGCTATTTTATTGTGTAACACTTATTGAACAACAGTCATAAAATTTTCAGTTTGATCGTAGTTCAAGGTTTGTAAATATTGTTGAACTAATTGCTTAGTGTTAGCATAATTTATGTCATAAATCGTAGTTATTTTGTTTATATTATTATACAGAAAAGAACCTATAAATGCGAAAAACCTATTGGTAAAAATATACTTAGATTGAGACTGAGTAGTACAAACAATATCTTTCCGTCGTTTAGTGTTAGTAAGTTCTGGGTTATATTCAAGAGTAGTATGTTGTTTTAGTACAGTGTGCATTATAAAAAATAGATAATCAAGGTGAAGACCGTCTTGCATTTACAATATTATCATGCTGTATCCTCATTAACAGCTATCAGGGACATTGCTAGTAAATTACAAATATAGGTAGTTGAACATGATGTATAGATAATAGACAATGAATTTGTTTTACAAAACTTACCCACTAGTCCGATCTAGCAGTTTAGATCTTACAAATGATAATATTTCCTGCATTTGATATTCCCTTCCTGGTAGTGATTTGTTTACTTTAAGGAAATCTAAAAAGACGAATAAATAAATTAACTTAAACGGCAGGTTAAAACAAACAAACTGATTTAAACTGTAGAAAATAATGTTGTCAATATAAAACTTAAAGAAGTAAATATTCCCATTTAAACTTACCATCAATATTATCAATAGAATGTGCCCTGTTATGTAATGTAGGCGTCAATTGGCTCGTCATAATTCTTCTTGAGACACTGCGTTTAGGTGTCTGTGCAGGTGTTCTAGATTTAGGTGTTCTAGATTTAGGTGTCTGAGGGACAGGCTTAAAGTCATTATCATCATCAGCAACTTTACGTACAGACTTTCTAGGAATTCTCTTAACAGGTGATACATCCTCTTCCATATAGCTAATTGGAGCCTTTTTTCTGCCAGAACGAGTAGTAGATAGAGTCATTTCATCATCTTCAAAAACTAAAACCTTTTTGGATGTTTCCTCATTTGCTTTTGTTATTGACTGCTTTCTTTTAGGTGTTGATGGTACATGTTGTCTAATAATTAATGTTGGTAAATCATCATCAGAGTTTTCCTTAAGTTCCATAGACAGAATTTCTTCTATGTTATTCCTATTTAGTTTCTTTGTACTTTTTGGTGTATCTATCAATTGTTTTGGTGTTGATTTAGGTGTGGCTTTTTTTGGCGATTGTTTTTCATTTTTATCTGCTAGAATTGCCCGCTTTAGCAAGAGCTTGGTTCCATCATTTTTAGTGACACTCCAATTTTTTTCAGTGATAGATACTCTGCTCATTCCTATTACTAAGCTGCTTGGTGTTTTTGGTGTAGTAGCAGGAGTAGGAGTCTTTTTCGATGGCGTTTTATTAGGTGTGCCTAAAAGTGCCATAGCCTTATGTTCCTCCTCAAGTACAGGTTCAATTTGAACTTTACGTTTAGTTAATGACATCAAACGGTATCTACAAATGTAATGATATGGTTCATTGATGTTATTATCATCCCTTGTGAAAGTAAAGGTGATAGTGCATTTCTTAAAAAATGTTTCTATGGACACATCTGTATTGAAGGGGCGGTGGTCTTCTATTACCTACAGACAAAAACAGTAAATTTAGAAATAGATTATTTCATGAATGTAGTATATAGTCATGAAAAGCAAAATAAGACAATTTAAAATGTGGTTATTTCTACAATGAGTATATTTATAGTTAAACCTATGAGAATTAGTGCTAATCAGTAAAGTTATTTCTAATAGAAAGATAAAAAATATAAAAAGTCAACATACAGTAACGTAAGTCAAACCAAAGAAAGGAATTACTCCAAAAAATATAATATTAGTAAATTATTAGAAGAATGATCTATTTTCTATGATAATTAGACAAATAAAAATGACTCAATAGCCCTAAAGGCTCTCAGGTCTGAGCATTGAACTAGAGATTAAGTTACAAATTATTATTGGTGAACTTACTTCGTTTTCTAAAAAGTTAATAGGTTCCATTTTATTGATGCTCCAGTCCGGCAGATCACTGGGCCTTGAATACCATTGGACTTTCGCTCTGAACGGATCATTATTGTTGGTGCGATCCTCATACAGCGACACGATTTTCGCTGCATCACAACCTGCTTCAGTATCCGGTTCTGCCGCATCAGCGTTCGAAACAAGGACAAAATCATTGATGCCAGCAACGATATTGCCAAACTGGAACTTTCTAATGGAAAATAATATGATAAAATAGAATATAAACAATCATTAACGTTCAATATAATGTTATAATAAACTACTTGCAGGTTAACCTACTCGTAAAAATGAAATGAGGTAGTTAAACTTTGCGGTTCATGAACTTCTTCGCTTAACCAAGTCACAGTTGTAGGCATTACTTTTCTCCTTGGCATTTTGATTTAAATGTATATGCCAATTTCTTTCACCTAAGCACCTGAGCACCTTGTTATTCGTTTATTTTTCACAATAAATTTCAATAAAACTTTCCCGCCTTTTGATTCTGACACTGACAGGAGGTTTAATCGTACCCGATTGATTCGAAACCTTAAGGTTTAGTTTTATTTCATCAATTAACTAAAATGAATGCATTGCATGCATTTGTTTAGTTCGTATCATTATTTATAAATAAAATAATGAACTAAACAACACATAAAAATCAACTATTCCTGTTATATGTAATTTCAGAAAGAATTAGTATGTTAGTATATGTGTAAAGAAACGGGTAGATCGCTTGTATATTTATATATTTATACAATGTTCTAGTTTGTGATTATCTTAACTTAGATAAACTTAAAAAATACAGAAAAGGTAGTCGTATCTTACAATTTTCCTCATGACATATTGAATACAACATTATGTGGGAAAAGAAATTACAAAATTACATTGATGTATTAAAAACCTACTTCATAAATTTTAACGTACGACGTCAAACAATGAATGTCATTTGTTAATGTCATAAACACGTGAAGGGAACTTCTTGGTTATTTTGCCAAATAAATAGTAAAATGAAACTAAAACAAAAAAAGTCTGCCAAGAAGCTATTATCAGATAAAATAGCAGATGCTCTGACTGTAAAACCACGCGCTGATATAGAAGACGACCAAGTATTCGGCACAAAACCGAAGACTGTTTCGCGTGAAGACGTCGGCTCTTCTGATAGCGAGGTTGAGGCTGCTATTAGCGATTTTCGTAAACGAAACATCAATTTACTAAGTGAGGTTAGTAAAAAATATGAAGGACAAGTTGTTTCTCGTCGGGACTTGAAGGAGTCCGACGAAGACGATAGTGAGTCGGATACTAACATACCTGAAGAAAAACAACCTAAAAATAACAAACAAAGTTCTACTTTAGATTCCGACGGCTCAGATTCTGGAGATGAACATCCAACTATTAAGAGTACTGAAGAAAAATCAGATGACTCAGATACAGACGTCGAGAGTGACGACTACAGCATCACTCAGTTCAAGAAACAGTTAAACGAAGATACTGTTGATGATGAAGAAGACGGAAGTGATAATGATGATGTTGACGAAGAAGAAGAAGATGATGAAGGTGAAGGGTATGACATCAGCCAGATGGATGAGCCAATGAAAGAAAACTTTGAACATGTGAAGAAACAAAACATTTCCGAAGAAGCTAAGAAGGGTAATGCAGTCAGGAATCAGTTGTTAATTTGGGAAGGTTTGTTAGAAATGAGAATCCATCTCCAAAGATGTGTTAATACTGCCAACCAGTTGCCAATGCATGATCATTACAGTGAGCTGAAGGAAAATGATGAATTTGTAGAAGAGGCCAATAAAACTAAAGCTAACATTACATTTGTATTGGACAAGTAAGTTATATAATCATTTATGTTCTACTGAATAGACACAACATTTATATTGTACATTGAAAAGAACAATGCCTATTACTGGCCCAGTTTTGGAACTCATGGACAGCACAATAGAGTTTAAATTAATGGTGGAATAATTATTGTTTAATATAATATCATTTATAGATATTACTAAAGGTGTGCCAAGAAACTTATTCATACCTAGCTGACCCACACAACTGCATCTGCTTCATAAGAGAATTTTCCCCGTTTTTGCTACATTTTGCATTGATGCTCCCTTCCTATTAGTCATAGAGTGATTTTATATAGCCTATAGCCTTCCTCAATAAATGGGCTATCCAACACCAAAATAATTTTTCAATTCTAACCAGTAGTTCCTGAAATTAGCCTGTTCAACCAAATAAACAAACTCTTCAGCTTTATAATATTAGTAAAGATTTATATTTAAAAAGATATTTCAACATATAACTAGTCAAAGTGTAATAGATAAGAAGTTGATATTAAATAAATTATGATAATAAATCGATTAACAATATAATTATAGTCATATATTGTTAATTTATTTAATATTTTCTCCACTCATAATAATTTGATTAGTAACTAGCAAAAACTTACTTGGCCATTAGACACTTTTGATGTGTGTATTATTAAGGTATAAATGCATTTAACTATAAATTCATTAGATTTTGATCAAAAATATATATTGATAGCCTACGTTCAAAATCTATATTGATTAATCAATATTTTAAATACCCAAAATGGCAACACTTACATGACACTTAGTTTAATTTTAATAATTAATATACATATAGAAGACATCTGAAAGCTGTATATTATTGCACTTATCCATCATCCGCTTACTGTGAATCCCTATCCATTCCTTTTTACACAAAACAACGAATTAATGCTGTAGTCTAACTTCGATACTTTATTAAAAGCATGTACATACCCACATAACAATGTTTTTTTTGAGGTTATAAAAGTACTTTTTCAATAAAATTATGAACGTGGCAGATCTCTAATCAATCTCAGATTATTAGTTAAGCACTCATTTATCAAATGCAATAACTAGTAAAATTTTCGACTGTCTGCTTTTAGGCCGGTGGCATTATGAAGGGTGGGCATTTTTCTTTATGACTTTAAGTTATTGAAAGTTAATTTAAATGTTGGGGAATATTGATCATTGTAGCATGTGTAACAGTTGCCTGTCCTGTGATTGTCAGTGTCTTTAGAGGGGCATGTGAAATGTGAAAGATATTGCCTTAAGAGGGCTGATGAAATTGGAACTTTGGACACAGTAAACAGAAAAATACTCATGCACAGGAACTCATTGTAAACAATAATTTAATATTTATGTCAAAAGGATGAGGAATAATATTTAGTTACTTGGTACAGACAGGGGATTCAGCTTAAGATTTTGAACTTATATCCTCTAACTGGCAAGCTAACAAAGCTCACAGCTCATTATTTTAGCTTTGGTAATCTACTTCTCATATGTAGAGCTATTACACTACATATTACTGAACTTATTAAACTAAACAACTCTATTTTACGACTACTATTACATACAAATATTTATTTTGTTACAGGTTACTTTCACTTCAGAATTTGTTGCTAAATAACTATTCTGAAACTAAGGCACTTAGCAGCAAGAAGAAGAACAAACAAGAACAAGAAAAACAGAAGGCACAAGAAGAAAGTGATGAGGAGATCCCAAGTGACACAGACAATGAAGAAATACCATCAGATACTGACGCTGAGGAAGAAAAACCAAAAGAAATGAAACCACCTAAAAACAACAGCAAAAGTGTACCGATTAAGAAGCGCAAACTTGAGGATTATGAAAGTGAGATATCAAGTGCACACAAAGTATTCAAATCATTCAGAGACACTTCAATACAGAAATGGAATGACAAAACACGTCTTGCAACAGCAACTAATATTAAAAACACTCCCACTAACACAGTCCTACAGCAAATATCGTACATCTTATCAGACAAAGAAAAGTTAGTCAGACGCACACAGTTGAAAAGATCTGAATATGATATCATTGGATACAATAAAGATGTTACAGATGAGAAAAGTGATGATAATGAAACAGAAGTGAATCCTGTAACAAGAGATCGGAAAGATAATGATGAATACATTCCAGAAATATTTGACGATAGTGATTTCTACCATCAATTGTTAAGAGAACTAATTGAATGTAAGTCAGCAGATATATCAGACCCAGTTCAACTGAGTCGTCAATGGATAGCACTGCAGCAGATGCGGAGTAAAATGAAAAGAAAAGTGGATACTAAAGCTACGAAAGGACGGAAGATCAAATATGTTGTTCATAACCAATTGGTAAATTTTATGGCACCAGAAAAGAATATGGTGTGGACAGATGAAAGTAAAAATGAATTGTATAGTTCTTTATTTGGCAAATTGTTTGAACAAAATAATGTAGGCCTTAATGCGAATGTAAATGGTTTTAAAATAAAAGATTAATCATATTATATATGAAATGTTGTATTATTAGTACTTTAAAGTATTTTTGCTATTAAATTTTGGTGAAAAGAATAACTTGTATACAAAGATGTAGGTCATTCAGTGACATGAGTCAATAATTTTATCGCAGTGACCGTGTTTTCATGCGTTGTGTGCAATATGGCTTTAAATAAATCTACTCTGTCAACGCTTATCGTTAACGCTAGCGGAAATGAAAATATGAAAAGTGACATTTGGGTGGATAGACTTGTTCGTCAGCTAACGAATTTTACTACATTTCGATTTTCCGCTAGCGGTTGACAGAAAAGGGCCCTTGTGTAATCTCCCAATGCCAGTAGCGACGACTTTGACTAAAAGGTACACTAACAATAGACATAAATAGAGAAACGTAAACCGATTCAATAAAAGGCGTAGAAATGGAACCACTCGCATACATATTGGTAGCAAATGCGCAAAATTTAGTTTACTGGTTCTGAAAACGCTGTATTTTTGCGAGGCGGTGTGTCTATAAATTGTGCCGCTGGCGTTCAAAATAATCCAGGGCTCATGATAATTAATAGTTTCATATAATTTAGCAATTGTTTTTAAATGAGAGAATACCTATAAGACAAGAAATTCTAAGTAATAGTGTGGAGTCTAGAAATGTGCCCGATAGATTGCAATAGGCTTGTTCTCCGTAAATTGAAGTTTGTGTCATATGTATCACGGAATAAGGTCTAGAATTATTGTGCGGTGCATTTCATTGGAGCGGTTGCACAGTACCGCTTTACCCTGTGGTGCGTGGGACCGCAACCCATAGCTGGCAAAACGTAGATATAATACCTATAGCTCTGTCTATCCTCTCGGGGTTATAAGCGTGAGATTGTTGTATGCAAGCTTTAGCTTATACATAAAAGTTGAACCTTGTATATTAAAGTCAAGGGGCGTACGGGCTCGTAGCCTTTTTTACAACCTTTATAAACTAAGTAGGTACCTACTTCTTTAATAGCCTTAATTAAAATAAGTACAGCACTATTTTACTGTACATATAATTGTTTTTTGTCTTCCTGGAGTGCTTAATTCGATCTATAATGATTATTAATTTACCGTTATAGTAATCGGAACTTAACAAACTGGCAGTTTTGTAGTTTTGTGTTATGTGTTTGTGTTTTTCTTAAATAAAATAAAACCTTATATTAGCTGCTAAGTAGGTAGGTACCTAAATAACATATGTTTGCTGTTTAGGTTAAAAATCGTCTAGTTTTAGTGCTCTAAAACGCGACAGCGCACGAAGGATATAATTGGTTAAGTAAAAAAAAAGGTAAACGAATAGTACCTAAGTTATTTAATTATAGTGTTTCAAATCTTTATTTAAAGCACCATGGAAATATTAATGTACCTTTGTGTTTCAGTATTTATATAGTGGCAAAGAAGCAAACGGGTCGCCCTGGTGCTATACGGTTACCGTGGCTTAAGGTTGCGACACGAATATCAAAGTAAAAATAATTAAAGATGTGCGAAAGTAATTGAGTACCCACCTACAGGTAAATATGTGAGCTGCCAGACCTTGTTATTTGTCGGGCAAAACGAAGCAACTGAGTTACTACATTTACGTTGGCTTCGCTTAAAAAAAGTTAACGCTTCACTATGAACAATTCCTATGTCGCGAGGGACTTTACAAACATACAAACAACGGACACAAAGAAAATCCAGACTCGGAACAACCATTTGTGGATCACACCAAGTATTGTCCCGTGTGGGATTCGAACCCACAACACTAGTCACAATGTAAGTAGCGTGGCGGAGCGACCACTTAAACCGCGTAGTGATTTCGTCCGTGCAGTCAAATGGCACGGATCTTTTAAACCCTTATATGAAACGATTTCCATCATGCGCGAAACTTATCTCTTCGGTTTTGTAGGTAGCCAACAAATAGTATTAGGCAAATAATCATCAAAATATTTTGTTGAACATATGTTTGACTCAAGATGTATCAATTTGAACTCTTGAACCGCGGCGATAGCCTTGAGAGCGTACATAATATTATCATGGCAGCTAACTAGGTCGTAAATAAAAAATCAACAACAAAATTAGCGGATAGGTAATCATTAATTAGCCCGAGCTAGCTTTACCGTGTTGGTTAGGTAGGTACTACATGTGGAAAATGAATAACGGGTATAACCAGATATACTTAACGTGATTCTAATTTTAGAGTATCAACTAATATTATAAGTGTAAAATTTAGTGCACAAGGCCTTATACTTTTCTGTGGATGGTGGAGAGGTAATGAGGTCAGTAACCTGTAGTATTTCTTCCTTAGACAGCTTTGCTATAACCGTAAAATATTTATAATCGTCGCCTTGTTTTTGTGGTGCTAATATGGCTTCCAGCTGTGTAAACCATAATTTAGGTTGATCCCTCCAAAACTCCGGAATGCGGGATAAGATGGTGGTGCCAGCCGCTATTTCCAATGTTTCTTGATGGCCGTAACTTGATTTGCAAGTTGGTTGGTTCATGTTGCTAATTTTTCTTGTTGCGAAATCCACTGTAGAGCCAGAATCGTAGCGTCGTCGAGGGTCACCACTTTGCCTATGTTTTGGCAATAGGTATAAAGAGACTCAGATGGTGTTATAGTCTGTTTTATTTCAGTAAAAGTAAAGCTTATATACTAGTGTGGCGCGTGTATATTGTAGACTTAACTTATCGTCTTACTTATCTTAAGATGTGCTCTATCGGAAATACGTGTAATAATGTAGTCGCTACACACAACTTTGAAGTTGCAAATATCACAAAATCAACACAACATTTCGTGTCATGCAGATTTATTACCCGTAGTACAGCACATTTGAAATTCGATAATATTTATTTGTAGTTCTTACTTAGAAGAAAGAGGAGGACAAAGAGGGTCATACTTAAAAAATGTTTACCGAGGTCGACTGATATGTTTTTTAGGTTAAGATTTTAGAGAGTAGCCTTCTTGATGATCATTTTTAAAAATAAATGGAAATGAATTTCATTCGGCGAATCATTGTCTATGTTGGTATAACAAGTATTTAAATTCTATACATACTAATATACTATTTCTATTATAAACATAACTGGTAATAGTTATAATAACGTAGTACCAACAATGAAGTTAGTAGATACATAATATTAGTTAGATATAAAATAAATACTTTAACAAAAAATTTACCTTAACAAATGTAACTAGGTAAAACATTTTGAGTGGGCACCAAATTCATCTAAATAATAATATAGTAAGACTAAACAGGTTTATTTTATTTATGACTTTTCATTTATTCGTCGCTTTTATTGTTCAAATGTTCTTATAATAAATTAAATTTTATTTTAAACTTATCAGTAGATGGCGGTGTCCAAATAAAGTATGCTGGAAATCAACGTTCTATGTTTTTGTAATATCTCGTTAATTTTAATATAATAAAGGTAAAATTTTAAAGATTTCCTAAACCAGAGGTGTTATTAAGATTTATGAATAATAAGATATTATAATAATAAGAAAATGCCCAGTCGCAGCTTGTAAAACATATGTGAGTTGTAAAACAGCTGGCGACAGACTTCTTATATCTAGACTAAAAACGAACAGATCAACTAAATATGTTTTAAGCAAATGTACGTGTCGTGGTATTGCGTATTAGCTTGAAGTCATCTCCGTGCAGGTGACGCTTACGCTTTAAGACCAGTTTTGCAGCAATTAACATAAAATAATGGACACAAAGTACTCCCAGACATAGAGCAATCGTCTGTGGGATTTGAACCCAAATTAAAAACATGTGATGTATAAAGGTTTGATTTAAATTTAATTTAAAACATGTGTCAACTCATTAAGATATTTAATATTGCCCAATCTATGCGTATTTTATCGATTGCGGGTTGTGTGCGTGGCACGCACGTGAAGCGCGCGCATCGCGAGGTGCGCGTGCATGTCGCCGGCGCGTGCGCAGCGGTGATACCGCCCATCGGGCCGGACCTGCGGAACTTTACTGCCTTTATCACAACTAATTAGACTCTGAACTGATGATTCGCTTTTACTGGAAATTTTCTGTGTATTTTGTTGAATTTTACCTACACGTGTATTACATAAATACGTGGTCTTCATTATATACCTATTTGTTACATGTGTCTGGTTTGTTATACAATGATGAACTCTTTCAGTTGATGCTTATTTTGCTGGGTTTATGTTAGATACTCATACATAAATTTACTAATGACTTCGAGCGAGGAGCAAAAGACCTAGAAGCAATTAGGACAAAAGAAGTTATATCTTATTAAAAGTTGAAAATGAATGCGGAAATTGGTACATCGACCAGAGCTTCTAAATGAGAGAATTAGGAAAAAAAGGATACCACAAAGTAGAAGGTAAACTTTTCATGCCGTGCAGTTCGGAAATAAAATAAGTTGACAATTAGTCGAGTCGTTCGTCGAGGTTCCCGCGCTATCGGTGGCGGTGTCAGGTCAGGTCGAATCAGGTTATCGACTCACCACATACAGCGTACACCGCTATCTACTAATAGTTAACCTATTATTTTTTGTGATTTTCTAACTAAATCTCGGATATTAAATGTAAACTTTGTATTTATACGATAATTAAAGCAAGCATCCGTTTGGTATTCTTTATATTTTAGCCAGCCACTGCACACGTTTAGTTCTTATTTATATTGTAATTCTTGAAGATTCCGGTCATCCTAATCCTAATTATAATAATAATAATAATAATATTCTACCACATACACACAACACCATCTAGCCCAAACTAAGCAGAGCTTGTACTATGGGTACTAGACAATGGATAAACATACATATATACTTTTTTTTTTTGTAAATACATACATATTATACATAGAAACACCCAGACCAAGACAAACATCCATGTTCGCGCACACAAATGTTTGACTTGTGCGGGAATCGAACCCGCGACCTTAGGCGTGGCAGTCGGTTACACTAACCACTACGCCATCGAGTCGTATTAATATTATATGAGTTTGTTACGCTGTCATGCCTTCGACTACTCAACCGATTATCATGAAATTTTGGCATACACATTGTCAGGGGGACAGAAAGGGAAAAAAATACTGTTCCCGAGTGATGGAAATGTATTGCCAAAATGTACATTACCGCGAGCGAAGCCATCAAATATTTTATTTATTAGGAGCTTTGTTTTTAAGAAAGTTAGGAAATTAGCGATGTTTTATTTCCGTACCTACTTCGAAAAGTACTTTAAGCTGTTGGGCCTCCGTTGTATCTCTCGCCGTTCGTGTGGGATTATCATTCCAATGTTTTTTTCAATTTATTTTTTTATTCTGCTAATGTGGCAAACAAGTATACCTGATGGTAAGTGGTTACCGTAGCCTATGGACGCATGCAACACCAGAGGCATCACTTACGCGTTACCGACTCTTTAGGAAAGGAAGTGGGAAGGCGAAGGAGCGGGAAGGGGGAAAGAGTGTGATTGGGCCTCCGGTGCTCTCACTCACCGAACGAAACACAACAGTAGGGACACTGCTATTTTACGTCGATATTCTGTGAGAGGGTAGTCCTTCTCCGGTCGAGCCGGCCCATTCGTGCTGAAATCAGAGAGGCTCTACTAAACAAAAAATGCACTTGTGTTTGTGCACCCACCTGTGCACTATATTATCTCCTGCATGTGCACAGGAGATATTATGGTGAGGGAAACTACGCTGTAACCAAAATTAGGTCTGACATAGTTATCTATATTATACTAGCTATCCCGACAGACGTTGCCCAATACACACGAAAAAAATAAAACCAAATTTAAACCATTCTCGAATCCAAACTAATCCAATATGTGCAATCTTCTGCGACCTTACACAGGCTTTTGACTATGTTGACCACGGTATACTATTTGACAAACTTGAAGCCTACGGAGTTAGAGGTATCATTTTAGATCTATTAAAATCATATTTAAGCAATCGTAAACAAATCACGGTTATATTAAGGGTGAATGTTAAAACGAAAAGAGCGGAATTTTTTCAGTCGTTACAGCGAAAGCCTAATTTCGGGGTACCACAGGGGAGTGTTATGGGACCACTGCTTTTCATTATTTATATAAATGACTTGCCAAAAGTGACAAAGCATCCAATGTCACTTTTTGCTGATGATAGCACAGTCACTGTGGCATGTAAAGACAAAAATGTATTCGAATATTACATAAATAATGCCCTTAACTCAATTATTCAATGGCTAGAAGCAAATAACCTTAAAATTAATATAAGTAAAACAAAAATAATGTATTTCTCTCAAAGACCTAATATTTCATCTAACATTAATATTATTCATCAAAATAACATAATCACTGAAACTACAATAGCAACATTTCTAGGATTAACAATTGATCAAAGGCTTAATTGGAAAACGCATATTAATAATCTAACTAAAAAGATCAGTAGCTCTGCGTATGCACTTCATAAGCTGTCTTTTATTCTCAATGTTGAATCACTTTTGACGGCATACCATGGACTGATAGCTTCAGTATTAAGATACGGCATCATATTTTGGGCTAACTCGCCTGACTTTGAACAGGCCTTTATGGCGCAGAAAAGATGTCTTAGATCTATGTTTAAACTTAATACAACAGACAGCTGTAAACCTTATTTCTTACAATATAAAATTCTAACACTTCCGTCAATATATATTTTAGAACTCGCACTATTTGTGAGAAACAACCCTCGGCTATTTCCAAGACTAGCAGATACTGTAGTTAGAAATCGCCGAGATAACACTAAGTTAAGGATGCACCCGGCTAAAACAACACTTATGAGAAAAAGTATTCTCTGCATGGGACCTACTATTTATAATAAAATACCAAATAGTTTAAAAAGTTTAACCATAACTTCTTTTAAGAAAAAGCTTAGGGATTTATTAGCTTCTAAGTGTTATTATAATTTAAAAGATTTTATAACTGACTCCTAAATATTTTGTGAAAATAGTATTATGCGTACCTTACTTTTTAACAATACTTGACATTAATTATTTGTGCTTAATGATATTTATTTTAATTTTGATTATATTTTAATTTGATTATGATTTTAATTTGAATTTTACTGTCTTTATACGATTTTACAATTTATATTTAATTAACCTTGCTTTTTAACAATACTTGATATTAATTATTTGTGCTTAATGATATTTAATTTAATTTTGATTATATTTTAATTTGATTTTTACTGAGTTTATACGATTTTACAATTTATATTTCATTAACTATATTTGAATAGTATTCTAAATTTAATTATTATTTTATTTTCTATGTAACTAATATACTCATTTGTACACCTATTCAGGTAAAACATGCTGGACTTTCAAATTGTTTAACATCAATGCTGCAATGTATCACTCATGTTTAATGCAAATAAATATTTCATTTCATTTCATTTCATTCCACTTGAACACATACAATTTTTTTTTATCAATATCGGTCCAGCCGTTTAGGAGGAGTTTAATTACAAACACACGCACAGAAGATTTATATATATAAAGATTAAACACTACACACAACAATATTTCTTACAAAACATAAGCTAGTAATCTCTGAAATATTTGAATTACTTAAAAAGATGTAGGTACCTAATATTTAAAACATTTGTATTATAAAGATAAGTGGTGTTTTCCTTTACATTTAAGTACTTAACCGTTAGTCTCTTGGACTTTAACCCAGAAGTTAATATTTTTGCAGATGAATGGAAAGTATTGTTATTAGAATGTTTGAGGTACTGAGAACTGTACTGAGGTCAGCAGAATGCGAGAATGCCAAATTTTAAATTTATATTATATTATTAAATAAACAATTATTAAATAGTGTAATTGGCGCAAGTCGTCTATTTGATGTAAAATAAATAAATTAATTAATTGGTATATTGTATTTTTAATGTTGCATGCATTAACATTATTATTGTATACATGTATAAGTATAAGCTAGTAAAATAAAAATGTTAAAACATTTATTTTATTACTTTTTGAAGTACATAAACAGGCAAAGGGGTTTTTGAGCACGATTAAATCCAGTTATCTAGCTATGATTTTTACGAGTCTGTACCCTTTGGGCTCATCGTTATAAAGCTTGTAAATCCTCATTATACAGGGAAGTTAGCATTAGTGCGAAGACTGACCCTTTAAGAAGTAAAATCCAGCGTTTCACCGAATTCGTTATCAGTAAAAATATGTAATGAAAGAAAGACGCATTCTCGCAATGGCCTCAATAGTAAAGCCAACTGGAGCCGTATCCAGAGATATGATACGATTTGGTAGATGTACATAATGATGTTTACTTTCATCACAAATCTGTTTACCCTCCTCGATCTGGTATCAAGCGTAAGAAAACAGATTGAAGTTAGTTATTTGAGCAGCGGGCAGATCTCGTAGAACTAAAATAAATATTTCCATATTTATTTAGCTTAGCTCGCTATACATGACTTGAATTTATCAGATAAATATATGGATTGGAATAATAAAATATAATATTTTCTTGTACTTACGACGTATCATTGTCATCTACTAAAGGTATATAATATAAATATAAAACTTATCTGTATAAATATAACTAAGAAGTAAAACCCAATTTCTAGGTGCATGGAGGTAACATTAATGCAAGTATCATGCATAAACAGTAACATTTCTATTTGGTTCAGCAATCTTGCAAAAGACTGTTCTCTTTAGTAATTTAATTATTGTGTGGCATCGTTTGATGACTGGGTTATGTAAAATCTTACGAGTTAGCCAGGCATTCCCTGACTTAACAACTTTCAATTGTAGGAATAACTCTAGAATCGTACTCGACAGAACGGGAGTTTACAGCATACCTGAGTGATGAAAAGAGGGTGTTACTCCACTGCTTGTCCCTTCAGGGGTATATGAATATAGCGTTATGTATAGGCATTCAGACAATGCATCTACTTTTGGTGACTCACTATTGATATTTGTCAATTAATTTATCTTCAAAATATATAAATGACACAGTATTCGTCTGAGATGTCGTCAGCAATGCAATCAATCTTACACATTACACCTTTTGCTATAAGATTCATTATAGATATAGTTTTTGTATGTTCTGGGATTGTCTGTTCGTGTCTGCACGGACGAAGATAAAGGATTTGCTTGAACTTTACCGGTACCTACATGTAGTAGATAACTACATAGAAGTTGTGCGTGTATGTTAATCTACCTACTAGCTGACTTTGGTCTTTGTGCCTGCATATTATAATTAAGTCTTAACATTTACGCCTAACTAGCAATGCTTTTTATGTTTTATTTATGTAGAGAGCAAAATAAAAAAAAACGACGCAAAACTCTATTAAAAAATGTGTTATTACTCGCAAACGGTATAAAGTTTATATCGTTTGCGATTCCAAAATACGTTGTTTTAAATTGCAATTAAAATCGGAGTTAGACGTTTTTACGTCGTTGTAATTAGTTCGCCCTCAAATTTTTCGTGGAATTGAATAATCTTATTGTGTAACTAGAAAAGCTTCATAGACATAGTCAGATGATTATTTCTTTTCGCCAAATATTTCTGAGGACGAAGGTACAAAAACGTGTCACATGTTTTTATAGGCAGGCGTCGGTGATTCTTAATTTATTGAACAAATTCTAAGTAAGCATATTCAAGTATGTATTATATCGTTCGTCAATCTGTTTACGTATTTAAGTATGCACCTCGATATCGTCTGCGTGTCTCGGGACGTCCTCTCACCTGTCTTGTCTTGTCTCAAAAGACGAGATATTCTCGAGTCGAGACGTCCCTGTGACTTTGCCACTAGTTTCTATCGCTATGTCACGTATGTTTTTTAACATTCAGGTATTACGTAAAGTCAGGGAATTTATTGACTATACGTACAATCGCCGCCATAAACTTATGAACACGTGTGAGATGTTAAATAGTTTTAGCCTACGAAATAATGATTATTATAAATATTATATAGTACAAGTAATTAAATAAAAGTTTACCTGATCTCAATTGATAATTACAGATTGATAAAGAGAAAGAAACTTTGTATTTAATAGATCCCTCTAGAATTGTGCTAATAGCTCAGTTACTTATCTTTCTGACTGTACATATTATTCTCTATTGAGCAGCGGACGTCATTGCTGTGGTATTTATATATTACTCTGTAACTGTGAATGGATATTTTGCTTATATTATTTTATAAAGTTAAAATATTTTTAACAGTTATCTATCTTGTTTTCTGAAAGACATTACCCGCATTTAGCCTCTTATCTTACGGCGCGTGTAAAATATACAACTGATGTTTACAACCTGTACTCAGACTCAGGAAGAATATTTGTAAATCACATTATAATTGTCTTGTGTGGGGTTTGAACTCGCGACATTCAGTGTGGCGGCAGCAGTGCTACCTCTTGCTCGCTGCGCCACCCGTGGATGTGCTACAGCAAAGTCTTTTATACCTACTTTTGATATTATAGTTTATTTCTATACCCCTGACAACGTGTATACAAAATTTTATGATGATCGTTTGAGTATTTAAGACGTGAAAGCGCAACAAACAAACAAACTGACATTCACATTTATAATAATGATGGTGATGATGGGCGACAACTTACCTAAACCTAAGCTGCATTTAATATGATCGGCACTTGCCTGCAATTGCATATCGTCAGTAAGCATAACAAGTGGCGAATATATATCAATATCTGGCACAAGACTCCATGCAAGTCAGTAGCCCAGATTGCTTTACAGAAATGGCATATTAATTAATTATAATTGAGTAATAATAACCTCCAGACCGAATTTCGGCCACGGCCGCCAGTCTTAACGGAGACTGGCCAACTACACAGAAGATATCGTCCCATTGGTAGAATAAAGTTTCATCTGCAAAACATCAAGTTTTCAGTAGAGCGTTTAGAAGTTTTGCGCGCCGGGTTTTCTTTATAACTAGCTAATTACTCGCTCTAGACATTTTTTTTTAAATGTCTTAACTAAAATACTATATCAGAATGTAAATAATGTGTTTTATGTGTATATGGAACGTTATAAGACCAATGGGAGATTCTCGATAGATGTTTCATGTGAATATGGCACATTGTTTGACGAAAATAACGATGCTGCATCTGCACATGAAACGATATTCTATGGAATGTCAGGATCACTGTTATGTTTTATCAGACATTTGAGGAATAAAAAACATAATAATTATGTAAATCGTCAATTTTATACTATTTTTATTATTTTATTTTTATACTATTAAACGTTACTGGGACCTATAATACTTAGTTATGTATAATACTATGTTGGTTTTTAGTCTTAGTAAATAAAAATTCAAAGGTTTTTGATGCAATCAAATATTAAAATAAAGCAGTCATAATCATGTCATAATCAATACAACTAAAAATAACATAAAATCTTTCTTATTGATTTTAATACCCGCGTCGTGTATTAATTTAACTCATACAAAAATATTTAAAGCTATAATTGCGTTAAATTACATGTTGGTATGCTAACAATTTAAAAATCAAATCCAATTATAATATGAAATAATAATTATAGGAATCTATTTAATTATAATGTACCCCTTTAATCACAGCCGATAATCAGTCTGCACAATTTTTTTTTTATCTAACTACGCATGAGATTCATAATCAGTATCATTGTCATTACGAGTACTGTTTTCGTTAATTAAATAAGGTGAAGAGTTAAAATAATTATTATACTGGGCAGAATGATTCCTGAATCACATAAACTAACAATATCTTTGTACTTATCAATATTTAAAGCAATGGGCATGTTATATGCTTTGACAATTTCAGGGATTTCTTGAGATAGTCTTGTCGTGGATTTTATACTTAAGGTTTCATATTTTTCGACAGATTGTACTTATAATTCAATTTGTATGGATCATCCCTATGAACAATCACCACTTTAATGCGATTCCATGCTATTTTTTTGCCTCAACTGTTTTTGTTCCAAGCACTGTTTTTAACGTGACCCTTAAAGTCATAAAAATCGTTTTGGCTCATATTCTTAACTTCGTACGGACTACCATTAGTTTTAGACTATCGTACAAGTAACCTCCACTTTTCTGGAGTATATATAGTTTTATTTGATGAGGCATTTTCAATTACTGAATGGAAACTGTCGCCTTCGTTATGAGTATGACCTTTTTCAAAAACGAATGTCTGATATTAACTTTATATTTCCGCGCAGAGTATATATAAAAATAGAAATTGATTTGATTTTTATTTTGCCCAGCACCATTATCCGACCAAAGCCTGAATTCGCAGACCCCATTCTTAGAACTGTAATCAACAAAATCAAAAAGACAACTGCTGACTTCATTTGCACCTCTTTTCGCAACGGTCTCATCCCACATATTACATAATGCTTGTTTGGATGCCACATCATATATGCTGCAAATTAGGCAGGACAACTTTAAAAATTGCTTACTTGCCTATCCTTACCTTCTGAAAATAAAAGACAGCGCAAATTATTTTCCCATTGAACTCCATCGCTTCCTTTTTGTCTTCGTTATTTTTGTTACGGGCAACAGTTTTAGTTGATTGATGTTTTTCATATTCCTCTGCTTGTTCTGCTGCTAGCCACAATACTCGTTACCGATGTTATACTTATAGCAGGCAAGTTTTCAAAACTTGAAACAGATTCTAGCTGAAATGGAGTTACCGGATGTAGTTCAGCACGGGTCATATGTTCCGCAGATGCATTATTAGGAGCAGTCCGAGCAGGAATGTCGTTGGATGAATCACCGTTCTCCCAAAATTAAGTAGTGCAATCCTTTTCTGGAGCTGTGAACAATTTTATCATAAAAAAAATGTACAGCTTTATTTTTAGTAACTGCAAATGTGATAGCTAAGCTTGAGAACCTAGCCTTAAATTCTTATCTCAGACGGTTTACAGTATGGTATTGTGGCCCTTGTATGCTGATTAGGACGTCTCTTCCTTCTCTAAGCTCTCTAAATAGAGGAAAGAAGACCCGTGCCCAGCAGTGGGACGTATGTATGGCGTAGGTTGTGTTTTGTTTTCTGTCATAAAAATACGGCTCCCTCAATAAGAAATTTGAATCTTGTGTCGTGGGAACTTTACAATCAATGAAATAACGGACGGAAAGTCAGAACAACTTTTTAGGATCACACAAAGTTTTGTCTTGTACGGGAATCGAACCCGCGGCACACGGCGCGGTGTAGTGGCGTTAGGCGTTAACTTAAACCATTGCACCATCCGTGCTGTCAAATTATGATAGGATTTATTGATATTAATTATGATGTAGTTGATGGAGGTACTATACATATATAGAGAGAGAGGAAATACATACAGGTATTTTTAAAACGTGCTTTAAATCCGAAAAATATGCACCTATTACAAGTCCAGTTAAAAATGTATTATAAAAAATATATATTTATTAATTACATGTGTTTTTAACAATTTTAATACTGGTTAAAGTTGAAGAAGAATGTTTTTCGAAGAACTGATTAGCAGGAAAACGTTTCATCTGCACATACTTCAGTCGCTTTAATTATATTTTTGGAACAATAATGCGTCATGTGCGAATACAACCAAAATATAAATCAAATTATTTGTACTAAAATGATTTATGTGCACAAAAAAACTGCAAAATATGAATAACAAAATTGACAACTTGTATTGTATGTTATTATTTTATATTATTTGTTATGAAACATAACTTCTGTTTTTAGTTAAATACAAAATTCTCTGTGTGACTCCATAGAAAATCGTTTTATGTGATCGTGAGTACTGTTTTTGACAAACATTGTTAAATATCTTTGAATTTTTTAAATTACACAATAATTTATTGCAAAAATTAACGCTTTTACACGGAGTGATTCTTATTGATAAAAATATAAGTTCAACATAATCAAAAACCGTATAAATGACACAAAATAGGTATCTAGTCTATTTTTAAATCGTTGTTTATCTAATTAAAGGAATGTATAATTGTAATATAAATTATAATTTCATACATGTTTATAATTATTATAACAAATACAAAATATTTTCTTACCTTTATGAGCGCTGGTATCGATTTCTATGATTAAAGCACAACATGCGACTACTTCGCAGAGTAACGTGACGTGTAATGATGCGACACAGCGCGCACGGCCGATCGTGTCAGAACATGTCGAAGAGTAAAGTGTTTTGTGCTCGTGCAACATTATTATGGAATCTCCGGGCAGATAAAACATTATTCGATTGCTGTAACTTTAAAACTACTTACATAAAATTTGTAAAAAATAGATTAATCGATAGCTTACGTTATTTGAAGAATGAATATGCAATAAAATCATTTTCATTGCATATGATGATAAAACATTATTCTACCAATGGGACGATATTATAGCGCACAAGTGTGTGCGCAAATACAAGTGCACTCTCTGTTTCCTAACTCTCTTTTGGCCCGATGGGATGGTAATCCGACACGTTAGGAGAGAGATCGGTGCAGAACCAACGGCTTTACGTGCTTTCCGAAGCACGGGGGTGTCTTACACCGCCAATTTCCCAACTCCGGGCTGCAAATGAGATTTCTTAACTGAAAAACCCAATAACTTTTTGTTGGCCCGACCCGAAATTCGAACCCAAGACCTCATGCAGCAGTCGTATTCACTACCGCTGCGTCACAGAAGCAGTTAGAAAATATAATGATATAATTAAGTACAAGTATTATAATTTATTAAAGTGGTATTAGCCATAATATTCAATTACTTGTCAACATTCTCGTTAGTTTCCCATAGCCTTACCTACTAACACTACCACTAGCGATAGCCTAGTGGGAAACCGTTGGACTGCCACGCAGAGGTCTCGAGTTCGAACCCAAGTCGCGCATCTCTGACTTTTCGAAGTTATATGCGTATTAAATAGATAATTATCGCTTGCTTTAACGGCGAAGGAAAACATCGTGAGGAAACCTGCATGTCTTAGAGTTCTCCATAACGTTCTCGAAGATATATGAAGTCTGCCAACCCGCATTAGGCCAGCGCGGTGGACTATGGCCTAACCCTTCTTACAGTGAGAAGAGGCCCGTGCCCAGCAGTGGGACAGTTTAATAAAGGGCTGATATTATTATTATTTATTACCTACTAAAATGTACACGTATTATATACAGAAAATAAATGTATTTCACGGGTATAGTACCTATGTATACCCATAAAATACATTCTTATATAGAAAACCTAACGCGTAACCGTGACTACTGTATCAAATAGCGCGTCCAAAGAAAAATAATTTAAAGATACTTATTTTTTAAGAAAAGCTCCGTGTTTGAATGCGAAGTAATGAGATAACAAAATTTATGAGTAGTTTGTTCTCATTAGATAACAATTTAACATTATTAACGTTTGCTTTATACGTTTACATTAAGAAATCTTGGGACAAAAATTAAAATGATGTCTGAAAATGCTCTAGAAATATTAAATCGTTATTTTGGGCTCTTGGGCTACTCTTCGTATACCTACAGAAGTATGTATGAGTATGTATTAGTTATTACTTATGTAAAATTAATTCAATTCATGTACAGTAAACAATATTTATTTTTACATTATTGGGATGCAAAATATATAAAGATGTTTATAAAATTCTTACTAATGATAGTAATGATATATGTGTTCGTTTATCTATCCTTCTTTTACGCAGCAACAGGTCGACGTGGTTATAAGCTAAAGAAGCCATTAGATTATTATGCGGCCCATTAAACCTACATTCTATGTGGAATAGAGCTTTAGAACGCCGGGAGGTAAACACCCGTAAAATTCTAAAATAATAGTCAAAAGTTAAAAAGACTATGGCATGTTACAGTTAGAGTCCTGGTCTAATTAAAAGTATATGTTAATTAAAATAAAATTAATTTGATTCAAATATTTATATTCGTCTTAATAATTGTATATAGATTGTTATATTATATTTTAAAATCATGAAAAGGGTCTACCATTAAGAGGGATGTCGATCCACTATTAAAAGGCATTAGAACACACACAATAACAAAATAATGATATATAAAATGTTTGTGTGCTGTATGTTTGTTCCAAATCCGCAAAAACTTAGCTACTAGCTTTGAGTTCACCTTAAGATCTAAGCCTTTTTCATGAGATACCATTCAGCATGATCTCATATAGGTACAGTTCATAGTGTTATCAACGTAAATGGGACGAGGACGAATCGTTTTACAGGCAGACGAAGTCACGTACAAATATTATTACGGAATAAAAACTCAAATAAACAAAGCTTTACATAAGATGTTTAAAGTTATGCTACGTAACACCCAGTGTACGGTAGTGTGCATATTTACATCCGTACGCACACATAAACGTTCTGTTACGTTCGCCAACAGGCACTTACGGACCCAACAATCGTGAGGTTAACCACTGGCGATCGCCGGGAGCCATGTCCACGCCCATGAGCGCTATTTGTGGTCTACTTTAACTAGTTTTAACCTTACACTGGGGCTGAAAGCGGATAAACAAATTTGAGCCACGTGCCGGCCTTCTATAAACGTGCCTTTACAAGGAATGTGACAACAGTAACTTCGAGATGGAATAATTTTTAGTTTGGTTTAAATGATATTCGGGACTTCTTTTTTTTTTTTTTTTAACGTGGGGGAATGCTTGATGCATACCCCTCCGCGGGGGCGGGCGGAGGGGTTATGTCGGACTCGCCGGGGTAAAAGAAAGATGTTAAGAAGAAAATGTACCTCCCGGAATACCGACTAAACCTACCACGGTGTTTCTCGACAAAACCACTATCGACGGGGCCGCGCGAATCACTTTCGCATGCGGTCGCGACCCCGCCGAGGTTTCCCCGCCGTATGAAACGGCAGGCCACTACACAAAAGACCTACCCAAAGGCACTCCTCACAAATTATCCCTACTGTCCCCCCTAGAGGGGAGACGGACTCGAAACAGAGGCGCGCGTGGGAACACGCACGCCGCCTCTCGGACCTGGTGCTGAACGGATGGCGGGCAGGCCCACAAAGCCCGCCACCCCCAGGTCAAACCTCAGGGTGGCTGGAGGTCGTCTCGCGCCCTCCGGCGCCCGGCTCTGCGGTTGGGGAGAGGGTTCAAACGCTCCCTCTCCCGCTCCGCCGCCTCCTTGATGGAAATGACTTCCTCACAAAAGGAGGCGACGGCGTTCCACGACCTCTCACTCCGGACCATAGACTGAACTACGGCCGGGAGCGAGAGGGCAACCAATTCGACTGGCGCGATCAATTCACGGCGCTGCGATGCCCAGGCGGGGCAAACCGCCAAAGTGTGCAGCGCCGTGTCCTCAACTACGTCGCGGCAGTCGCCGCAGTGGTGACAACCGGGCGTCTCTTGCCGGCGTATACGACACAGGAACTGGCCAAAACAACCGTGGCCAGTCATTACCTGTGTCAGCCGGAAGGTGAGGGCGCCATGGCGCCTCTCCAGCCACTCCTCAAACACGGGACTTACCGCCACGATCGTGGCGTGCCCGGCACTGGGGTGCACAAGTCGTTCCTTCCAATTCGCCACTAGGACCTGGCGGAGCTCGGACCTCGCCGCCTCGAGAGCGGGAAGAGCCGGTCCTTCGCCCCGAGCTAGCGCCTCCCGGCGCCAACGATAGAGCGACGCCAGGAGCGCCGCTTCCAGGTCCCATGGCATCGATCCGGCGAGGAGGCTCGCAGCCTCGAACGAGATCGTGCGGTAGCCTCGTATCAACCTGACGGCCATGGCGCGCTGCGGCGCACGAAGCGCCGAAATGTTACGGGCCGTCAGGTTGTGTGCCCAAACTGGGGCCCCGTACAGGGCCATGGACCGCACGACCCCCTCGTAGAGCCTCCGGCAGGAGGTGTTTGGCCCCCCGAGGTTGGGCAGCAGACGCGAGAGCGCGCCTGCAGCGCCCCGAAGAATGGGGGCCAAACGTCGAAAATGGGCTATAAAGTCCCACCGGCTGTCGAGCAAGAGACCTAAATACTTTAGGGTTGACTCGACGCCGATGCGGACCCCTCCCACCATTATATGGGCCCCTGGAGGTGGCCGGTTCCGAGGGCCGTGAATACAAACGGCCCCGGATTTCGACAGGGCCACCTCGAATTCGGGACTTCTAATACAGCCCTGATTATCAATTCTATTTACATCGTAAGTCTATATACGATATTTTTGAGTGCTGAAAAGTGTACAACATTTTTCTTCGTGATTTACCTTTTAAACATTTTTATTTGAGTACCTTACTGAATTAATATCCAAAAATGGATACCACATTTTTGGTTCCATTACGTAAGCTGGTAACAGCTTTGAATACATCAGTTAAATAAATTATTTTCTTAAAACAACCATCATTTAACTCACCATCTTTATATAACAGTAAGTAGAGATCAAAGTATTTTTGTTTTGTTCCCGATAACAAACCGGGCCAGTGGATCAATATTTCAACTCTTGTTTGCTGTAATTAGCAACTAATTATTTTAGACAAACTTTTTTTAGTCTCGTAATTTTCCTTCTTACCCTTAATTAAATAAGACCTTAACAAAATGAGCGAGCTCGTTGGGACTGCGAAAAGCAACAGAACTGATGATTCCTGCGTTGGTTCATACGAAAACTATTAGAGGTTATGGATTAAATAACACACTGTACAAACACTTTAACTATTTATTTTATACTTTGACACGAGGAAGTTTTATATGTCCGTTCACTTACAGCTCGCAACAAGAAGTGATAGACAGCAGTATTGCTACGTCTTTTATAGCTAATCAAACTGTAAAGTATTTGACTACTACCTACTTATATTGTATGATGTTATATTATACAATTACTAAGGTGCAATAATTGTAAATAGTTAAATATAATAATTAATTAATTTTTGCATGTATAAATGTATATAATTCAACAAAAACTTGCTCCTATTTCCTGGAGGGGTGGTTGTCTGTTTTGTGGGTAGGCAGGGAACTACTAGGTTAGATAGATAGCAAATGTTGTCACAAGCAGAAAGTGCAGCCTGATTGCCTACATTATCGTTATATACTCGTAGACTATGTAATCCATTTACATCAGTGAGGAAAGACGTAATTAAGGTAATTTTTACTATTATACCCGTGGTTTAAAATTTGCACACGTCACGCGCACTCAGCTTACTAAACACATCTGAATCGTGTCACTAGTTTTAGGTTGCCGTACCAAAATAGTAAAACGTGATAACGGATTATAGTGCGATATTACCAGTCCGACCATCGCACTAGTGATTTTATTCATTGACTAGCCTTTGCGCGTGGCTTCGCATGCGTAAAAGTAGATTAGGTTAAAATATAGCATATGTTTCTCGGTGATAATATAGCTTTTTAATTGTGGAAGAATTCTTAAAATCGGTTAATTATATTTTGAGCTAAATCCTTACAAACAAACAAACAAAAAATAAAATCTTTGCTCTTTATAATATTAGTATAGATGTAGTTTTGAGAATTGGAATATTTGTGAATGATGCTTGTTAAAGCTTTTTCTTTCATCCCATCAACCCATCGTATAAAGCCTTTAGAAAGAAATTTTTTGATGAATAAGACCGCTAGGTTAAATAAAGAAATAAGCGGTGCGTTGCGTTGCGTTATTATTATCATTGTTAGTGTAAGGTTCTTTTGTTTTGGTATTGAAATACATAGTATTCAATCCGATTTAATGTATTTATATATATTTATTTTATATTGTCAAGTTTTAAATCAATTTATTCGAGTAACACTTTTCAAGTTGGCAACACCAACCGAGTTGGGATAAATTAATTTAAATCGATTAAATGGAGGAATACTTTTTAACTTGGCAATACCAACGGAGTGGGGATCGAGAGCTCGGCGAATTGACACGGCAGTTAGAGTTGGACGGTCGCGGCGAACGGACGTGTAACAAAGTGTGTAGTGATATGAATATCAAAATACAGAGTGTGAACAATACGACGAGGACGTTTTATTGAAGAGCTCCTATTTACATTAGCTTAACCTAGTTTTTTTTATAATCTGCGTTAAAACAAAATTATAATAAAGAGGACATTAATTATAGAGCGTCGTTTTAGCATGAAGTAATAAAAATAAATGACTAAATGAACGTAATTTTTCTTAGATAATTATGAAGAAAGGCAGCGCTTTAATTAGAGTGTCGTGTTAAGTACCCACTAGGCGCGTCCCGCTGGGACCTCGAGTGACCAGCTGCTTACCGAGTGGCTGCCTGTTCAATCATGTAGCCGAGTGAGAGGCGCCACTGCGGTGTGCACTACGTTGTAGGGCAATGGGGGTTACGGGGTATTGTTAGTCTTTAGAAATAGCTTACATAGTTACGAGTGTCGCGGGAATCAACGCAACCGGAATAATTTTATTGATTTTGACGTTTAAGTGAAAGTAAGAGTACCATGTGAGGGAAAATCGGAAAAGAATACTACAATAACGGATGCTTTTTGGCTTTGACTTTTTTTACATACATAGACTCACGCCTGTATACTTCGGAAATTTTAAAAAAAATTGTGCATTGTACCTCTACTTCGCCACCAATGTTTTAGGTCCAATGTAACAGGTGGTGAGCAAATTGCCGGCTACGGGACACATCAAATCAAATCAAACATTTATTTGCATAACTCAGGTACATAAAAGTACGTATATAAAATAGAACATGCAGAATTATAACCTCAAAAGAAATGTACAAATATTATATTTATAGTTAGCACATGCAATTTTAAAATCATATTTATCTAATCCTCAAACACCTCGCTTTTACTCAGAATTAATTTCATTTCTATAATGTCTTGCTGATTCCATAGCATATGTATATGTATCGTATTAGCTTATGTTTGTACGCGATCGTGTAGGTCTCGAAAGTAAAGGTCAAGCTTATGTAAAGTATTACTTATACTTAGTGTTTCTGTTTCTGTCAACAGCAACTCGGCGTCTGACAATGTGTTCACTCAACGAAAATATTACGTAGAACATGAAAACATAGTTGGCGAATTGTGGTTGTACGTTGTAATACATCTTTGCCTGCCTCTATCGGTCCCCTGTATGTAGGTATATGTAATACAATGAAAATAATATAAATTCTATATCGATTTAAAATTAATATTGATAATGCCAAGGCTTTTTAACTTAAGACCAGCTAAAGCGTCTTTTAATAAAGAAAACCTTGACTAACTATAAGTGCAACTTACTAGGATAGCAGAACACACTGCTTTCACTCTTGAGAGCTATATATAAATCGTGCCACTGCTAGGCACGAGCGCCTTCTCAGTATGATAAAAGTCAGGCCATAGTCCACCATGCTGGTCAGGTGACGATTGATATCATACATCTTCGAGAACAAAATGGAAAACTCTCAGAATATTAATTAACTGTTAAAGTATAAACACATCACTTCGAAAAGTCAGAGGTGTGACCCGTGGGATCAAGCTCGAGTTATCTGCGTGGCAATCCACTAGTCTGCTTCTAGGTTATCACTGCTAGATAGCTAACAATCTCTTAATATAACTTATTAACTTAAGACTTCAGTGTGACTTCAAGTAGTACAGTTTGAAATGCCTCTTTCTTTATAAACATTGAAACAAGACCGTAAGCTACTCAAATCTGTGGAAGGTAGTTTTTTGCACATCGTATTGAATTCAATGGTATGAGTTCCTGCAAGCCGTATTATATTTAATTATATATTTTATTATTGCCCAGTCTCTGTACCAGTGACACTTCAATATTTATAAAAATAAATATAAGCCCATTTGAATATATAGAGCGCGTCATAACGACAATTTGGCCATCGCTGCCAGTAACACGCATATACTGCATGAAATTATTTTTTGTCTATGTCCACGCATATATACCAATATACCATTAGAAACTTCATAAATAAACACAATTCAAGAACACTTACAAGATAGCTAAGGATGCAGGCAGACTATGTAATACATTTTTGTTTAAGTATATGTATATATTAAGTGTATATATTATTATTATTATATTAAGTGTATACATATATGTATAACACTTATAGTTTAGATCTGAATTGCATTTAAAATGCTATATAATTAATAAATGTGGTTTAATTTATTATTGATGTATATTTTAATGTCCTCTTAATTGTTATTTTCACTTATGTTTTTGCAGTATAGTATAATTGATAATTAGTTTTATTTGTATGACATGTGTTTATTTGCAAATTTGATATTATAGTTATATTGTATGCCCAAGTGGCGGAACACAGCTGATCTGTAATGCAATTGGCTAATATCCTCTGTATCTGTGATTCACAATAAAACAATTTGAAATTGAATGGTCATTAACAATGATTTTTGATGGAAGGCAATCACTGACAAAAGATCGCAATCAAACACCTTTGTGTTTGTGTGGATGGGGTAAATTAAGGTTCCAGAAAAGAGGCGATGTAGTTTCAGCAGAGTACTGGAGAGAACATTGTCCCTAACACTAGCAGAATACCGACTCTTATATTTCAAAGGTCGATAACGAGCGAGTACCTGTTGTGTAGCAAGCGTTCATAGGCTGTAGTTACTACGTAGCATCACCTTGACTGCCTCATTCGTGCAGCAGTTGTGAATGAGACTGCTATGCAAGAGGTCTCTGGTTCAAAACCCTACAAAAAAATAATGGATTTTTCAGCAATTCAATAATAATTCTCAATAGCACCTGGAGGAAGTTGCTCACCCTACCTCGGAAAGCATCTAAAAGCTTTGCATCTGCACCTGATATCTCTCCGGTCCTGTCGGATTGCTTTATCATCAGATTGTGAGAGAGTTAGAGAACAGGGTATGAACTAGAGTTTGCGCATACACTTGTGCCCTATAACATCTCTTGCGCACATGGTCAGTCTCTGTTAAGATTGTCATGTTAAAGATATGATAGTCAGTCAACTAAGTGGTATAAAAAGGTTGAATTGTGTTCTAGCATACTAATGAGGTAGTAATGTAAAAATTCTGCGTATTTCTATTCAGTAACAGTAAATATTTTTCACAGTTCCCTTGTACGTCCTGTTGGCCCTCGGAAACCTCCGACGACTAAGCGATAGCGCGTCACAGACACAAACACTTAAACAAATAAAGTGTGCAGCGCGTTGGCAGCGCTCGTCGTCACATCGAAGTGCTTACGCGACGGCGACGACTAACGAGTGAAACAATTGACGACAACGGGGTGTCCTGGGGAACTAGCGGGGTGGGTCACAGGCGTTAGCGGACATCCACGGGTTAAGCCTTACCCTGGCTTCATTTTCTATCAGATACATATACTTACGCCGTATCCCCGAAAGGGTAAGCAACGAAGTATTACATTCACATTCTGTAGCTATCGTTTTATGTCTGACATAATAGGGCGGGCTATTGCTGTGTACCCGGCAACATTCTAGACTCCCTGCTGTTACTGAGAATTTTAGGCAACAAAACTTTGGCTGAGCCAGGTAAATGGAAAAGCTTTTGTCTTCAGAAGTTTGCGGCCAAGTACCTTAGTGCAGCGTTCTTGTAACGAGCAGTGATTCGAGAACTCCTTTAGCTACCAACTGGTATAAATGATCTTTGCTCGTTGCTTTTTACGCTGGTAACACAGCGACTTGTTTATACAGAGTCGACAGCGTGAGTTGACAATACCTATATGAAAGAACGAAGCTAGGTCTACGTAGATAGTATGCCATACTACCGAGCAGATCGTATACCTCAGTTATAAAAACAACGCAAAATAGACATAAGAAATGTATTCTAATAAATAAGTTACATAAATGGTTTGCTTGTATGCTTTATCTATTTGTTAGATACATTTGAGAGCTAGTGTAGGTACTATGATTTATTATCAACTAACATATATTTCTCTACAAATATTAGATTCAAACATTTGAATGTTGAGTCACTATTTGACTCAACATTCAAATGTTTCGTCACGAACTAATATTTGTGTTATTCTTATATCGTTGGCGTATCTAGTTATTTTCTAGGGAGGCCTGGTCTATGAATAGCGATGCCAGCCTGCATGTAATCCTAGTATATGGAAATTAAATTTAATAGCCTGGTTTTTTTAATAAACTACCTATTAATATAATTAATTTACCGTTGCTTAATTTTAAAAGCGCCGTTAAAATACAACTTATTCGGAAGGGTTATTGTTCAGTCAACGATTACTTATATGACAAAAACTCATGGCATTAGTTGCTTGTCGCATACAGGATCCAAAGATCTGTATTACTTATAAGTCAATTTAGTAATGTAAAGGTACCTCGTGATTATTTGTGATGTTGACAAGTATCTTGTTTCTTAATTTGATTATTATTGAAGAATGTAAATCCACAACCGCATTTAGTCACGAACTGCCTTTGCAAAGTCACGAAGTGTAAGTGTATGGCGCCATCATGCCATCCTACTGTCTATTTTAGATTTATATTAAAACATATACCTTAGCCCAAATTATTTCACATCTGTAATATTATTAAGTTATTATCTTTTTATTATTAGTTTTTTATAGTCAGTAGTACTAGTAGTAGGTATATGGCATAATGGTTGTAACACCTTGTTAATCTGAGTTGTAAAATACTGAAATTATATTTAATTGGCAATTTAAGAGTGGCCGTGAGTTTCTTGCAGGTTTCTTCTCATAGGCTCTACCCTTTGCCTGAACTTAGCAACTAACCTAAATGTAGCTTCAGTAACTTAGTAAACTCACTAACCTATATATTTTGACGTTCATAAGTGTTACTTTGTGACCTAAATGAATAAATGATTTTTGACTTTGACTTTGACTAGGTAACAGATATTTCTGAGATGTGTACGGCCTACCTGGTCCTTATATACTATGACTCATATGCATAATAATAACTGTATACATTCATACACTGAAACGAGGCCCGTGCCCAGCATTGGGGCAGTTTGTATACAGGGCTGATATGATATTCCTTTTTTTTAAATGACTGCTCCTGCACTAGTTATAATTACTGTTTCGCGGAGGACTTTACAAACATTCAAGTAACGGAAATAAATTGTTCGGTGTGGGGATCGAACCCACAACACGGCGCAGTAGTGGCGCAGCGCCCACTTAAACCACTACACCGTCCCGTCATAGTCATATACCTGTATTGTCTTGCCATTACAATACAAATGCTAAGGCAAGTGCATCAAGTTGCTGTCTACATTATAGAAAGGGGAAATAGGAGCGTCTATTTTTATCCTTGGTCCGAGTGTAAATGATACCGGTGTCGTGTGACCGCACTATGACATCCAATGAATGTATATTCTTCATAGGGTGTCATAGTGCATGTAGGAGACCTTAAGAATTAGTTGCTGCTATCCTGGGAACTAAAATCTGATAAAGTGTATGGATGATAAAAGTATATAAATCTCGTCGGTGGCGCAACGGTAGTGAATGCGACTGTTGAGTATGACATCGAGCTTGTGTGTTTCTCGTAATGATTCCTTATTAGCAGCACGGAAGTCTGGAATTGTGACCGGTAGATGATAAATACTAAATAGCTCACCCTCTATTACATGTTAGCTGGAGATATGGGTGTAATACTTTTCTGCCTAAAGCTTCGCGGACATAGGCTTATCACTATGTAATATCAGCCCTATATTAAACTGTCCCACTGCTGGGCATGGGCCTCTTCTCAGTGTGAGAAGGATTAGGCCACAGTCCACCACACTAGCCCACTGCGGGTTGGCAGACTGCACATATCTTCGAGAACATTATGGACAACTCTCAGACATGCAGGTTTCCTCACAACGTTTTCCTTCACCGTTAAGCAAGCGATAATTAACTATTTAACGCACATAACTTCAAAAAGTTAGAGATGCGCGCCTTGGGACTGAACTCGAGACCATTGCTCCCACTCGGCTATCGCTGCTTGCTTGTCACTATGTATTTGTAAAATATACCGAAATATTTCACGTGAAAGCTATCAATATTACGTACAACAAAATTCCAAGTTCTCAAATAAATTGGTAACACAAAACTTAAATTCGTGTGACTGCTGCAAATAGTCCTTTATTAATTAGATCAATATTTGTTAGATGGAAATTCAAATGACTTATGAACGGATGAGATACTCATAGGTATTCTTAAAGCTATTGTGTTCAAGCGTGAACATTATATGTGAAGTACACAAAAATAAATAATTGGGTCTGAAATTATTGACTTACAATGTACTACGCACCAGAGAGGACAACTCAGCTAAATTGTTTGTTACATGCGTTAGAGAGCATGCAAAAGTTAAGCAAAATATTGATGTTTGAAAATTTTCTGCAGTACTGTTTTATTAATTACACTTAAACATATTGATAGAAAACACTGCATAGATAAATTATATATTTCGTGGCTCTGACTAAGTGAGTAAGAGAACAAGTACGCGAATAATAATATTCTAGTCTAGTTGCCTCCGTCTGTAAGTGGTTTATATAAACTTAATGACTGGAACAAATACATACAAGTATAAGCAAGTTAAATTCATAAATTATTTAGGCGTGGATGAGTCGAATTTCGATCTCTGTCATGTCTTAAAACTGAATATTTAGTAGATAGAGCCTTGCCTCTTGAGGTTTTTATTAATTTTATTTATAAAAAAAGGTGGCAAAGACGTATATGGCTCGCAGATGGTAAGCAGTTACAGTCTATAATTGCTTGCAATACATGTGCATCACTCGCGCGTTGCCATCCCAAGAGAAAAGAAATCCAATATACTATCAAAGGAAATGCTTAGAACATTTAGGTATTTAAGCCTTCGTAACTCTATCTTACCGGGCGAAACGCAGTAACTGCGTTATTACTTTTACGCTGAATGCTTACTTGTGCGAGTCTGTGCATATGTACTGTCACGAAACTATTCTTGAAACGAAAAGATAATTATTCAAATAAAACAGACATTGGCACATATGTTGTCAATCGTGTGGGTGTCTATCTATTTTGGCACTCGGCTGTAGGCGTTTGAATGTCTAATTTATCTTATAGATTTAGTAATAACTAGTTTCTATCCGCAGTTTTACGCGCTTAATTCTCATGGGCAAGCATATGATGTAAATGCATCTACTCTACATTTGCATGCATCGTCAATAAAATACACTTCGTATATTATATATTATACATATGCAGTTTTTCTAAAAACCAACCACTTTTCTTTTTATTGCAATGTCTTTAAATAACACCTCGTTTTAGTTATGTCAGTGTTCTTATAATATTTGACATCAGCTTTTATTTAATCAACACGTGTGTATTCAAAATGTACGGATTTATGATGCATTCTCGAAACTGAGAAGAGATCGAGCGTAGGCTCCCTTTTTGCGGTCAACACATGTCGCAGATATTCCGGCCTATTTTGTTCTAAACATTGGATGTTGAAAGCCTACAACCGTAACTCTATGAATGTTTGAAATTTGATTTCTATTTTAATTCCAATGGCTAATCCTCATAATAGAGTCCCAATCTATTCTCATTGTCAAAGATATCACAAATGGTATTGTTCTAATAATTAACAGAAATGCTATTTAGTTGTTTACATTTTTAAATTAATATATTAGATTTTATTAGAACTCTATTTTCATAGATAATAAGCTATACTAATTAAACAAGAAAAACAAATTAGAAATAAAATTTGAATTTATTTAAAGTAGAGATGACTCATTATAGTTAGTTAAACATTTTCAAATAAAATTAACAATTAAATATTTTGGTGTTATTGATTTTATACGGCAAGTGCAAGATAAAATGCTAAAATAACATTAAGTGCAATATGATAAATGCATAACACGGATGGTGTAGTCACGCTGGCACTTGTGGCTCGCGTCGGTACAATCGCACTTTCCGAGATAACATCTGGGCGGGCCGCCCGCGGCCGCCCGCCCGCCGTCGCGCCAGTAGCAATAGTGCGCGCGAACGAGATAAACGCATACTCAGCCATCACTCATCGATATCGATATCACACAACACTAGTGAAACATCAACTATTCAAATTAAGAATTTGGAAATAAAAGTGACCGTGTGTTTATGGTGAGTGAAAGTGAAGTGTTGTTTTAAAAGTTTGGATGCGGAAACTTTTTTGTAAGTATTTAGTTGTTTACTTTAATTGTTTTGTCAAGTGTACTTAACTGAACGAAAAAAAGTTTAGTGACAGTTTTAAGGGAGCGTCATATATTTTTTACTATTATTTAAACGTACATATGTATAATATTATTTTGTTACCGCGGACAATAAATAAAATAAAGTAAATATTTCACAAAAATACTTTTACTATACTAAAAAACTTTTGAAGTAATTTTACAACAAGTTTATTAAACTAGTTAAGTGTATTAATATTTTAGAGGTAATTGTTATAAGTACCTATAACAATAAAATATTTTCAAATTCTCTACATTTACAAGTTCTTCAAGCGCAAATTAAAAGTATACTAAATCAATGTAGTGAAATAATATATCTACACGTGAACATTGTTTACGCATTTTTTATTTATCGCAGAGACACGACTTTGTCGCGCTACATGATATGTTTTGAACATGGCGCCAATTATACATTATCTATTAATATTAAGTAGTGGTTCGAGACGACGATATCTTTACTGTGTGTGACACTACGTCGAGTGTAGCGAATTAACAATAATTCAATTGTCACAGAGTTGGCTCATACTCTTTTTGTTTACTTAATTAATTGAACACGATTCTCTACATATAAGCGATGTGATGTCATATTTCATGAGAGTAACACAAATGACTATTTGGTTAGCGATTTGTTTAGAACTCTCATTCATGATTTATTTGCGGTGGAACGGTCAAAGCACCTACCACCGGATATAATCACGGAATTATGAGACAAAGCATACGCAAACGTAGCGATCTCGATAATTGTAAAACGTAATTGTATCACAACTAGTCATTTTGTCGTTTTGGACTCCTACTGCACATGGATTTCAACTGTGCCGAATCTAACACATCTCCGATTGCGTAATATTTAGCATATTAAAAAAGGGGTACAAAGTTATCTCTTCATGTATATAATATAGACGACACAGAATTCTCGACAAGCTGAAGAAATGAAATTCACTAAGGAACACATTGCATTGGATATTATTTATTTTTGGTTTAGTAATTCTGTGGCGTAACTTCGAAATCTGTGATCAAATTTATCTGGAAATTCGTGATTGCCGTGCAAGGATCGACAATCAGTAAAATTACTTCTTCTTAATAACTTGGCGAACTTTATTTTCAAATACGATTCATGTTTCATATCTGTTTGGAATATGAGGTACTTTCTTAACACTTAGCTTGCGCATATAAAGAATATGCTAACTCGGAATTACTATCAAACAATTATTTTTATTTTTATCCGCAACATCTTTGATCGCGGGTAATAATTTAACAAAAATTTAAGCACAGTCTACTTAGGATGTTTTCCTTTAGCTACAACCGGTGAAAAGCCTACCGTTACTGCTTAGTCAATATATTAATAGATGGAGGATTTTTTATTAAATACAATAGTTTGGGAAAGAGTATACGCATATTGCCCCAGTTATTGCATCAGAAAAGTTGAATAATATTGAACTCTTCTGATTGTGGCGTCATGATATCCGGGTGTAACCTAACTTGCAATATTTTGTTTCCGAACACAAAATATGTTTAATAAATAGTACATCTGATACAGTTCATATTGAACCGTGATAATTCCGTGTTATTGTCCTTGACTCTACAATTAGTTCGTTGACTAAACCCCACTGTCTTGCCATTATTCATCTTCATCACCAATAGTGATTTAAAATCTTTTACAATGAATACATTTTTCAAGCCCTGTTTTATTAGGCTATTTTAAAATAGGACTTTGGAAAATCATTCACACAGACTACCCCTAGAAGCCTAAGCATTGGTAAAGGTGTAAGATGCTATGAAGTCGCCAGATATGTTTTAAGTTGCGCTCAGTGGGTGAGCGTCTTGTCGCTCGTTTATTGCCAGACTTCGCGCTACTAATAAAGATACATTCGATAAAAATATTTTGACCTGGACATCGACCTCATAGCAAACATAAGCGCAATGTTGTGCCGCTGAACCGACGAGGCAGTTATTCAAACAATAATCATTATACTTCTAAATTTATTCGATAAGGATAAGTGATACCTGCCGTACCTCTCATCTAACAAGATTATAAACAATGTAACAAGGAAGGAAAGTTTATAAAATAACCGCTGATTATTACAAAATTGCTCCTTTGATGCCTCAGTTTTCCATTTAGAGATCAATGTCACAGCTTTTAATTTTCAGATTTATGCAACAGTTTCCAATTTTCAGAACAGATGATAGGTACTTATATATTCTTAAAATCATTTCATAGTTAAATATTTAAATTAAAAAGCCTACTAATTTTACATAAGTGAATTTTCAACTAAATTACATGAAAAGCGTTGTACGGGTTTGAACGAGACTGCAAATTGGTAGACTTTGTCCTGAATTACAACAAAGGATACTTTTTAATCCGGTAATATCTTACCGTTGGATTCACACGCGTGAATCTGTGTCCAGAAACTAGTTGTTAAATAATTGTGAATTAACCCTTCCTCGGTAACCATACCTATTTGAATGAAGTTTGTTTGTGTATATAGGATGCAGCTCGTGATGCAGGAGTTACTAAACAAAAAGTCCAAAATCCTTCAAGCATCGTCATTACGTATTAGGCGACGTAGTCCATCTTCCCTATTTTCCTGTTTCCACTTCTTTTAATAAACGGGTCAAATTCGGCGAAATTGTCATTAACACCTAAATGTTTTCATAACTTCAAGTCCATTATTTAATTTACTTATCCTTAGAGTGTAGCTGTCGTTAATGTAATACATGCGACCACAGTAACGTTCGGACAGGATTAATACAGACTACAGATTTGTACTTACTACATTGTGGCATATTTTGTTCTTGTTTCATTAATTCTTAGTTATAGATTGGTCACTACAGACTAACAGCGGTACCCAACAATCAATTTATCTCTGATACTAGAGATACATTTGATGTGAGTTCCATATAAACAAAAGTGTTGGGCAAACTGTTGTTTTGCTTTTCTGTTAAGAAATTCTTAGCCGGAGCCTAGCACAATATCCGATCTAATCCGATCCCCTATTATTTGGGACCTAATATAAAGTTTAAAATGTGGGTGTTATATTAATCTGACTACCTCTTTGAGGACATAGGCTTTAGACTATGTTTGCGTGTATGTAAAAATTATGTGAAATTTGTATAGCTTATTAGGAAATTATAGATAGACCGGATATTGGATACCGTTGTAAGCCCGATTCCTTGCAATTCAAAAGGTAACTTGCAATCACAATTTAACTTTATCGTTTTGGACTTTCTTACAAAATGTTAAACTGCGTAATTTCATTTTGTTTATTCATTCGGGTAATGCCAAATGTTTTAATTCGTGACGTCGTAACCTTCAGTCCTCGGTAAAGGATTACAGTAAGTCTCTCTGAATAAAGCTTTCGTCATCCGCCATCCGTTTTAAAAACTGGTGGAACGGAACGCAGTATATTCTGTCTGATTTATGAGTAGAATTTCGAGACAATAAGTGGGTGCGTAATGACAGACTTAATGTAAATAATGACAGACTGCTGTATTATCGATTTTATCTTTCAAGAGTTTCTTAATCTGCTTAGTTATTAAGCAGATTAAGAAACTCTATGGAATAAATTTGACCACTTTGATTGGGTGCTACGTGTGCTGGCCAATATAAATTTTACAAATCTGTGATAGGGTTAAATATTCATTTGATGTATCAAATTTGTTAAAAGTTGAATCAAAAGTCCATTCAAAAGGTTTGTTTGTTACTTTATATACCTATTTTCCAGAACTTTCCTAGATTTTAACGTAACTATAACGTCATTTTGGTGAAAGTTTGGTTTAAGCGTTTGAACCGCAAAAGCTTCCGCATTTATGATATTAGGATATAAATAACGTAGATGATCTGATATAAAACATGCGAATTAGTTTAATAGACAGTCTAGATTAGTATTTTCTAAAGTGTGCAGACGGTGGCGGTGGTAACACAAACAGCGCGCGCTCACCCGGACGTAACGTTGAGATGTTCTGGAAGGCGGTTGATCTGCGGAACGCCGCATCCTCTTTAATTGGGTTGCGAGGCAGTCTGCCGGCTCCACAATCAGATTAAAGAAGCATGCGCCAGTTTACATAAACAAATAAAATATTTTTTACGCTTAATAGTACTTGGTGTGTTTAAAAAAAATCCCAATACTCCATTCGTTTTTGTCTTGGGTGACAAAATTCACGGATTACATTATATATATTTATAGGAATAAGTTTTTTAAATTATTATACAAAGAAAATTAAGGTTTACCAATTATCTGATATTTGTGGCTTGTTTTCGTAGGGACAATAAACAAACCATAGACTAAATATTTTAAAGAGATTTCTGTACTAGGTTTCTTTTTAATCACTATAATCATTACAAGCTTTGACATTATAAAGTACTCCTAACAACTATTTGTGGATCACACATATATTGTGTCCACTATGAATGCCTAACGTAATAAGTAGAGTCAAATTTTAACCACAGTTTAAATTCACAGTCGCACATCAGAAATCCCATTAGTTCTACAAAGAACTAAGTGCTATAAAAGCTTATCATGGGGGCTGATTGCCACTAACAATACTATAAGGGATTGAGAACTACCATGATATTATCTACACTTAATATTATAAAGAGGAAAGATTAGATTTTTTGAAATTAAACTACTATGTACGGATTTTATCGCGTTGTTTATTTGACACTTTTTGATTAGATTTTTGTTTGTAACGATTTAACTCAAAAACTACACAACCGATTTAAAACATTCTTTCACCATTCGAAAGCTATGTTATAACTGAGTAACATAGGCTACATTTTATTTACAAAAGTACTATTACTACCATTACCTAACCAAATTTTATGCGAGCGAAGCCGTGGGCAAAAGCTAGTTTCACAATAAATCTATTCATAATCACGCAATTGTTGATCAACTTATGTCGCTCGCTGTGCTTTATACACGTACCAAATGTCAAACAAAAATGTTGTCTGTCACTACATATATTTAAAGTATTTTTTATTCCCTCAAGGAATGTAGTTTCTTTTTCTATTACAGATGTATGTCTAGTTCGAGACGATGTCCCGATTTTTCGATTTCAGGAAAGTGTAGTTAGTAATATTAGGTTTTCTGTTACATTGTACTGCTGTGCATGACAGGTGACAATCGGCTCGACCTCGTTAGAGAATATCTGTGTCTTTAGTACGAGATTTTAGCTTGCGATTCGATCTTCAGTGTATTTTACAGAAATTGTGATTAGTACAATAAAGCTTTCACTACGGGCCCAAGGTTCTAGGTAACAGGAAACCAATCCTTTGCCATCTGTTGGGTATGATTCTAATCTTAACGCATCTACTGAGAATATAATTTTTAGAACAGATAATGTAGCCGGCTACTCTTTTGCCAAGAATCGATGCCGGACCTTCACGATCAGCCACAAATATAAACGAAACTTACCATTTCTATTGTTTCTTATAAACTCTATTTGCTCTGGTATGTAGATAGGTTGTAGTACGAGAAAACATTAAAGCACCTCGGCCATATAAACGAAGTGTGAAAGTCTTATTGTTAAACAAGCGTCCCGTGCATACAACCTTTTAAACAGTTACTAGGTGAGCCCAAAAACAAATGAAACTTCCACCGCATTAGAGCAGCTCACCTATGATTAACGCTTGTTGCCTTCGTGTGTTAAACAACATATTTATTCTACAGCTAACGCCAAAACTAAATGAGAAGCTTCACGTATCCCGTACACGAGACCTCTCCCACTTTGGCTTTGGGTACGCTAAATTAAATAACAGACAAATTAGATTATACCTTTTGAATGTTTCCACTTTGATCTTTTGTATATGTAATTATGTACTTAAGCGTAAACATGTAGGTAGTCACGTATTGATTGATTGGGAAATTGAAAAAGTTGTAAAGTGGAGCTTGTTTAACAGACCTGTCATGGTTGTCGAGCCTTCTCTTAAAGTTGATACGCAGTTACGGGCTATATTTGTGTTCCAATATCGTGTTACAGTTAAAATGTTATTAAGGCGCCATTTTTGTTAAAAATACTAAGCTGCATATTGAAAAAAAAGGAACAGTAATCAGTTTGCTTTTAAAAAAAATATTTTTAGATGGCGTTTGATATTCGAATGGATAGTTATCACAGATAATAGAAACATTTTAAAATACTAGCAAGAAAAGTAAGCGTTCTAAATTTGACGGGTTTTATTTTTTTATTTGAGTAAGATGGCCAGCAGGCTTTAATACAGCTGTTATAACTTGATGGGCCACGCTGCGAAACCAAAATATTGTAATGTCAGTTCTATAGATAAGACACTATATAAAAGTCAGTTCACTAAACGTATCTGTCTAGTCGGTAGGGTTAATGAGCTACGGTATCTTTTTAGGCATGTCACGTACTTCACCAAGACGATGCTATGTTTATGTACATAAATTTACAAATTATAACGTAGAGGACTATGTGCTATACCTTGAAATAATCTTGGGTGTATTTCTCTCTTATATTTTGTGATCCGTACAAGTTCGTTAAGGTAGCCGCGCTTGTAGAGCGCTATCAGAATAATAATATCTTCACAAAAGAAAACTTACCAATTGTTTACTGCCAAACAAAAGATGGCCATATAGGTGATACCAATTTCTGTTAGGCATGTCATAAGTTTAGAATGTTTAACGTAATTTTCTTATAAAGTTCAATTGCTGTGAACGATTGATAACTTACAATAGGACTTTTTAATGTAATAGATCTGATAAATTATTCAACAGTATCCATTAAGCTACCTCCAAATATTTGTGGTAATATGTTACCATAGCATTAATCTATCTTAATTATCTCTACGTGATATAATTTGCCGGTTGATTGTCGTTTAAGAATTAATTTGTACAGACACATTTTAGCTTATTAATGTTATCGCTCCATTTTCTTTTCTTTGTTCAATTCAGAATTCAAAAATTCAAAAACATTTATTTGCTCGAAACATGGTACATTATAGTTTTTACACATTAGAAAAAGATCACATGTTCTGCTCCTTAGAGCGTGCCAATATAAATACATAAAAATGTAATTAATTTATATTAGTTTTACTTAAATATACATATGCAGCTTTCACTTATCATCTAGATATTCTTTTGTATTGTAGTAGCATTTTTCTAAAAGTAAATTAAACAATTTATTTTTAAATTGTTGTAATGGCAACTGTTTAATGGTTTGGGGAACCTTATTAAATATCTTGATAGCCATACAATACGCATTTCTTCTAAATATTTCTAAACGTATTTGGGGCAATTTTAATTTATTTTGGTGCTTAGACATGTTATTGAAACTTTCAAAAAACTGTGGATATTTTTTTACAAATGTACAAATTTCGTGTATGTATAAACAGGGCAAGGGAAGTACTTTATGTTTAATAAATAGTGGCCTACAACTGTCCAGGAAGCTGGCCCCACATATTGCCCTTATGCACTTCTTCTGTGCTACGAAAACTCTGTTTACGTCTACTGAATTGCCCCACATAATTATACCATACCTAATAATAGACGAGACATATGCATGGTAGGTAATTAATGCAGTATGCATATTTACTGTTTGTCTAATTTTTTTTAATACGTATACAAATCGATCTATCTTATAGGTTAGTTTTTCAATATGTGGTTTCCAACTGCAAAATTTGTCTATAGTGATACCTAAGAATACACAATCGTTTACAGTATTCAATTGTACTCCATTTTGCTGCATATTAAGAGGATCAGTACTTGCTTGGTATGTCTGAAACTGTATTATGTTTGTTTTTAATATGTTTATTTTTAAGTTATTTAAGTTTAGCCAGTTGATAGCATTGTCAAAAGCTAGATTGATGTTTGCTTGTAATTGAACATTGTTATTATTTTTTATTATTAGTGTAGTGTCATCTGCGAATAGGATAGAATCATGGTATATAGCATCTGGAAGGTCATTTATGTATAATAAAAATAAAAGTGGAGATAATTTGCCCCCTTGTGGAGTACCATATTTATTATGTTTCAATGAGGATCTGTAGTTGTTTTGTGTACTTTTATAAGTTTTAGTTACTTCGACACATTGTAGTCGGTTTTCTAGGTAACTTTTGATCCACTCATAAGCATTACCGCGTATTCCATAATTGAACATTTTTGACAGTAGCGTTTTGTGACAAACAAAGTCAAAAGCTTTTGTCATATCTAGGAATAGACATGCTATCTTTAACTTGTTATTAAGAGATTCCGTTATATGTTTCATTAAAGTTCGCCTTCAATTCATTAGTTTTACCTTTATTTAGAAGTTAAAAACCAAATAACGTTAATATTTTATTATATTCATGATTATTATAAGATAGAAACGCCAAGCGTATTATCCATGGATGTAGTGTTTTTTTAATATCATTAACTAAGGGTTTATACAATTTATTATATACATAAAATAAATCGTATAAACGTAATAATAAGTAGAATAATAGTTTAGTAACAGCAGAAGATCGTTAATCAAATGTTAACCATTGATTAATGAATTGACAGTTACTCAGTTGATATACAGCTAAATATTAGTTAGCAATTTTTTTATAAGGACTGCAATGACTAGTAGATCGAGTCAATCAGATTGCCTGTCACGATTGACTTCATCTTACGTAGTTAGTTAATCACAAGTGACATGATATTTCATCTGTTTTATCATTTAACCTTGTTATTCTCCCGAGATAAGTTATTGGAGCGATACACTTTAAGTTTTAAAGTCACTCCATCCCGGCTGCGTTATCGAGAGCTAACTATAAACATAATAGTTTTGTTATTGACGAATATTTGTATCCGTACATGTGTTTTCTTACGTTTACGTGCAACTACTAGTATTTATATTTACTGTAATTTGATTGCCTTATTTCATAATATATGTTGATTTATACTTACAACTTACAGAGGTGACGACGATAAGTGACAGTCATAACGAAAGTATATAGGGCAAATATGAATGGGATAATATACTAATGGAATAAAATTAAGGGTCCAAAGGGTCCAGTAAGGGTTGGTGACTTTGACAAATTTTTGGTCGTATCGGAAATAGAAAAAGTATTTTAAAGATCCAAGATTTTAGTTTTTATATCTTTAGGCCAAAAAAATTTTGCGGTCACGGCTTCAATGCAATCCAAAGAAATATCGCGGAAAAAAAAATTAAAACATTTTGGTCTTTTTTTTCTGGACCCAAGAGTTTAAAAATTTTTTTTCTAGCTAGTCGACTTTATGGATGGTATCAAATAAGCAAGCTCTACAATGCCTGGGTATTAACATGGGTACACGATTAGGGTGTCTTGCTCGCAACCCAGTTTCACGGAGACGATCGGATTCGGACCCATTGACCTCGTCCTTGCTGTTGTTGTCGTTGTTGTCGTCGATTCGGGAAATTCTGAGCAACGACATTCGCTTGAGCAAAAGGTTAACAACGAACATGACGGACGATCGCTCGATCATCCCGACGAGTGGTTTCACGAGGACGACCCCGGACGTCGATTGTATCCACCGGTATCGAGGTACCGCAAATACAGACGATTAACTACAGAGTGGCTAACATCCATTCGCACACCGACTTCACGACGGTTATGACCCTCTTCCACAAGAGTAACTAAGCGCGCGACTTCCGTCTCCGTCAAATGACGTCTTACCATGATAAACAATGGAAAATTAGGTAGTTAAACTAAACGGTTTTCAAACAGACAAAATTTTGGCAAAAAGGTATGAATTAGGCTGAACTTCGATGTGGGTCAATAACTTTTTTGTGAATTAATTTAAAAGCAATTTCTTTGGATTGCGTTGAAGCCGTGACCGCAAAATTTTTTAGCCTAAACATATAGAAACTAGAATCTTAAATCTTCAAAATACTTTTTTAGATTTCCGATACAACCATTTTGCACTGAAATACAGCCTGTCAAAAATCAACAAAATATTTCGCAAATATTTTTTGGCCTTTACTTTTTTTCATTAGTATAGTTAAAGGAAGACTTGGATAAATGTCGGTTGCTTTCCCTTGATCGGCGCCATTCTGGAGATTGATCGAAAATATTGTAAGGTGTGTGAACGGAGCAAAGCACGCTGAATTGCTCTTTCTTGCCCTGTGGTAATCGAAATAAGCAAGCACCATGTAAATAATGACGAAATGAAGCAACCAATCTGGGCAGAAACTAGACGACCTAAATTTAAACACAAATTATATAAATAATATAATATTGATGTAGATATTAATAATACACGTAAATATATGTATATTACTCATTTCTCGAAATAAAAGGCTATTTTATAAATAACCATTGTATTTTGCAAATATATTTTGTATAGGAATCCCGAAATTAGATTCAGGAAAAACCATTTTATAATATACTTATAAAAATCTAATCTATGTGTCACACGTAATTTTTTCATGTCTTTAACAAGTCTTGGTTGTCAGGTAAGAAGTTTGTCGCTATGTACCGGCTACAGTTTCAGATACTGTCACTTAAAATACCTCACTCGGATTTTTGGCAATAATGTTGCTAGTGAAGTAATATGTACATATAATATGTAAAGGTAAACATCGTGCGGAAACCTGCATGTCTGAGAGTTCTCTATAATTTTCTCGAAGATGCACACATCTTATATATCACAATATCTACCAACCGGTTTTGTCAACTACGGCCTTACCATATTCATACTTATAAGATGTCTGTACTTAGTGGTGGGACGGTGTATAAGCATAGCGTTTTAAAATTTATGTACGTGAGCAAATCCTTGGGAAAATATTGTTTTTATATTAGTATGTACCCGAGGCTTTTCTTTCGTTAATCTATAAATTAGATATTTCAATAAATTTCTATCTCAGGAAGAGTACTTTTTGCTGGATGAAAGGTACTCCATGTCTTTTTCTGTTACCCTGTGTATGCGAAATTTCATGGTGATCGGTTAAGTAATTAAGGCGTGAAAGCGTAACAAACAAACAAACTCACAATGGCTTTTATAATATTAGTACTATGACTACATGTGGTAGTTGTATCGTGTGCTATTCATGTGAATAGGTTAAAAATACCATTCGAATTATTTTCGGAATGCGTGACATGAAACAGGACCGAATAGTCCCATGTCACGTAATCGGTCGACAGCATAAATGTCAGTACACTTAGCTTTATGAGATCTCTTACAGTAGTGCGCGGGTTGACGCGGGTGCGGTCCCTGTTCGATACGGTATTTGCTCGATCTGTCACTGGGAAATTTCTCTCGGTCATTTCTTTGTGATAGATATTCATATATATATTTTGTTGGATTTTATTTAACTGAAGTGATGAAGCTGAGAAATAGTATGTCAGGGTTGTAACTAGTGAACATTTCTGGTTTATGGCTATGTCTTCGAGAAAAGTTCACATATTTTTGGAGGTAATCAATTAATAGTTATGTAAGTCTAATTGAAATCTATAAAGTTATATTTAGGAAGAATACACTGCCCTATATGGAAATAATGTCTTCACCTAATAGCATAATTGGGAACATATGTATTGCTAATCGTCTTCGGTGCCGGCGTTGATTTCAGTGTCGGGCAATTGTTAAGTAGTTTTATATGGACCTATGTGCTCTGGGGTTATGGCTGATCAAGTGATCATAGACTTGCCTCCCAATCAGTTCGACTTAAACAAAGAAAGCAGAAATGAGGTGCGATAAACCTTTAACCTCTTGAGGTATAACAAGACAAGATGTTTATGTAAGTTACGTAGTACTAGTAATATGTTTGGAGTTTGTCTACAAGCACTTGCTTTTTGGTTTGTTTTTAAATACTTGCTTTCTTAGTTCGACTGGCACGTCTAATACATACGCGATTTGATAAAAAGTACAAGGCGTGTTTTTTTAAAATTAAATTATGTAAACAGAAGACAATATTATGTTAAATTATGTCGTTGGTAGAATTTAAGATATTAGTTACAACCGTTACAAGTTCTGGCTAAATCCGAAGTAAAAGGAGTTAATTAAGAATGTATGTACATTAGTTTTAGGACGAGTAATTAGAAGGTTAAACTTCGTGGTTATTAGGTTAGCTTGATGGTAAGCTAAGTTATATATGGCAAGATACATAACGAAACATATGGTACAAGAGATCGATAACTTCAATCTCTTGTGCTATAGCGGATGGTAGTGAGTAGGTAATGCAATTGCCGTGTATTAGGTCTTGGGTTCAATTCTTAAATCGGGCAAAGTGCTAATGGGATTTTCTGTAAGAATATTCTGAATAGCAACACGAAGTATTATACCCATAGTTTGTGTCCTACGTAATTGTGTTCGAGCAAACAGACTGCACGGATAGACGGTGTAGTGGTTTAAGGGATCGCCTCGCCACTGCCACTGCGCCAAATGTTGTGGGTTCGAATCCCACACGGGACAAAATTTGTGTGATCCACTAATGGTTGTTCCCGGTCTGGGTTTTCTTTATGTCCGTTCTTTAAATGTTTGGAAAGGCCCCCGCGACGCAGAAATTAATCCTAGTGCCAAAGATGATTTAAAAAAAAAGAAATATTAAATAAAAGATATTATAAATTGTGTACCATGCGCAGTAGCACACTGAGCATTTATTGATAGAAGTACCTAATAACTGTAAGCCCGACTTCATGTACACTTCCCAACTGCTCGGCATCAAGGCACGTTGAAAAAACTGGTACTGATAAATGAAATATTATCGGTACCAGCTAACTTCTTAAACTACATGCAAGCATTCTAAACAAAGTATATTTGTACTTTAGCCTTACATAGACACAACCGTAAAATTACCAATTATGTCGGTTATGATACGTGTACCTACTTTACTACCAAATAATATTGTTACGCCCAGTGACATCTCTCGGCATTGTGGGAAAGACTCGGCAGTTCCGTCTAATAGTTTACACCGCCATCTATTGACATCTTACGGAACTGCGTAGTACGGTACGAGAATCTTAGAGAGAATGCTGGTACTTTCTCGAATCATCGTGCTGTTTACACGCCGAGTACGGCTTTGCTGGAAAGCTCTAGAAGCGCTTTACCCGCGTATAAATAGGGCGCACGCGCACCGCCGAGTCAGTTTACAATCGTAAGCGATCAAGTGTTCATCGAAGCGAACGGAAGCGGAAATACTACGGAGTTTGAAGCAGTACAGTGAAAAAGTGTGGTATAGTGTTTATTGTGTTTTAAATTGAATTGTGTGTTTGAATAAAAGTGTTTTAGTCGGTAATATTGTTTATATTCTTATCCGTCGAACCCAGCACGTAACAATTGGTGTCAGAAGTAAGGTAAGAATATGCCAGTACTACCGAAGGAGGAAGTGGAAGGGGTGCGTACCAGGAACCAGCGCCAGCAAGATGTGGACCAGAGGCGCTTTGGAGACGCCCCCTCGCCGACGTCAGGTGAATCACGTGACTCCGCGGCTGCAGCGGAACCATCTAGTGCAGCTCACTCGCCGGTGAACCCCGACCTCGCGACTCTGATGGCGTTTATGCAGGAGCAGGCACGCCGCCAGGAGGAGCAGGCACGCCGCCAGGAGGAGCAGGCACGCCGCCAGGAGGAGCAGGCACGCCGCCTCGAGGAACAGCTGCAACGCGATAAGGAAGAGGGCATGCGCCGCCAGGAGGAGCAGGCACGCCGCCAGGAGGAGCAGGCACGCCGCCAGGAGGAGCAGGCACGCCGCCTCGAGGAACAGCTGCAACGCGATAAGGAAGAGGGAATGCGCCGCCAGGAGGAGCAGGCACGCCGCCAGGAGGAGCAGGCACGCCGCCTTGAGGAACAGCTGCAACGCGATAAGGAGGAGGGTATGCGCCGCCAGGAGGAGCAGCTGATGATGTTAAAAGACCTCAGCGCAACGGTTGGCAAGGAGGTGAAGGAGGTGAAAGAGCAAGTCCAACGCCACGAAAGTCGCATCGCCGAGGTGGAGAAAACGATACGTGGGCTCAAGGCTGGCGATGGGATCGTGGCACCTGCGGTTGTTGCGTCTTCACCACGAGGCTTTAAAGTCCCACCATTCGACGGATCATCGTCATGGTCAGCCTACAAGATCCAGTTCGAGGCCGTCATGAAATCGAACGGGTGGACGCAAGAACAGGCTCTGACCGCTCTCACCTTGGGGCTTCGTGACCAGGCCTTGACCGTGTTAGAGGCGCTTGGTCAAGACATCACGTACGAGAAGCTGTTGGAGGCATTAGAAGCGAGATACGGCGACGCACATCTGGAACACGTGTTTCGCGCCCAGCTGAAAGACCGATCGCAACGTGTTAGTGAAACCCTGCAGCAGTGGGCCCTGGAGGTGGAGAAGCTGGTTCGAAAGGCGTACCAGTCCTCACCTGCACTCATCGACGGAAACCTCGTTCAAGCTTTCACCGACGGGATCCGAGACCTGGAGGTTAGGGCCGCAGTGAGACTCGGACATTTCAAAAACCTGAAGGACGCCCTAGCCCACGCTCTGGAAGTGGAAGCAGTACGACGGGATGATCGAGCTCACCGTATCAGGGAAGTGTCAACTTCGCCCCGATGCTACAGCTGTGGCGAGAGAGGTCACATCAGGTTGAGCTGCCCGAAGCGAAGGAATCTAGGCAGTAAAAACTTAAAGTATGCCCCGGCCCACACTCTGGAGGTGGAAACAGTGCGACGGGACGATCGAGCTCACCGTACCAGGGAAGTATTGACCTCACCCCGGTGCTATAGCTGCGGCGAGAGAGGCCACATCAGGTTGAGCTGCCCGAAGCGAAGGAAACCACGTAACAGAAACCAGTCGCCGGCAGGAGGAACACCTGATGTGCGTACCAGGCAACAACTACACGACTTCGTGATACAGCATCGCAGTGGCAAGTCACATGGTAATGCGGATGCCCTGTCACGTAGACCGTGTACCGGCCAGTGTAAGCACCACTGCGCCAGGAAAGAGGCCAAGCAGGAAGTACTAGTGAGGATGTTGAGGACGGATCTTAGCGAAGACTGGAAGGAAATTATGCAGAGAACACAACGAGAGGACATAGACATAAGACCCATTCTCGAATGGAAGAAAACAGGTGCTTCGAGACCTCACTGGAGTGAAGTTGCGGCAATGAGCTCTACCACCAAGAGTTATTGGGCACAGTGGGAAAGCTTGGTTATCCAGGATGGAGTTCTGTGCCGGAAATGGGAGAATGCTCGAGGTGACAAGTGTCATTTGCAAATGGTCGTGCCAAAGCTCAAGGTACCGGAAGTTTTACAACTCTATCATAATGGGAGTTCGGGAGGTCACATGGGAGTTAAGAGAACTCTGGTTAAGATCCGAGAACGATTTTATTGGATCCATTGTCGAGAAGACGTTGAGGAATGGTGCCGTAAATGCACGAGTTGTGCTGCCGTGAAGGGGCCACACACTCGCAGCAGGGGTGCATTGAAGGTGTACAATGTTGGAGCACCGTGGGAACGTATAGCTTTAGATGTTGCCGGACCGTTTCCTGAAAGCCAAAGTGGGAACAAGTACTTCTTGGTGGTCATGGATTACTTCACAAAGTGGCCGGAAGTGTTTGCGATTCCCAATCAAGAGGCATCTACGGTCGCCGACAAGCTAGTCCACGAAGTCTTTTGTCGTTTCGGGGTGCCCTTAGAGATACACAGTGACCAAGGTCGGAACTTCGAGTCTGAAGTATTTAAGGAGACATGCCGGGTGATGGGTACCCACAAAACGAGAACGACCGCTTATCATCCGCAATCAGACGGCATGGTTGAACGATTTAACCAGTCTCTGGAAAGATATCTGGCAAAAGTTGTAGAAAGCAAACAAAGGGATTGGGACAAACACATTCAACCGTTTCTCCTGTCATACCGTAGTGCTGTTCACGAAAGCACATCAGTAACACCTGCTTTCGCTAACTTCGGAAGGGAACTACGATTACCTGCAGACTTGATCACCGGCATCCCACCTGAATCTCCACGCAGCATAACAGATTATGCGAATGATTTGCGCAACAGGATGAATGACGTATACGAGCACATCAGACAGACCGGTCAGCAGATGTCTGAGAGGATGAAGACCCGTTACGACCGGAAGGCGAACAATAAAGGCTTCGAGGAAGGATCGCTGGTGTGGTTACATAATCCGGTACGCAGCAAAGGAAAATCTCCTAAGTTGCAGGCAAAATGGGATGGCCCCTATCGCATAGTCACTAAGATGAATGACGTCACCTACCGGATCCAGAAAGGACCACGAGGTACTCCAAAGATCGTTCATGTGGATCGATTGGCACGCTACTACGGATCGAACAATGTTCGGGACGAACATGTCTAAGAGGGGGGCAGTGTTACGCCCAGTGACATCTCTCGGCATTGTGGGAAAGACTCGGCAGTTCCGTCTAATAGTTTACACCGCCATCTATTGACATCTTACGGAACTGCGTAGTACGGTACGAGAATCTTAGAGAGAATGCTGGTACTTTCTCGAATCATCGTGCTGTTTACACGCCGAGTACGGCTTTGCTGGAAAGCTCTAGAAGCGCTTTACCCGCGTATAAATAGGGCGCACGCGCACCGCCGAGTCAGTTTACAATCGTAAGCGATCAAGTGTTCATCGAAGCGAACGGAAGCGGAAATACTACGGAGTTTGAAGCAGTACAGTGAAAAAGTGTGGTATAGTGTTTATTGTGTTTTAAATTGAATTGTGTGTTTGAATAAAAGTGTTTTAGTCGGTAATATTGTTTATATTCTTATCCGTCGAACCCAGCACGTAACAATATGAACTGTATAACAAATATTCGGCCCGATTCCAAGAACTCAACTTTCATATCGTTCATATTAACAATATAAATCTGCTAACAAAATATTTTCCCATACCTACGTGTATTATACATTAATATATAAAATATGTTTTCTGTAGTTAAAATGCTTTTACTTTGCCTTATTCACAATGTTCTAGTGAAAGTTATGTTAAGCATAACAGGTGCGTTGTCTCCAACAGAAGAGACGGGCATTTGTTAATTCTACTTTATACTCGTGTAGTAAGGGAATTTAGAAACAATATAAACATTGATTAATAAACAACATTTATTTTTACATGTATAGATTAAGACATAGGTAACTGAGAAAGCTTCGCGTTTTGGCCACCGTGTAGGTAATTGTGCTAAAAATTGTATGGATTAAGACATAGGTAACTGAGAAAGCTTCGCGTTTTGGCCACCGTGTAGGTAATTGTGCTAAAAATTGTATAGATTAAGACATAGGTAACTGAGAAAGCTTCGCGTTTTGGCCACCGTGTAGGTAATTGTGCTAAAAATTGTATAGATTAAGACATAGGTAACTGAGAAAGCTTCGCGTTTTGGCCACCGTGTAGGTAATTGTGCTAAAAATTGTATGGATTAAGACATAGGTAACTGAGAAAGCTTCGCGTTTTGGCCACCGTGTAGGTAATTGTGCTAAAAATTGTATAGATTAAGACATAGGTAACTGAGAAAGCTTCGCGTTTTGGCCACCGTGTAGGTAATTGTGCTAAAAATTGTATAGATTAAGACATAGGTAACTGAGAAAGCTTCGCGTTTTGGCCACCGTGTAGGTAATTGTGCTAAAAATTGTATAGATTAAGACATAGGTAACTGAGAAAGCTTCGCGTTTTGGCCACCGTGTAGGTAATTGTGCTAAAAATTGTATAGATTAAGACATAGGTAACTGAGAAAGCTTCGCGTTTTGGCCACTGTGTAGGTAATTGTGCTAAAAATTGTATAGATTAAGACATAGGTAACTGAGAAAGCTTCGCGTTTTGGCCACCGTGTAGGTAATTGTGCTAAAAATTGTATAGATTAAGACATAGGTAACTGAGAAAGCTTCGCGTTTTGGCCACCGTGTAGGTAATTGTGCTAAAAATTGTATAGATTAAGACATAGGTAACTGAGAAAGCTTCGCGTTTTGGCCACCGTGTAGGTAATTGTGCTAAAAATTGTATAGATTAAGACATAGGTAACTGAGAAAGCTTCGCGTTTTGGCCACCGTGTAGGTAATTGTGCTAAAAATTGTATAGATTAAGACATAGGTAACTGAGAAAGCTTCGCGTTTTGGCCACTGTGCAGGTAATTGTGCTAAAAATTAACTTTAACTCAACTTGTAGTTGCAAGATGTATTAGTTACTGAAGTAGTGCTGCTTTTTATTGTTTGATATGTACCTTTGCCACGTCTTTGATTGTCCTGGATATAAAGACAGGTACATAGGAAGATCCTATACGGATCGGCCATCCGCGAATCATAAATACTGCTAATGTTTCAAGTACCGATAACCTTCAGAAGGACTGTAGGCTTTTTAGCCACCTTTAAAAAATAAACTAGTGTTCTTTATAAAACAATCTTATTTTAACCATAGCTTCATACAGCTTAGTAAGAGCTCGAGAATGATGAATTCCTAGTAATAAATATTATGTTTTTCGTAAATGTTACTTTTTTGTAAAGAGCGAGGACGTTGGCATGGGCTCACAAAGAGCCTGTTCGTTAATACTTTGCAGCATTATGTCGCGTTATGTCCCATGAAGGGTGAGTCGGACATTTTAATTGCGGCAATCAAAACTTTGTTTTGTAGCTTTAATGTGTAGTCTGCGTATCGCGAAGGCTTATATCTGCCACTTCTATATTTTTGCTTTCATCTCGGCCAGAACGCCTCCTTTTGCCTTTTTCCTTTCCCCTGCATTTATAACCAATAGGTTACAATTGTAGGGGATCCTAGGTTACGGCACCAATGATCATCAAACGGGTTACTGTAATAAAAAAATGTAAGTCTTATATACTTATATTTTATGTATATAAAATTACATCAAAAATATTGGTCCCAATGGTGGTTTTGAACATCTCTACGGTAATCGAATTCATGTAAATGACTGTTACTCTGCGGGATCTCCATGAATTTTTGCCACTGGGGCAACTCACACAGTTATTATGAATATTCAATGTGTATAATTTACTTCCCCGCGGCGCGGCGCGACGTTTTGTGGACACATGCTGTCAGAACACTCGTTATATTTGAAGACGAAATAAAGCTTATATTATGATCTGGTATATGGTTTTCTCTGTAAATACAGATGTACATATCTAAATATTTGCGAATATACATTATACAAGATTAATTTAGTATAAAGTCGTTTCTTTATAGAGGGCTAGTAAGTATGTCTGCTTGTCGATAAGCGGTTACCGCCGCATTGAGACGCTGGCCTTACTGAGGGTTCTTGCACGTTGGTGCCCTTACAAAGTAGTCTCTGTGCTCCCAGTACAAGAGGTAAAGACCACATTGGTCCCTCGCTACTACATAGCGACTCGTTAGAAGCCTAAAAACTTACGCATAGCAAGAATATGATAAGCAGTTGTTAAACTGCGATTGTAGAACTACCATTCTTGAGCTGGTGCAGTAGGAAGAAAATCTGGGATGTGACGTCAAGGCATGACTTGCTTCCTTGTAATTAAGATTTACCGGTCTAGGTATCGGTTTCTACATGATGAATTTCTTGAAGTTAAAAGAAAAAGAAGCGACGGCGACAAATACATGAAATTTTAATTGATTGTTCAGCCATATTTCGTGGCAAGTGATCGTTATTAGTTTATATACTGCATAATAATTGTCAAGGCAAAAACAAGTTCTGTTTCATGATTTAAACTACTTCAAACTTGTAACTTGCGGAGTTTTGCGGAGTTCTTTACATAATCTGCTTAGAATCTCAAACACAACATAGATACTTATGTAAACAAGTGAGAATCGGCAATGAATTGCTGTAAATCTTAGAGTTCGAAAAAATGGTTCAAGTAATATACAAAGGTCACGTGATACCACGTGACCTTGAGATCAGAGGTCATAGGTCATTATCATTTCGGGGGTATAACGATATGCTGAGTCGAATGGCGTTGACCGCGAGTCTCTAGCTCTTACGGTTCTTGAGTTGAAAGTTGTATAACAAACAGACGGACGGACGGACGGACGGACAAAGCTGTCGTATAAGAGTTTTTAACTCTAAAACGTATGTGGGAATTCTACAGAATAAAATTGTTTTAATTGTCTGAAACATTAAGACTCGTCTCGAATGCAGATCTATGGGTGAACAATAATATGTTCTTATTTATCTGTGTGTAACATTGTCACGTTTAACCCACAATTAAATCGCCGCCGGCCGGGTCGATTATGCTTAAATTTAATATGGAGCTTATATATAGGCATCTTAGAAATCATTACGATGTATGTTACATCGAAATATCAATATCCAAGTGCTGAATTAAACCTGGCACAGTGTCAAATCCTGCTATTTGATTGTCTTCGTTTAATTTTAATTTCCTCTTCGCATAATTCTGTATAACTATTATTCATTACAAATAGTGTGTATGTGATAAATAAATAATAAAGACACCATTTTTCATTGAAAATAATATTTTAATTTATTTATTGTAAAATAATTTTATATTTCCACGACCCTTTGGTAAATAATATTTTCTGTAGAAAGTGTCAAAAGAAGATAATACAGCGTCGCGTTTCGCGTTCAATTGAAAAATAAATATAATTTCTTGAGATACCGCGATGGCAGGTAACAGTAAGTAACGTTTAATAAACTAGAAACGTAATATATAGACGATCGACGGTAAACACATCTTATATTTTGGATACGAATATTGAAATATAAAGGTATAATATTATTGACGACTATCGCTCAATTACGCGCCGTAAGGATTTGATCGAATCTACTTTCACGGTTTATGTATTCGAAGTGCCTCACCCTATTTATCCTTCACATCGAGGTAGGTATAGAATTTCTCAGTAGAGACATACAGCCTGGTTCGAAGCCCGCAGATGACAACGCTCTCAATACTACTTTAGGGTTCAAGAGAATATTTAATATTATACGACAAAGAACAGAGAATGTGTGCTTAAAAAAAAATGTATATCAGTCCGAGATTAGCCTGGGTTGTTTATCTTATTTGACGGGCCATTGAAATGATTACTACTCGTACAAAATATCATTATTAAATCTATGCCATAGTTTGTTCAAAGGGTTTTTTTAAGACGAGCATAAAAAAGTACTCGCAGGTTCAACATCACCTTAGGGACACCTCGGGTGTACTAAGCTGGCACTTACCGTGCTCGCTGGTCTAGCCACAGCTGTTGTGTACCACATTAAAAAATATGTAAAACATTTAACTCTTATATTGAAACCAACATTTCAAATATTGGGGCTACTGACTCCTCGTATTACATCCTGTTATTGCGACTGAGGCTATGTGCTTCTTAAAGCATAAGGCGGTGCCTCCTTTCTTTATGAAGCTTAAAAATTTCCAAACGAAATTTATAACAATTGTAAGAACACGCTGTTAAAGACCTTAGAATAACGTAAAGAATAGCTCAAATTCCACACGATATAAGTCTAAAGATCTAGATTATTACCTTGTTTGTAAAGCAGAGGTTAATTTTCCACCAAATACTCCAACCAATCTTGTTTGTAGAGGTCTTTATAGAGTCCACTGACATAATTCCTTGTTGCTTGGGCTTGTTTTGCTCCGCCCACGGGTTCCAGCACGTTCTAATCTTAGCCGGCACCGAGTTTACTACTTACTAAATGAAGACAAAGGCCAATTACCAAAGTATTATGGAAACCATCCTCATTTCAGCTGGTGGATCTTACAGTATTTAAAACGATGGATTTAATAATCCTGACTTCAGTATTTTAGTTCTTACACATCAATAAAACGGAATTCATATTCGTTATAAATTAAATAAGATAATAAATAAATACCCTTCTAAAATTGTGGAAGAGCCACCTCTACACCACTATTTCTACATAGAAAGAAATTGATAGCCGTGACCCTATACATAAATAAGTATTCCTCGGATGCTCAACTTAAATGGCTATATAAGTAATGTTGACTCCACAAACACAATTGTGCTTGTGGACTTGCCGCCTCTAAAAATACTTAATAATATGTTTTCTTTACGTTCGTAGCTCTACGGCTCTCGAGCTACGACGACGTATTACGCCGTAGCAAGCTACGGAAGACGCAGCATATTTCAAAATTGTTGACTAACTTTAATTAGCACGTGTTACTACACGACCTAATTATTGAAATAATAAGTGACTGATTTATACACATTGTAGCTGAATCGACACTGAATCTGGCATGTGTTAATGAGTTTATTTATTTGAGAAGATTTTATGTAATTACAGTTTAGTCGATAAGATATGTAATACGCATTATCATTATACCAAACTAAAATTCTTCTACTTTTCTGTTACTTAGGTTATGTAGTTTAACTATGATGAGATCATAACTAGGGAAGTTGTTTCAGTTTTTTATATTGAGTCTTATTTTGTATATTCAGTAGCATTCAAAAGTAACTTTTTTGTAAAATCAGCAACAACATAGGGTTACATTTGCTAAACAGTATGGTCTTATTGAGTGTATCTCGCCATCTCCCTTGCACGTATGTCATTAAATAGCCGAACTATAATAATATCCTCTTCCTGCGTAGTTTTCTTGCCATTTAACTATTATACCAGATTTCAAAGAACAAACGCTTAATATTTTCAATGTATTTAAAAAAATAACCCTGCCTTCAGAATTTAGCTGTCGTAACTCTTTAATTAAAATTGAATAATGAGTCTTTTACCCAAATGTATTACAGATGATATTGAGCGTGTACTAAAATGCTAGTTAATCAATGGTAAATATATAAACAAAAGGAACGCATATACATTTTCCATAAAAACAAATATTATTTAGATATATCATATATATATTTAGGTCCATTTTACTTCCATTCACTTCAGCCTAACCTATTGGTATTCGAAATATCGCCTAACTTATTGGTAAATCTCATGTTAACGCAACTGAATTAACGAGGTAGCTTATTAAATGACGCCTAGGTCTACGCTATAAAATAATGAACATTGACAGCTTATTAAATAATTAGCGTAATAATGCCGTTTGATAGACTAAATACAAAACTCCGTGTTGCGATTGGAAAATCTCCATCTTTCTCTTGTGGTAGATTAGCCAGTAGGCCTTCGCATGGTAAGTAGCAACCGCGGCTCATGAACATGGCTTTGTTTTGAAATTAAACTTCTTTATACAGATTTTATCGCGTTCTTTATTTGAAAATCACTACCTTTACATAATTTCAAAACCATTAAAGTAGCACGTTTTATATATATATGTTATATATATATATGTTATATATATATATGTTATATTTATATGTATATGTTAAACTGTCCTATTTTTTTAAAAGATTCAAATTATGTAAACCTAGTATTTTTCAAATAAAGAATGCAATACATTTTGTATGAAGTACTTAAATTACAATTTGTAACTGCATAAATGTTAGACAATATTATGGCTATTATTTTACCTCATAAAAGCAACTCCAAGGAAACACAACCAAACCACAGCCTACCGTAAAACAAAGGTAGCAAGTACACGTTTTAATTGATAGTTAGCATTTACTGTAGTCTGTGCGGTGGACGACTGGACAGAGGTAGGTATCTAAAGGGTAACTGGGCCGTCGACGCTTTGGCTGACTGAACACTACGCAAGAGTGCACTACATACAGAGTTTACTTCCGTAGTCTGTGAAGGAAAAGTACTTAATCAGACGAGTCGGCTAGTACACGCTGAAACCAGCAACGCACTCCTACATTAATATACTTTCAGAAAAATACTTCTATTTATTATTTGGACTCAGGTATCAAACCCTTATAATCGATAATTGTCTAAGCATTCACATTTAATACCATAGAATAAACGGGGCAGATTTTCTTTTAGTAGAGTTTCGAAGAGAGAACGCGGTACAGTGTGATTAAATTAATAAAAGGGTCGGCACCACGATCAGAATATTCAAATACCAACATTTTAATATTATAACTTTATAAAGATCACTTCTTATTAAGCCTCGCATAAATATCTTCTATAAACTATCCAAGATATTAATGAAATATTCATGGCGAGTGGTTTGTTTTCAAGAAGATTGATCCAAGCGACTCTAAATATTTTTTATAATACATTGAACGACAAACACTGGAACAAATTGATTTTGGATTAAAAAAATGCGAGACGGACGCAAAACGTGGCGATAGCATCTTTAAATACGAGATTTACCTCTTTATTAACTCAGCATGATGCCAAAATATGGTAAATATGGTAGAGAATTCGACTTTTTGTACGTAATAACCCGGGTTCGATTTTTCGGAGTTACTACATAGGTGATTCGTAAAACATTCTCAGTAGCAGCCATAGCATGTAGTCTGGAACTGTGCCCGGTAAATGGGCAATAGGCTTCCCTCTTATAACATGAGTAAGCTTTGTGAGTAATACATCTGCTTACTCTGTCAGTTGGCTTGACTATGTATGTGGTTAAATCAAATATTTTGAAGTTCAAATTACGTGTGGCGTTGAAACTGATCGAATTACTTGGCGATACTATGGCCATACTAAACGTGGTAAATGACTGTCTGTGTAAATGATGAGCTCACGAGGAAAATTGATTACATCTAATTAATCATCATCAATGCCCTTAGTTTTAGTAACACGATAAGAGTGATGAAAGTCTTAGCAAAAAGTACTTAAGCATTGCTTAACAACTGGCTATCTGTTGTGGGACAATAAATTCTACATACAAGTCGATGGTGTCGCAATGGGCTCCCCAGTATCGCCTGTCGTTGCTGACATATATATGGAGGACTTCGAGGCTCGAGCTTTACATACTGCCCCCATCACACCCAGGAATTTATAAGAGGTTTGTAGATGATACTTTTACAATATTACCAACAGATAGTGCAAGTGTATTCCTAGAACATCTTAATTCCATTAATAATAACATCCAATTTACTATGGAATTAGAGGCAAATAATTCATTAGCTTTCTTAGATGTACTTGTCATCAGGAATCCTGATCATACTTTGAGCCACACTGTATATAGGAAAAAGACCCATACAAATAGGTACTTAAACGGTGAATCTCACCACCATCCTAAACAGTTAGCTACCGTGAGAATGACTTTGTTTCAGAGAGCCCATGGGATCTGTGACAAGAAACACCTGGACGCCGAGCTTCAACATGTCAAGCAAGTACTGCAAGACAACAAGCTCCAACAGCCGCGCCGCTGTCACAGATCCCGAGAAAAGCCAGCCACAGTCGAGCGCCAGCCTGCTATACTGCCTTATGTAAGGGGTGTCACTGACAAGATTAGCTACATCTTGAAGCGAGCTTCAATCAACACATACTTCAAGCCGCCAACGAAGATAAGTCAATTTTTACCATCCGTCAAGTGCCAACTACCTTTACAAGATGCAGGGGTCTATAAAATAGATTGTGACTGCGGACTCTCATACATTGGTCAAACCAAGAGAAACATAGGCACCCGCATAAAAGAACACATAGCTGATGTAAAACACCAACGCTCGTTGAAGTCTGCTGTGTGTGAACATGTGCAACAGGGGACCAACCACTACCTGAGATTTGACAAACCACAGATTCTCGCTAAAGAACACCGATTCCTACCAAGGATGCTTCGCGAGGCTATTGAAATCAAAAAACATCCTAATTTTAATAGAGAAGATGGTTGGAATGTACCACCAGCTTGGGATCCAGTAATAAAAATAGTCAAACCCAAGAAGAAGCAAACCACAGCTAGACTTCATGATACTTTGAGCTCATTCTGCGTAAATAGAAACACCAATGATTCAATTATGTTCGGGTACTTTGAAATAACTACACTGGAACATTGAGAGAACTACCATCTTAGTCTCGCCGTGACCATGGTTGCTGAAAAGCAACCAAAACGTCGGGGAGAGTGTAAACTTAAATATAAATAGTTTTAATAGGTTTAATAATTTAATTAGCTTAAAAATTAGTAAGGTTTAATAGTAGTAGTAGTAGAGTAACAATTTTCAAAATTTTGTAATAAAGTGTCAAATAAACAACGCGATAAAATCCGTATATAGCAGTTTAATTTCAATGAATTTGTAAATACATTCATATTATACATAGAAACACCCAGACCAAGACAAACATCCATATGTTCATGCACATAAATGTTTGACTTGTGCGGGAATCAAACCCGCGACCTCAGGCGCGGCAGTCGGTTACACTAACCACTACACCATCGAGGCCGACAAAATAAATGAATGTGAAATCTTGTTGCTGGTTGTTTGTTACTGAATCACGCGTAAGCCGTTGAACGAAAGTGGATAAAACTTGGCACACATGTAGATAGATTATAATGTGGATTTATATATAGGATATGGATTTGTATTCCAGTATGCTTTTGACAGTTGGGTAATCAAACAGTTAGCCGGCACGTTTCGTTATAAATATTTGTAACAAGTCATACCGATTAGTGCCTGGGACACTAGACGTCGAAAGCCTCATCAGGTGGGCCGGATGAGGCTTTCGACGTCTATCAAGTGCAATAGTAGTACTAAAGTTGTCGTTATATGAAAACGATACGTTGTGTTTTCCATACAAACTATTACATATATAAATTTTTAGTAACATATTTGAATTTTATGATATGTTATAATAGCATGGGTTGCTTGATTTTAGGCCAAGTATGTTTTGTCAAAAATAATAAATCTGCAATCCTTAAATTACTTAGAATCCAAGCTACGAAACCGGGAACACACTAAACGGCGTTACTTTGAACGTGAAAAAGGTTTATGTTGTTTATTAATAAAACTTATTATTGGTAATATAACGATAATTTATTTTATAATTATCTGTGTTGTAGGTAGAGTCCTAGGTAAGGAATTTGATACAGAAAATCCGTCAATTTCATAGGTAATGATCCAATACACCAATACCGTCTGCCCTTTGTGAACTGTTCCATCGTTAAACACAGTCCGCTTTACAAAGGGAAGGGTAAGCCCGTAATCCACAATCAGTATAAATAACTAAAGTCAAAAGAAAACGTGAAATTAGCTGATGGATGTGAAGCCGACAAAGTAACATAAACCATTGTAGTATTGTTTGCCTTTGTATGCGATTCTCTTTTCATACAAAAAGAGCTTTCACAATAAACTCAAACTCATAAGAACATACCTATCACTTATGTAATAGACTTATGCCTTTGTATCTTCGGAGAGGTAGGCAGACGTTACACACCTTCGTTTCGCTAGCTGTGTTTTAAATACCACGAAGTGAACTTGTAATAGTTACCAGGAATTAATGCAATCATGCTAAGTATTTACGTAAGTTTTTGGAATGCTTGCAGTTTCGGCCATGCAGCATTGGCCGTGACTAGTATGCTTATCATTACAACCAGTGTAACCTGGCATAACGGCGAAGCGTATAAAAAACTTACGTTAAGTTTAGCGGCATTATCATCTTGGAGCATAAAATTTGCTAACTTCAATCATGATCAGGTACAAACCCTTTCTATTTGTAACATTATTTACCTCAAAACATCCAAGAACTTAGTTTTGCTGATAAGATAATTACGCCTATCTTTTGTCGATATAAATCAATGTATCGAATTATAATAGTCATATCTATCTGTTAGCGAAAAACTGCTATTTTTACAGACACAAGCAATAATTAAAAACATACATTCTTTAAACGGTACAGTAAAACAGATCCAATTACATTTCTACAGAAAATAAAACAGCAACCAAGCTAAAACATACGAGTCCTCAAAATCATGTCAAAATACGGGTACTTTAATATTATGTAGTTATTCGTTAAGGTACAAGAAATAACATACAATATGATTTTTTCATAATGAGTTGCTCTCAATCTTACAACAACCTTAGATTTGTAAAGGCAGCGTTCATAATTTAACTGGTTACCAACGGTTACCAATAATCCTAGACATCGGGACGATAATACGGGCCACTTTAAAAATCAAATTGCGATTTATATTTTATTTAAAGATTTTATCAAGCGTCATCATGAAGCTAAAAATGATACTCTATAACGTAGTGTGCTTTATATTTTCATTATTTTGGTCCGAAAATATTCAATAAAAGGCACGCGAACATTTTGTTCAGTATTAGTGAGGCTTTCGTATCACTGGGTGACATTTTAATATAACGACATGTCACGTAGGCGACGCCATTTGCCTCTAATAACAAAAGGATCGGCCGTTGTCCTACTGCGCACTCAGAGCGGGTAATGTGCGCTGCCTTATAAAAGGACTTCCCATAAACAAAGCTATTGCATAGAATTATAATTCATTAAATAACTAATTTCAGAATAAGCCAGTAGAGAGGTTAGTCGTAAGATAAATAATAATTCAATAATAATGACCTATTTGTTTTTACGAAATTAGCAAATTATAATAAACAATTAGCTAGCTGATATAATTTAATTACAAGCATAATTAATATATTTGTATAACACAAAACACTGACACTGATAATTCTAAAAATGTAGCATTAGCATCTAACCTAGGCCGAGCCTGTGCCTCAAGTACTCACATGAGCGTTTTCTAACCTTGGGAGATCGCGGTCTGGACACAGACTGAGGGCATAAAGAATGTGATGAGAACGAAAGAAGTTAGGGACAATATTGTATAACGTTTTCGTTAAAGTTACTCATTTAAATTAAATTACTATAAACTTATTTAATAGCAGTTAATTTAAAATTTGATGTGGTGTTCAACACCATAGTCTCTTCGTAACCATGGCTGCTAAAATTCAATTTGGAATGGATCAACGCACGACACTGCAGTGCTTTCACTTTAAGGCGTTATTATAAAGAAATAGAGATAATAAATTAGTTGTTAGTTAGTTGCAAAAAAGGGTTATCTAAAGAATAATTGGCCCAATTTCATATTGAGAAAAAAACAAAAATGCTTATGTATCTACTGTTATAAAAACTCCTTTGTGTAGACTAATAATTAATTAAATGATGTATTTGAAACAGTTAAAGCTGCCAGGTTGCGTACTGGTATCTAAATTGTTGTTTATGTTAGTTAATCATTAATTCTGAGAGGTTCTGGGAATAAATAAAGGTAAATAAAGGTTGCGTGAATAATTATTTTTTGCGCTATTATTCTACACGATATTAAGGAGGATTTCGACGAAATAACTTTAAGCGTTTTTAATACGAAATAGATATCGACAACATAAACTCGTCAACGGATTACACAAGGTATAGATATCGCATATCGTCTATCTGACTTTATACTAGGCAACAACTATCAGTAGGCAACAAGTATCAGTGCAGTTCAAGTCAATCAAGTACGCTTTATTAAGGATAACTCAAAACTACTAGTCAGAATTAAATTTAATTTAAATGGGATTTAGAAGCACCAGCTTTGAAACCAGCTTGTAAATAAAATATAGCTTCTCTTACTCGGTGATAATATAATGGTGAAAGAATTCTTCAATAGGTTGATCAAATCTTTGCTTTTTCTAATATTAGTATAGGTAGATAATTTCGTAAACGTTACAAAAAAGCGAATCTGACCGTTAGGGTCCCATTCCGGTAGGCCCCCGGCCGGGACGCATCCACAGTGAACAATTTGTTATTCCGCTACGCCCCCGGCCGAGACGCTCCCGTTGTAAAACAACCGGGGAAGACACTAGAGCAATTAGTGTTGAAAACAAAAGTGTTTTTAGTATCATGTCTTAGCTTTAGAATTAGTAAGATTAGTTTTAAAGTATACTCTTTAAAAACATGTATAAAAAAATTTGATTCACTTATCCGTAAGGTTTAGATACTCGTTTGAGTTCAAGTAGAATATCTACACAATGGGCGTGCTACCCTTTTACTGTTTCCGTGCGGTGTTAACTTTGTAAACCAATATATGTATTTTAATATAATTTAGTATTCATTTCTTAAACATATTTTAAAGAGTATACTTGAAAACTAATCTTACTAATTCTAAAGCTAATACATGATAGTAAATACACTTTTGTTTCAACAGTATTTGCTCAAGTGTGAGTAGACACTTGTTTTACAATGGGAGCGTATCAGCCGGGGGAGCAGCGGAATAACAAATTGATCACTGTGGGTGCGTCCCGGCCGGGAGCGTGCCGGAATGGTACCCTAACGGCCGGACCCAAAAAAGCGGCGGTAGCCTAGTGGTAAAGTAATAGGATTTGTGATCGAGAGGTCGTGGGTTTAATTTACACCCATACATATTATATGCAAACCGACACGTAACATAAACATTTACTTGGCTGAAGGCAACCCCTAGTGGAAAAACACAATAAAACTTGCATCGTTGGTCTGCAAACTTCATTAAAGCTGCGCTTTCATTACACACATATGTATTTGTGTTTCTACGACAGTTGTTTGTGACAGTCGACAGTAACAGGAATCCTTCAATACTACGCCATTCCTTTTCGGTAGGAGTCCAGTTGTATAATATTGAAATCGCTCTCCGCACATACTGGGACCGATCCAACCTACCAAAAAGCTTTGTGAAACAGTATTGGTATGCAAAAGGTTCCTTTGTGAAACAAAATACGCATGTGAACGTCAAATTTATAATTAATAACTTATTTTTTAGGAAATAATAAAAGTATCGCGAACGAATATACCCCCGTCGAACGAATTGTGGTTGCGTTCTGAAGCCTTTCTAAGATTGGTTTAAACTAATAATTAGTTTGTAATCCGAGCTGGATTTGGAAACCTATCAATAGATGGCATTGTCCAAAAATGTCCTTGGTCTTTCACGCGGGCAAAGCCATGGTTCGTAGGATGTTAACTTTAAAATTTCTAAATCCTGTGCTAGGAAAAAATTGTGCTCATTAATGATAAGTTAAAATGACATTAAAGTTGAATTATTATCCCTCGGGAACGCAATACGGAATGTAGAATCAAGTAAGATATAATTGTCAAAGTTTAATATATAATTGTCAAAGCCTACTAATTTACAGCCATTGTTTTAATTTCAATAGATTAGTCTTAATAGACCGACAGTGTCTTTTGATTCACCAGATGAGATCTGAGATTTCTATCTACGCGTTGCCATAGATACAGAATTTTCTATAGATATATATTTTTGCGTACAAAATCGTAATATTAGTAAGCCACGCCGTAGCTTGGTAAATGTGTCGATGAATAAATATTTTGGGGGTATTTGAGCTGCACTGTCGTAGAACGGGAGGTACGTGTAAAACAAGTTTTAATTCAACCTATTTAAGTCACTATAAAATATATAAAGTAAAATTAGCTACAAGCCTTATTATGAGCCTGTCCTATTATACACATAGCCTGTCCAAGCTTTTAGCTTTTTTTGACCAACCGAATTACGAGCCGTATTTTAGTATACATATATCCACGCGTGCAAAGCCGTAGGCAACAGCTATAAAGGTTATCATAAACGTGTGTAGCTTATATTTAGAGATCTAATTCATATGTGCCCAAACTGCCCGGTTACAAGAACATGTAACGAACCATCACGAATTAGGTATTGGACTGACGATCGAAAGATCGTGGGTTCTAATTTTATCTATTGCAGTACCGACATGAACTTACTCTACATTCTACAAGCCTTTAATTTTGCTAGAGGGATTATTAAGTAATAGTAATTTACAACGCGAATTGGAATGGTTGAAGCTTTGGATGTATGTTACTTAATTTTTGTTTCGGTATGCGCTATGAGATAATTACCTATGGGATACTCGCTGACCTGACAGACGTTGTCCTGTCTTGTCTGACGAACTGTTAAAACTCACGAAGTTAAAATAGTCGATAAGTTTTCTGAAATTTAATTTTCTGCGCAAATTTACTTTTCTTTCCGTAAGAACCTTCTACTAAATATTAGAAAACTTAAAAAAAGATGAATGAATTCGGTAAAGTCGTTCTCAAGTTTTAGCGTAACCAAAGGAAACAGAGATTCATTGTTATATATATGGATTAAAAAAACATACTAAATACAGTATACTAATTTTAAAATCCGTATACGTTAGTCAAATTCAAAAGGCTAGTAATAAATTAACCAATGAATCTTGTCAAAAGTAGCTCTCATGAAGACGCAGTGGGTAAATTGACAAATTATATTGGGAACACTATAGGCACCAGCTACCCAGTGTGCATTAATACCGGATAGTGAACATATACATAACACTTATACGGATCTCGAGCACATCTCCAGTAAAAGGGTGTATCGCGGCGTTTTAAGCTCCATTAGCGATCACTTTGGACAATTTAAGAGGAACCGAGCCCCAGGTCACGCGTAATGTGTCTGTTTCAATGGAACAGCGTAATGCGAAAAGAGTGTAATGGCGAATTAAAAATATCTCACATCCGAATTGAAAGGATCTTTGAAGTAAAGACGTTGCCCCATTTATGTAAACTGGTTAAAGGGCACAGAAATACCTGTTTTTAGCGGAACGTAATATAATTATTGATTGAGGTGCTCAATAGGGTCAGAAATGCATTTGCGCACGATTGCGCAGTCCCGGGTTCGATCCGTGGATCTGGCTATTTCTACCGCCTGACATGACTTAACTGATACACCCAACATTTTATCCGATCCGGGAATCAAACTCATGGACAGCCGTTGTATTCACTATCACTGCACCGCCAAGATAAAACGAGGAATTAAGATGGCAGCTTGACAAATTCCATACATGTCGCGAAAATCTAAAAACGCTTAACAGTACAAGTGATATTTTCAAGGCAATTTGTCATAGAAAATTGGCCTTATAGTTGGGGAATGATAATAATATAAAATGATTGGAGACCTTATAAGGGTGAAATTGAAAGTGGCCAACAACCTCGGGCGCCGGCTCAGCGGTTTAAGGCTGCGATAACCGATGAGTTTTCAAACTTTCATCACTTCATTATTTGTAGCTTCGAAATCAGACTTCATATCATTGTATCATGTCATCATATGTAATCTTATATTATCTAATGTAATGCTGAAGCTTGAAAAAGTTATAAGCTTAGAAGCTGTGAGCTGCTTTCAGATATTTTGTAATTTGTTTTATGAGTTACTAGATTTTTCCCGCGGCTTCTAGCTTATGTTAGTAACAGTACTCTTTAAAATAAAATGTAGCCTATGTTTCTCGGTCATAATATAGCATTCAAATGATGAAACAATTTTTAAATCGGTTGAGTAGTTTTGTGTTAAGTGCATCCTTACAAACAAATAAAAATTCAAATCTTTATAATATTAGTATATCATAGAGGACTATTAGTGCCTACACTTGGCAAAAGAAGCATGAGAGCAGAATAAATGCTGTAGAAATGAGAACGCTGAGAAACATATGTGGTGTGACTCTGAAAGATAGAATAAGGAATAGTGTGATTAGATAGAGATGCGGCATGAAAGTGGATATAGTGACAAGAATAATAAAGGGTATGTCTGCCTACCCCTCTGGGAATAAGGCGTGAATCTATGTATGTATGTATATATGTATATTAGTATACATTAGTAATCTTGTTAAGATCAAGCTAAGCTAATATGCTTGCGTTAACAGTAAGTTTACATCAGTAGTGCAATAGGTGGGAATTAAACACACTACCATTGCCTGTCCAAGGCAAATCCATTGGGATACCACCGCCCGCTTCAATCTTTTATCTCTGTATTCTAACTAAAGCAGTAAGCGCGCGTTCGTACGCTTACAGTTTTATGAATAGGTTTAGGTATATAGTCTTCAGGGGAGGATGCACACATATGACTTAAGTGACACATATATATATTTAAACTATTTGTACCACGCTTTTTGAATACTGCTGAATCGTATTAGCAAACCAATTACTCAACCTTTGAGAACGAGAATGCGCTGTAAAGTAGCTTTGGTCGCAAATATACAAAAAATAGAAAACATCGCAACAATTTCGTCTAAGACATAGCTTGAATATTCAATATTATATTAAAAATTTCAAACATTATTTTTGAATAAATACATTTAACAATTTTAAAAAAGCTTATCAAAGGTCAATAACTCTTGTTCGTTTTCAATAAAAAACATTAGACATCTCATTTTTTTGCGTATTTTGAAGTAAATTTAAAATAGAACCATGTCATATCATCGAAGGGGTGAGTATGTGGGTGTATCATGTTAATATGGCATTGTATCAATTATAGTGATCAAATACAAGAAGCTGGTTAAAAGTTGGAGCCTGGTTTCTATATCAAGAAACGCATCGTATTACCTGACACTGACATATTATATCAAAATTTGACTTACAGACAGTAAAATTTTGATTTATTTTTCATACAATTTGCGTCAAAAAATATCTGACCGTAGGTAAAACGACTCGTTTCTTGATTGGCACCGGGCATTAAGAAGACTAACGTATACTTAGCAGTAACAAGATTGTACGCAGATGGTAAGAGCTCACCTAGTCAACGCTACTGCTGTATTGTGAGTTCGAATCCCGCAGGGAACGATTTTTGGGTCCGTTGTTTGAATGTTCGTGTAAAGTCCTTCTCGTCATAAGGCTAAATAAAGGTGCAGGCTTGTCTTTAAAAAATAAAAAGTCGTCTATAGATACTTATTTTGGCTCTTGGTATACTTTGTACATTGCATCTGTTTGTAGCCTTCTCAACGACATTCCACAGCCCTAGAATAATTATTTATTGTATAATGCTGTAAAAAGTAATCGGTCAGTCGGTTAAGCCTCGCTTTAAGAAATCTTAGAACCTCCACTGATGGACATTATTGGTTTCCTTGCATTTCCAAGTGGCATGAATCAATACGCGTCAGTTATCGTGACCGCGTGTTGAGTTACGGCGAGCAATTGATTCTATTGACCGAACCCGCCGCGCGCCGCCCGCATCACTTTATTTATTACGTGATCGTCCCATCTCACCTCGTATTGCATATAAAGTAAAGGGTTTTAAAAGCCATTTAAATTTTATGAAATATTATTAAGTAATATTATTTTGTTTTAACATTTTAGGCAAATTTACTGCTAGAAATAGGTACAATTAATATAATACTAACAAGGTGATGACCAATTAAAAGTTTTCACTGATGAAATATATAACCGTGAATATACGTAAAAGTAGTAGTATTGTGATATCACTCGTTTAGATTTGCTGAAATATCTCGTTGCACAAATTATTGCTTTTTTTATTTAAACGACACTAATGATGCAATTGTCAATAACAACACTCTGGCATGCCGCATTGTACATGCAACTCGCATCAAGTAGGTTTTGCAATTAGAATCTACTGCAGCTTTTACTCTCACTGTTATCAATAATTAGATATCTTATCTTATCTTATGTGGGGGCCAGTCAGTGCAGACTGGCGACACTTCGACCCAGTGGGATCTTTTGTGTCGACACTCTCCCAATAACGACTGCCATAGATGTTCATGGCAGCCGTGACCGACGGCTTAACGTGCTCTCCGAGGCACGGAGCAGGCAGGATAATTGTCAATCAATACGCACATAATTTTGAAAAGTCATATAACTTCGGAAAGTCCGAGGTGCGTGACGTGGGACACGAATTAGATATAGTCACACAACTATTTATGTAACTATTACTATAGTTACTGTTAAACGTACTAGTTACTGTTAAATGTATTTTTTTAAAGTACGTGAATGAAAGCTCGCGCTTCCAGGTTTACTGAAAATTGCCTGACAGAAAATCTCTTGAACATTTAATATGACACAATAATAAAACCTAACCATAGATTTCATGATACACCTAGTTGGCCGATTACTCGCATTGAGTTGACGCTGTGCAAAGACCATTGATCTTCTGACCAATATCAAAAAATGCTACCTATGAAGATGCAAGCCCATTCAGCCGTGTCTGTAAGGTGGAAGCACTTTCTTTTTCCTGGAGAGAGGAATACTCTTGTTTTTCTCCTAAGAACTAAATCAATCTAAAATGATGTGTGTCACCATTTTTAGGAACGTTATTTGACTACCTAATTGATCTTAAAAACTAAGTCATCATACGACTAATAAAGTGTAATCGTTTTGTTCCACTTTATTAATCGTATGATGAGTGGTTCACTGATCGGGTAACGTTTAAAGCTTATTTATCAAATTAAAACTAAACAAATATTTGTGTAAAGTCTACGTATAAGCGAATTAAACTTCATATCATGATCGCTTAAATTGTTTCGAGAGTTCGGGTTACGTTAAAATATGTAATTACATTTTAATGAGTAAATGTTATCTCAGCTAATTTTGTATCAGCCATAATCTGTTTATATCACACAACATTTTTAATCTATAGACATTTTACCGTCTAGACGAATTCAAAGAAAGAAACGTTACAGCAATGACAGCCATGTCGACGCGTGCCTACGAATGGCATCAACCCATTGACCTACGGGCGCTTGAAATATTTTCTTTAATTTTATGAACAACTTGGAATATTATAAAATATTGAGATTAGTTGAGACTGTTTTCTAACACAAATGCGGTTTTAGTAATGATGTTGTATTCTCTTTCAATATAGTATACTCAAGTTTAGTGTAATCTAGTGCCGGTTGTAGAGGGACCGAGAGGCGGCGCGAACATCCTCAGAGCAATATTAAACTTCAGCGTACGAATTGAAGATAGCTTAGGGCAAAGAAGACTGAGTGTGATGTCTCACTTTAGCTTTTTTTAAAGGTCGAAAATGCGCAAATTCTGATCTTAGCTAGCTAAGTCGGTGTGTATGACAACATACAATTGTACAATGAAAGACCAATCTACTTATGTCACGTCTCCGTGTTGACTTATTCGCCGCCATTGAATTCACATACTAGAATTAACTACAAACATAATACGTACGAGAGCTTTTCAAATATGCGGTTATTCTATTGTACTTCGCGGTGATTACGGAACTCATGACTCCATAATTTTGACATTTTAAAGTCATAATAAAATGATGTGTAACTAAATTTGAATATTTGTGAATTGATACTGGTATGTTTACAATGAGAGCTTAGCTTATTAAATTAGTATTAATCGCGACTTATTTACTTTAACAAAGGGTCGACTATGATATTGAATATATATATATTATGCTTATTAACGATCTTTTATTGTATAGCTTTTGTTAAAATATTTGTTGTGCTATTTATACTAATTTTTATTTACAATTTATTTTATACAACTTGCAGATTTTCTCATAATGAGATTCAAAAAGTCTTACGCAGTGTCATTTTCTTCTCTCTTAGCCTTTATTATTCCCAAGTCACTTGGGGTCGGCATTTCTGTCATAATCATGATTATTATTTTCTTTGAAATGTTAACATTCACACCACTATATTTCTTTAGCAGTTGGCAGAGATGTTTTTAGAAAAACCTTTCGCCAGGTATGTTTTTGAGGTCCCACGTTATAGAAACGAGCCTGTTGCCACCTACTGTCAACGGTTTAATTTTCTTAAAGACTCTTAGAAATACTACTTAGCGCCAGAAGGTTAATTACTTCGGCTTTCAAGCAGACGTGTTGTTCCAACTCAGAGTTCTATATTAGAATAAAAGCTTTACAAGTTAAGATGGTTCCAACACATCTCGCCCTCAATGGACATGCGAAGTTTTTTAACTAGACGTTCTCAATTCGAGGCAGTAACATTGTATAATATTGTAAATCATTATTTTGAGTGCATTGATTTAAATAATGGTTATGCTATGATAGATGTGCTATCCAGAACTATTCACAGACGGCTGGTGCGTTCAGGCAAACTCTTTGCAGTAGGTACTTGACGAATTAACTCGGGCCTGCGTTCACCAATCCGTCGAATGGCTAATATGCACATACAATGATACTTTTGAACATATTGACATATTTGTATGCTCTGCGATAAATTTTCGTAAACTTGCATATGAGACACTAAACTTATAACTGTACCTACTTTTTCGGACTTACACAGTTTTTATTATTTTTTATTATTTATCTTTTCTTCGTAATGTTATATATTTTTGTATGTTGTTGAATTTTTCTAAGTTGGTATTTTTTGTATTTTCATACATGTATGCTCGCTTTCCTAGCGTCTTTTAGTTTTAATCGAATAGTAACCTGTGGACATCGTCGTGGGCTACATTACTATCTAGTTTTAAATTGTTTCTGTTTTTTTGTGTTTTTATGTAATGTGGTTGTTTGATGTTCCTTTCTTAATAAAATAAAAATAAAAATAGTATTTATTCTTTCTAAACGTATTCTCGTCTAGAAATAGTCTTCTTGTAGATTTAATATAACTACGCTTATAGGAGTGATAGTCAACTGCGACTGGGTAAACCCGGATATCGCAGGGGTGTCAATTGAAACCAAATTTTAAATATAATGAGAGCTATAGATAATACTCATATCATTCTGATCCTTTAACAAATTAATTTCTTTCTGTAAACAATTCTCAGAACTTGCGTGCTGTAAAGTGGATTAACCTTGCCTTGTTCACTTAGTAACATACGTTACCACATGTCGATGTCAATTATGCTTAATTAAAGCACTTTGTGTGTCAATAGCGATCAATAACGTCTAATGTCAGTCTGCGCTTACGAACCACAATTGAACCTCGGAGTTAGCACGGAGCTTATAATTATCGCCATAATGGGTATTGCATTGCTTTGGTGACGTGGTGGTTAAAGCGACTACTGCGCTTGAGATCTTGGGTTCGAAACCCGTGTAGAGACATTTTTATTGAGTTCTTCGTCAATAAATTCTTGGGTAGCGGCACGCAGTCTGGTATTATGTCCCGTAAACGGTAATCGGCTCGCCCCTTATTTAACCTTTTAAGCGACAACATATGCCGAACGCGATGTGTCCTCCAGCGGCAAGTTATCTATAAGAGCTGAACAATTTTGGCTACTTCAATTTTGCTGGTTATAAAATAAACAAAATCCTCTTTTGAAATAAAATATAAAAGTAGAGTTTTAGGCAATAGTAAAATTACGCAGAAAATGTCCATTAATTGTATGTTTGTAAAGTCGCCCGCGGTCTTGGTCAGTAATACGAAACAACCTGATAAAAATACAATACTGCTGAAATAGTTATCTGCCTACCCCTTTGGAGATAAAGGCGCGAGTCTAGTTACGTATGTAATACGTATTATTATGGTAATTCAATATGGATACATCTAACATTCGTTTCACGCGACACCGATTTGTCTCATATGAAAACTAGCCGTGTTCCGCTACCATCCCACAGGAACTGTATATTTTACTGAGATTTAAAGTGACTATGTCACTCTCCTTTATATGCTTTATACAACAAAGTATCATGAAATCTGGAGTCGGGGAAGGTGTAAAAATAAATATAAATAGTTTTAATAATTTAATTAGCTTTAAAATTAGTAAAGTTTAATAGTAGTAGTTTCTAAATTCTGTAATGAAGTGTCAAATAAACAACGCGATAAAGTCCGTATATAGTAGTTTAATTTCAATGAATAATATTCGCGTAAACAGAAGACAATACCGGTAAACCTTGTTAGATTTCTGTTAAAATCTTTACTAATATTATTAATGCGAAAATATGAACATGTTGTATAAAGCATTTAAAGGAGAGTGTCAGTCACTTTAAATCTCAGTAAAATATACAGTTCCTGTGGGATGGTAGCGGAACACGGCTAGTTTTCATATGAGACAAATCGGTGTCGCGTGAAACGAATGTTAGATGTATCCATATTGAATTACCATTCTGCGTAGATAGAAACACCAATGATTAAACTATGTTCGGGTACTTTGAAATACCTACACTGGAACATTGAGAGAACTACCATCTTAGTCTCGCCGTGACCATGGTTGCTGAAAAGCAACCAAAACGTCGGGGAGAGTGTAAACTTAAATATAAATAGTTTTAGTAGGTTTAATAATTTAATTAGCTTAAAAATTAGTAAAGTTTAATAGTAGTGGTTTCTAAATTATATAAAAAAGAGTCAAATAAATAACGCGATAAAATCCGTATATAGTAGTTTAATTTCAAAGGTTCAACGGATCTGAAAATTGATTAAAATTAATAAGATCTCACAATCGTCATACGACCATAAGCGCAAATTTTATTACAAGACGAACAAGCCAGTTTCATCAATCGCTAATATAAATTATTTTCCCAGAAACGAGAGCGAGATTTGAATTTGACGTCAATCTCACTTTTACTTTAAACTTCATACTCTTCATATGAATCGTGAAAATTGAAATTCTACTCATGCTGACACGAGCAGGCATTATAAAAATGAAGCGTCGTCATAAAGTGAACGAACTATTTGAATGAACTACTATGATTGTACTAAACTCGAGTTGAAACTTGTGGACATCGCTTAGCATTTGCCACTCAGCAAAAACTTCAGTTCAACGAACTCTTAGTTAATTTCTAGTTTCTAGTATAGAAAACAAATGTCTTGAAACTCTTTAAAAACTTCAACTTTACTCTCGTATGGATAAATGTCAAGTCTGTGTGCTTTGCTGCGTGTGATCATAACGACAAACAATTATTGAAGTGAAAACTTCTCTAGGCGCGTTGAGCACTTTTTGGGTGAACAAAAATCATGGAACTTACGTCATCGTCACCGAACGCATTCAAAATTAAAAAGTAATAATCTTATAGCTCGACGATACAATTCACAAGTTACTTAGTTATCACGTCTATCGGCAGTCCCCAAAGACTGCCCCGCATGTTTATTTTCTGTATCGTGAGTTTAGTTTACGCTTATCTGTTCGATGTTTCATATTTCAAAGAAATTAACAATCTGTATATATATCTAAAAACGATTGTACTAACATAATTATTTTAAATTATTTTAATATACCTACTATATTTTATTCCGCGGCAGGTCCATGGTGGCCATTGTTAGTGAATGTGACTTCTGTGCCTGAGGTCATAGGTTCACGTAAAGTGTTGTGTGGTTTTCAGTTAAAATACTCTCAACTGCAGTACGCAGTCTGCAATTGCCGGTAGACAGTAATATTTCATTTCGAGCCTATTGGCTCTCCTCTATTATTTGAGATCTGAAACCATAGTTAGCGAAATGTGGACGGAATACAACTGTGCCTACTCTTTCGGGAATACTGCTTATGCTTAATACTCTTTGTATGTATGCATTTTATAATTAGAAATTATTCCACTATTCACTTAAATTTTATCTGCATGTAAATATTACGCGACTGTAAGTAAATGAGATTTTAAATAAGTTGTTTATGCTTTTGTAGCATGCAAGTAACCTAACCAAATATACTTATAGATCAGTTTAGTTTACAGAATAGGTATAAGAAGTTGTACATTTTTAACGTAGTACTGAAGAATTTCATGAATAAAAGACAGATAATACTTTGACTGATCCGAAAATCGAATCCGAACACATAAATGAACTTATGCTTGAGAACCAATGTGACAAATCTTGCTTAATAAAAACGTTTTTTAAGTCTAGAGACACATTAAATCCAAAGCTTTATGTCCTGCGAGTAAATATAGATATGAATATATGTTAAACTATGCAGAAATAGTATTAATCCCGCAAAAGGACAGGATTTAATCCTTTCTATGTAAAATCGCTTTACAAAACCACGCTTCACGCCATGTGATCAAAGTTGTTTACGAACTCACCCCGCGCCCAACTGACGACTTTGTAATTAGTTTCTTAGCGATAACAAAATGTTCAATACACGCACTGACTTATATTAAAAGTGTAATTAAAAAGGTTTCGTGTGTTGAATTTTGTTATTCAGTAGATTAATGATGGCAAATTTAGTCAGTAATGAAATATTCTGCGCATCACAAGGTGTGTGGTGTATGATAAACATATTCTACAGTTTCCCTTATGCTAATAAACAACTGATCGATTAAACTTGTTTGGTATTTTCTTATTTTTATATATATAGCACATAACATATCACGTCACACACTTGTTGACTGCCACCACTCCACGTGAACGAATACTACTGTGCGTGTGGCCCCGGCAATTAAATATTGGCGGGGCGGTCAAAGTGTTATTTAATGTTCACTAGACATTCTCAGTGACTGTGCTCGAAAGACGGTAATAGGTTTGCCCCTATTACCTAAAGTTTTAGTTTGCCAAATGTGGGTGTTATATTTCTCGGCCCGACCCTGAAGGGGTAATTCGGGGATATAGGTATAAGATTATGTGTATATTGAATATAAATAGTGATGTGAAAGAGACTAATATCATAAAACAGCTTACTTCAGAATGCCTATGTCCTATCGATTAATATATGTATAAAGGTAAACAAACTGCGACTATCACGTTTATAGAAACTAATATCCTGTACATATAACAACATGCTACTACGCGTGTCTATTTTCGTATAATCACAGGGAGTGTTCTAAAATAATTTTATAGCCAACTATTTCTTTGAAAGAAATTAATGTATGAAAGAATTTAATTGTGCGGTATCGAGGTCACATGAGGGAACGTTACAAAGAAATTTCTTGCATTCTGTAGTGTAGGGTTAACAGGAATGTTGGGTCATACAAGTAACGTCTGAAACATTGGCCTCGACGACCGATAAGACGATTTGAAAGGTTCACGTTTGTACCGTTTCACTTGTGTTATACAGGGTTCACGGTCATGACGTCAGAAGTTTCTTATTCTATTTCTACTAATGTTTAAATTCGTTAGAATATTTTTGGAGATATTTATGTTTGAAGAAGCTTATAAGCGGTAATTTTTTATAAATTAATTTATTTTTGTCAATTATTGCAATATGTGGCTGCAACATTTTCAACTATAGTCATCTCAAACATAATTGCCAGTTAATATTACTGAGCTATACGCAATATATTGCCGTGAAATGCTTAGTAGACAATGTTGCCGGCCACTATCTTGCAGCCATTTTTTCAAATAATCCTCGTCTTACTCCGTAACGCGTAAATCGTTGAACGTATTTCAATAAATGTCACACAAATAAACAATGTTTTTGATTAACAGGTTTTATTCTGAAATGCGTTCCTGTGGGATTCCGAGGCCTCTAGCCCGATTGGCGAAGCAGCGGGCAGAAACTAATCTATGGCTATACTTATAACACAACAGACAGAAACTAATAATTAATAATAACAAGTATCACTTATATTTAGGTTTTTAAAGCATAAAAGAGCAATCTCTTTTATAGCAAAAGTGGTAAGAGCGTGAGGACCGTGTGGAATGATGCCGTCGTTGGAAATGAACGCACTAATTTAATACTTTCTCGCCGGACCGTAAACAGTAGGTAATGAAATACGAAATTATTTAAACGAAGTTATGTAACCTTTGTTATAATTTACAAAAATGTAAATGGGAAAACAATTCCATTTACGTTACAAACTCAAAAGTTGTTACTTATGAAGAATGTAATATTTTTTATCTACCGTCGACGAGGCTGCGGCGGTTCCGTCAGAAAATACGAGTTAGGAATAGGAATAAGAATTACTTAATATAAATCCTGTTTGTAGGGCTACAGCAAGATGGTGGAGGCGTTTGTCCAGCAGTGGACTGCTACGGGTTGGTTGATTGATTTTTGTCGTTGAAAACCATTATGAAGGCCACAAAGAAACCCTTATGAAAGCCAAAGTACAGTGATTCATGAGTTTACAAAATGAACTGAAAGTTACATTTAGCTTAGTCGGCACGTTCAAGCAGTTCATTAAGTAGGTTATCAAATACAAAGTTAATTTTCAGTGAGCGCCGGCTTTTCAGAACTGTCTTAGGGACGAGTGTGATTGGGCGATATTCAATATTGAGGAAACGATTGACCTTCGAACGATTAAGTAGATTAGTTTGATTTGGGTTTCGCCGACACACCAATTATAGCACTCAAGTCTTTTAGTAATACTCAGCAATTTAAATTGACAACACGGAACCATTTCTTTAGCGCAAATATTTGAAAACAAACAATTTGAGAAGTTTAATATCCAGTTATGTCATAACAGCTAGTTATTGGTGACAAGTCCACCATTATATCGTTGGAATATTGTCAAACTGAAGTAATTATAATTTATGGAAACAATTTAAATAAATCGCGAGCTTTTATGATAGTTACTTAGGTTAATAAATATTAAAGCTATGTTTAAACGATGCGATGTAACAAATTACCAGATTTACTTTAAATAATTATTTTATTAATCTAATTTGTTTTCTGGCCTGACTAGCTACGAGATATATACCTACAGTACAAGATATCACAGCCACCAGACTTACGTAATTTTAACAAGGCTGAATCGTTTATTGCAGAAAATTTGTTATATGGAAAGGGAAGCTAATTATTTTTATATTAGATTAGTTGGACCTGATTGAAGTTTCAGAACGATCTGTCCACTTATGAATAGGCTTAAAATATTAAAATCCAATTTAAAACTTTAACATAGGCTGTTTTAAAGTTTAAATTTAGATTTTTCTTAGCTTACTGTCAACGGGAGAAAGTTTTAAACTTCGAGCTGGTACTAAGAATTGCTTAAAGGGAAAAACAAGAAAAAGAAGTTACCTGTCCCGGTAACAAAACCCGTGCCTTCATGCATAGCAGGCGTTAGTGTCATTGACTACTGCTGCGTCACCGAGGCAGTGCGTTATTATACATTCTGGCTATAATGTTCCAGTCAAGTTAAAAGTATAGCTGACTTTAGTAAGCTCGCTCCTTGTGACATGGGACATCAACATAATGCACGGATGGCGTTGTGGTGGTGGTCTCGCCACTGCCGCGGCCGTCGCGTCGAGTGTTGTGGGTTCGATCCCCACACGGGACAAACATTTGTATGATCCACATATAGTTGTAGCAAGTCTGGGTGTTCTTTGTGTCCATTTTTTGAATGTTTGTAAAGTCCCTGGCGATACAGGAATTATTAACAGTGCGAGGGCTGACTGTTAAAAAAAAAAGAAACTTGTACGTGTGTTACGTCATCACTGCTTCTCTGCCTATCTTATTTTAGATTCGGCAATCTTTTATAACAAGAAACATGGTCGCATAATTACCGATTAAATCAGTGACTTCAATAATTAACTTCGTCTCAAAATTTCACGTTTCACCGCTCATTTTATATAAGTCAATAACTTTGCATCGAATCGACAAAATTGACTTTTAATATTTATCTTTATGGAAAAGAGTACAACTGTTAATAATTTACATAACAATTTCACAACTGTCTTTTGAGACTTAGGCGAGCTGTTTTAAGAAAACTTGCTTAAGAACGTGACAACACTTTTGTGTTGTATAATATTGTCCTACGTTTACGCGAATGTTATATATTAAAAATAAACTAATTTATACGGGTTCATAGCGTTGTTCATTTTAAAACACTTTTATTACATCATTTTGAAACTATTAAACTACAACTCTTAATCTTTACTACTATTCAAATTATTAAACTATTTACATTTAGGTTTACATTTTCTCACACGTTGCGGTTGCTTTTCAGCAGCCATGGTCACGGGGAGACTAGTGCCCAGTAGCCTACACTTCGGGGATACAAGCATGTGATTATTGTGTGATAGATCTGAAAATCTTGAGCAAACATCACGGTTTCCGATCACCGACACCGTATTATTAGAGGTATTTCATACATATATTGTATTAAACACACATCAACCAAAAACATTTTGTTAATAGTAAGAGCAAGTAGTATCGAACCTGTGTTGTTATGACTAAACAATAATGAGAATGTGCTTATGAAATGTTAATTACAATGTCACTGATAAGTTAACCGAAACTTATCGTATATTCCTGGTTACGTTATCTAAGAGGGTCAACAAGCTCCCGAATTAATACGAAAATCTATTGCGAATACGTCGAGCTTTACGCACTGATCTGTACTTCCTCCTAATCATATTATAGGTAGGTATATTATAAATATACTAAGTTCCATATAATAGGCATAATAGCCTTGAGCGTCTACAAGAAAGAAAATATACTTTGCTGGCCCGCAAATCGGATTTAAAATCTCGACACTCGGCCACTATAATAGCAATAATAAGTGGCTTGCAATCGATCTGACCACAGAGCATTAAAATTCGACTCGTGAAACATATTTTTGGACAAATAGGGTAAACTACTTCGACTAGGCATAGAGTATTGGGCATCATCATCATCTGAGCCAAAAGACGTTCACTGCTGGACATAGGCCTCCCTCAAGGTTTTCCACACAGACCGGTCTTGGGCTACCCGCATCAAATCGCTTTCCGCGACCCTTACCAAGTCGTATCGGTACTAGCGATCGGTACTAGGGGGGGTATTGCCACTCTATGGAAGATTGTAGCCAAATTATTTTATGTTGTCTTCTTAAATCACAAAAATTAAGAATAAGGTATCCAAGCTTTATAAGAAGTATTATGCTATTAGCAGAAGGACCAATGGTTAGTATATATGTATATTTTACTGTCACAGAAAAGTGACTCGTTTTGAAAGGGTTGGCTACGCGCATGTGATTCCTATGATGTAGACTTGGCTACGGCGGTACCTGCATATATAATATAATATTTAAGGGTACTATAGTCTTTGTCATGAACTGATAAGAGCACTTGTGGTATAAAGTATCGGAACTATACCCTTTTATAAATAGCACTTTCATAAAACATTTGAGTGTATATTCAAATTGAAATCCATGCATTATACAACAAAAATAAATATTAGAAACATCCACACAATAAAGCACGTGTACGTTCATTCTTTCGATCCGACTTAGTAACCGATTACGACATTATTGAAAGCTACATAAAATACAAAAAATTTACTTAACATTGTATTGAATTTTATTAATAAACCAGATGATCTCCAATCTGCTAAGTAAATAATTGTGTTCATCGGAGTCGGCGCTCGCTAATAACGTCAATGTGTCTGTGTGCCGCACACACAAAGCACATAAATACATCAATATTTATAGACTTTATTTTCTTGGCAGGATACGTTATTGAAAGAGAAGGGATTGTATAAATAGCAAATGGAAGAGGCATTTATTTCTAGTAGTAATTATTGTAAGATTATTGATTTAAATACTACTACGACAGATCTGCGCTGCGCCGAGTGTTGCGGTTTGCACAGTTCGATTCTCGCGCCGGACAATTTTAATGCACAAATGTTTGTTTTATGTTTACGTGTTGTTAGTTGTGTATGTTGTTTGTGTGTCTGTAAAGTACCAGTAATAGAGGTTTTGATTTATAGTCCGGGAGTTGCATTTATCAGAAAATTAAATAGATTATATTTGATATAAACTTTTCTACTTCCATTGTCCTTGTAGGGATTGAATCTACAGAACTTAGGGCACTTACATACAACATGTCACAGATATGACGCACAACCTCAAACACCCCAATTAGATTATTAAATCGTAATAATAATATAATCATTAAAATGTTACTTTTATGTACTTAAATATTTTAATTTAACGAATTAGTCCCCTTGTTGTGCGCGGATCGTATGGGTATACTACAATCAATCTAACATTATTGCATTTATTGCAACAAACACTTTATTGCCTTGAACTATGATATATTTTCGTTTATTTCAGCTGTTTAATAAATGGGTGACAATAATTTAATTCGTTTCAATTATTTTAGGTATAAAAAATTACCTATCATAAACATTGCTGGAATTGATTCAGTAGCCGATTTTGAACAATCTACTTTCAGGATGTGCGTTTATTGTGTTACATGTTGTATAATGACGTGGCGTACATTGCAATATCCGTGCAGGTCTGTGCTTCTCTCTATTTTAAGTAATGAATATGAAATATCCGAGCTAATACAAAGATAGATGTAAATTAAAAATTGAACTATAAAAAACTAGTACAAAACCTTAAGAAATTATACACCTAAACCTTCCAGCAGCGATAGCTCAGTGGGGAGACCAACAGACTGCAATGCAGAGGATCTCGGTTTCGAACCCACGTCGCGCATCACTGACTTTCGAAAGTTATATGACATTTCGAAATTATGTGCGTATTAATTGACAATTATCGCCTGCTCAGTGTCTCGGAGAGCACGTTAAGCCGTTGGTCCCTGCTGCCATGAACATCTATGGCAGTCGTTATTGGGAAAGTCAGTACCCTCTAATATCCTGACGCTGGTCTAGCCTTAGGGTATCGTTAGCCTTTGGGTTGCGGAGGTCAGGTGGCAGCCGCTCCATGTAAAAACTGATATCCAGTTAAATCCGGTTAGACCAGAAAAGCTGACCCCAAGTGACTTGGGAATAATAAAGGCTAAGAGAGAAGAAACCTTCCACATGAATCACTCCGTCTATTAGTGTGAAAACCGCATGAAAATCCGTTTAGTAGTTTTTGAGCTTATCGCGAAAAGACAGCGGCGCGGCGGGGACATTTGTTTTATAATATGTTGTGATACGTTGCATTCTTTTTATTATTAATTTTTTTAATTTACTTAATGTAATGGCATGCTTAGAGGTATACCACTATAGTAAAATGTTAATACAATCTATCGGTAGATAATTTTTTTGATAATATGCTTTGGATCGATCGCTACTTTTATGACAGTGTCTAAATATATCTTCATTATTCACTAATTAAAAAAGTAACAACACAATCTGGGTCTCATGAGCTTTGAGTAATCACTACTAAACGGTAAAATGTTGAAACTCAGCAAAGAGTAAGTTCTCCTGTAAACCTGGAAACATCGCCAGTTTGTTTGTTCACACGAATTGTTTGCTCGACTTGACAGCGCTAATGATACTTTCAACAGTTTAATTTGTAAACTGTACAAATTATGCGAAAACTTTGACAAATCTGTGTAAGATATGCAGAGTTGCGTCATGATGTTCGTAAGATGCTGGGTTGAGTATCAGAGTGTAGGTGTAATGATTTATGTATATATAATATTCTGTCGGCGCAAGTACCTAGACCGGGATATGTCCGGAAAGTGAATGCGCAACTTAGTAACACGGATCATTTGCGCGGGTTATTTACAAGTATCTCAACTTGCGCATTATTATATCCTCATATGTCTCGTATGCACATAAAATTACAAAATATGTGATGGATATTCTTAAGACTGCCGATAATTTTTGTAGTACCATCTATAAGATGGTGGTAGTTATAATAAAGAGATGATTTTTTTGGTTCAATAAAGGCAACTCCTTCACTAGGAGCTATTCCAGTGCCGCGAGGGACGTTACAAACATTCAAACAACGGACACAAAGAACTTAAACCACAACGCCATCCGTGCATTCATTGTAGAAGTTAAAGAAGATCGACTTTAACTTTTGGTGAATTTATAATGTTGTGTTATATGTCAAAAGGACAGAGAGAATAACACATTTCTACGTTAGTAAGGAGGACACACTTTCAATGTTCGCTTAAGGTCGCTTGTGAATTAAGCGTGTCACGGAAATTGCGTAACTTTATAAGTAATATTAGTGTACATTTTGTCCAATATGATTCGAACACATGCTAACTTCGTATGAGATGCGAATGATTGTGTGATCAAAGTTCAAACGTTATCTATTATAGCACATTAGTTCTGCTTATTAATAAAAATCCTGTATGGTACAATTACATTCATATAAATAGTGCAATATGATTACCATTTTTTTTTATTATTCCCTTTACGCCAGGAGGGTCAGGCAGAGATTATAGATTGTGTGACGATAATCGACTAGACGCCCGGCGAACGCGGGCGCACGTCACTAGCCACCTCTCGCGACCGGTGGTGCGAGACTATATAAGGAACGGACGGCGTCAGTCGCGCTCCTTGCGGCCCGGCTTCACACCTTCAGCTAAGTGTCCTGATTGTACAAGGACCACGAAGCAAGTCTTTAGCGAACCACGCCCTGACTATAGTTATATAAGTAAAGATTGTCTTTTTTATTTGTTATCTTAATACATTAAAAGTGTATTTGTTATACCTTCTCTCATTGTACTTTCTAATTATATCTACATTTCTCTTAAAGTAAACCCTAAAGGTTACAATTGCCACTAACTATGATATCTCTCTTGCTCTATTCGATATAATGACATTATCTACCATATATACCTGACCATACCAAGGAGTACCCTAAACTGAGAAGCGTGTAAAAATGTAAAAAAAATACGTAATCTTAATCTGTTCATAGACCGTTCGTCTAGGATTTCAATATACTACCATCGCATTAACATTTGTCTTAAAAATGTGTGTGTTCCGCTCACAGACTCTGTCTACGGCATCTGTCAAGATTCTCAATGTTATATGACGAGAAGATAAATACAAATACATGACTGTAGGCTGAAAACAAGTTGGTGCTCGTATTTTATTAATTAAATAATACTTATCACCCTTGAATTTGGGTCTGTCTCGCTAAATCGTTTGCCCCAAAATTGCTATTCATTATTTTTTCCCTCGTATAATTTGCTTGAACTTTAATATTGAACTCTTCAGGACTAATTTCGTAACAAGTGTTCCGGCAAACCACTACACAAGTTGGGCAAAGTTCTTTGAGTGCGCCTAGACTTACTAATGTAATTAGGTTCCATTAGAAAAGTGCTACAGCGTCCACAGAAGAGACAGAGAAGCGCAGTGTTTGCGCTAGTGTGCCAACCAATAGCAAACTCACGATCTAAGTAAGTGTGGTTTATTTGTGTGCGTAATGCGCGTACGTATTAGCCTCTTGCTTGTAGTGGAGATAGAGAGTGGGAGACAAGCGGCGACACGCGTTCTAATACAAATCAGGCACTATTTCCTTTCTAACCTCTTTTATCTGTTCTGTGACAGCGCCGACCGAGAGTTATGTTGTAACTTATTTATTTGTCTTATTACCAATATGTTAATAGGATTACATAAAAGTTTTATCTGCTTATTTACTTACTAAATGTACCTAGTTGCTGGTTCAGTCACTTTGTGACATATTTTAATATCGCGGGTAGGTCATACATGCAATAGAGTAATCAACAATACTTATTTATAGTGTGTATACTGTAGTACTACGATATCCTTCGTATATATCCTATAATCTTACCCCACTTTAAATTACCATATTAGTGGGTTCACGGATAATGTACTTACCTTAAAATAGATACTCGCAGGTACAAAATTAATTTCATAACCCACAACATTATGTACCACCTACGGAATGTTTATGTACTCTCTAAATTTAAAGAAGACTATCTGTTTGAATGGCATGCTGCTTAAATTATAATAAATAAAACATGTAAGCACAGCTAATAAGCCTGCGTCCTCAATTGATATTATTGATTATGTTTGCTGCTAACAACCTACAGGTCTCCGCATACAGCCTTATCAAACCGGATTACGCACTGTACGCCGCTTTCGGATTATATATTTCAGAATCTTTACTACACCCACCAAAGTACCCGTTAATTAGATCAATACTTAATAATCTGTGTTCGATAGGTATTTAATTGAATATTATTATTTTGCTAATAAGGTCATTATTAACTAAAGAATAAGGTACATATTCGCTTGTTACAATACGCCGCAGTTAGAGGCGGTAAATCAGGTATCATAGTATAACAATCGAATAAGTAAATGACATCAAAATTCAGATAGCGGTCGGGCATCGTGTCAATGAACAGGTAATATTGTTTTATGCGGCAATCCAACGTTCTTTCTAAGGAACTTGTTCAGAGTTTTGTTTACTAGCACTATACCTACATTTATTGGCATTATGTATAACCTTATAAATTTACACTGAAACATATGGTTAATTAACAATAATATTATTAATAAATATTGAAAATAGTATACTTGGACCAAATAAAATTACCAGATCTATTGAAGTTATCGACTTAAGATTAAATTTTTCACCTCTAAAGAATATCACTAACAAACATTTTTTGCAAGCTGCAGGATCTTCTCCAGTCGGAGAGTTCAAGAGTCGAAAGGGTTACTGTACTCTTTGTAACTTCTTGGTACTATAATTAGTTTATTAAAAATGTATATATTGTCCATAATTTTATGAACTAATATGGTAAGAATGTGAGATGAGAATATTACGATGTCAGCCGGTATGTCGAGTGCCTGAGGCGAAATATATTAATTATACACATTATCAACGAAACTAATACCGTACTTTTATACTTGTATAACGTGATTGTATTTATCTAAAGTGTGTTAAGTATGGGATTGACGCGGGCAAAGCCGCAGACCGCCTTGCCCGCGTGAATGCCATGGAACCGCATACCGTTCAAAAACTATTCTATATCATTATCTGGGACATGGTCTATATGTGTGTCAAGTTTTCAATAATCTGTTCAATACTTTACAAGTGATTAACTAAATCCAAACCCCAAAAATGGGCGACAATTTAAAAAAAATTAGCCTTTAGTATACAACGGAGACACATGTTGTTCTATTCTAGTCCGTTCATTCCGAGTCTGGACTCGGAACAACTATTTGTGGATTATACAAATTTTTGTCCCTTGTGTCAGCTCAACCCATAACTCTCGACGCCGCGGCAGTGGCGAGGTGACCACTTAAACCACTAGACCTTAGAATATACTTTATGTACCTTAATATACGTTGATAACTAAGAAGAAAAGATCATGTTTTCGGATAATATTTATAATATTTACTTAGTAACTGAAACTTAAAATGAACAAACTTTATGTAATATGTACCTCGATTCAGAAAGTTTACAGTTTGTCTATCACTATTGGTAGCCCTTCCATTCACGTGGTCAGTTTGTAACTTTTCAGTAATATAGAGTCTGTTGTAGATAGCTTTACCTTGCGGTCACATCCGAGATAGCCATCTTTGCTTTGTGTATGAAAACCGCCTACTAGTAAGCCAGTTGTGTGTTTGTTAGCATTAAAGCCTTTCCTGCAATACACGTGTCCTAAAAAGTTAGTGGAGTGCTAAAACTTTGTGACCGTGGAAATGATATATGATGAAAATGATTCCAACATGATTGATGAAAATGATTGATGTTAAAATGATTTCAACCTCCTACTGTAGTAGGTTGAAGCAACACGACTTGTAACAGTTTTTTCCTTACAAGAAATCTGGTAACAAGTTGTGAACCACAACATTCAGACATATTAAAATTTGTGTACTTGTAGATAAATGTGGCAAGTACCATTACTCCAGCAACTTATTTCAGAGGCTAACTATTGCATACGTAATATAAAATAATTAAATCAAACAAAAATAATGTAGGTCAGGTTAGTGAGTTTATTTTTACACCTAGTGAGCCTCTCAGAGGATTTCTGTAAGAAATACACTGACTTACGTCTCTCAAGAAGTAGGCAGAATTGTACTACACTCACATTGCATAAGTTTTATTTAAGACCGTACTTAATAAAAGGCGAGCATATTGCCCTCAAACAGACATATTAAACATGAATAACATGAACTTGACGTAGGGATAACGCATATATGTAAATTGCATTCTACTACTAAAAACACAAAGTTTCAAGCATGAACGCAGTAAACTAAAGAGCAAGATATTAGTTTAAACAATAGTACCTTTTCCTTTCAATAGGAGACCTCTATCCGGCTCAAGGCCCCGCCATTCCGTCTGATATTCAGTGGCCGCCAAAGACCTCTCGGCTTATGTTGGCTTTAGGGGCGTTGAGCTTAAGCTCCAGAGCTTAGGAAGGATTATACTTTGGGCATATTTCAGGCCTTTTGGATGTCCGTATTTGAGAGTCGTTATTGAAGTATTATATCGCTGATGACTTGTTTAAGGAGCGGCAGCGTGATTCATATTTACAATACTTGTGTTCGTGAGAGAGCTACATTTCGAGATCAGAGCTTTACGAGACCAGGATAGTCCATATTGAGATGATATGAAAGTACAGTTTTTAGGTTACCTATGTAGAGTAATATTATCATTTATTGCCGAATAAGTATTATGTACATTAATTATTCAATAACGTCATCATCTATTCTATATGTTCTGAAAATTCTCAATATAGATTTATTGCATTAGATAGGCTTAGTCAATTATTTATGTAATTACCCCGTGTATTTACATATCCAAAACAATATTAAATACTTTTTTGTTTGTCTGTTCGTCTATCCGTATCACATAAAACATATTTAATTGATCTCTTTCACAATCTTGTCGTAGGGTTCAGTTTAGCAGACTGATGGCAGCTCCAGCGTGCCGTACTGTGGCACGCTGTAACTCACCCATACCTACCTCGGTCACTAAAGCAGCTTAACACTCTCTTGGACTTTAACCCAGAATTTTATATTTTTGCGGATGAATGGAAAGTATTATTATTAGAATGTATGAGGTACTGTGAGCAGAATACGTGAATGCTAAATTTTAAATTTATATTATATTATTAAATAGTGTAATTGGCGCAAGTCGTTCTATTTGATGTAAATAAATAATGATAATAATAAACAAAAAATAGTCGCGCTTAAACTAAACATGGTAAATAGAAGCGGCATATAGTATAGATTTTGATCGATGCGCACGACATTGTGGACAAAGACTGACTAAACAGGAGACATACAATGATTATTTTTAAGTAGACATACAATATTACTAAAAAAGGTTCTGAAGTGTAAATCCATTTCTTCATTTATCGTATTTCTGAAAGTGTTAAGATGGAAAATCCATGTACATTCCTAAATCTTAATTTTAGGTTCATTCAGGTTCAAAAGGTCTACGACCTTACATGTAGGGGCGTCAAAATGAAGTATCTGGTTGAATTAATTAAATAATATAAGAGAAGGATAGAATGTGGTCGGTTCAAAGATAATTACTGTTAACAGTTATAGTCCCATTATTTAGCAAGTCAATACTTCTTCGATAGTTTGTCCCTTCTGCTTTGTTTTATAACCGTTTCATAAAGGCATAAGTGTAACTTTACTCTCCCTATGCAGAAGACAATAGCCCTCAGGCACGTATTAAGTTTCTAGATTTTTTTTCTTAGAATACATTCGACTGACGTTCACACGTTTTGACTACAACGGAGTATACCCCAATCAAACTTTGCGATGCCTGACTGGTCAAATACTTTAGTAGGTGACACCAAAAGTTACGTGCTGCGAGTTCCAGGAGTGAGTAGGCTCTTTAGAGCTCGTTAAAAACACGCTGTGCTGACAGCAGGAGACCAATAACCTGTGTTCTTTGCGCTGAATAGTATTTCATCTATTTAATACGGTCTCTACCGCGCGAGTAATTTTTCTAATGTTCCTAGGCGGCTACAGGTCAAAAAATCCAAATGTGGAAGAAACGGAGCACATTATGCTCATTATTGTATCTGTTTATGTTCAGTAGAGTTTACGTAGGCATACGTTCGGTGGAGAGTTATTTAGTAATAGTGACCAGGTGATAGGCAACGGCGTTTTTTTTAAATTATGCGCGTAGCTAGGTACTAAGTTGGTTAGCACTTGTTTAACGTCGATGAAAGAACGTGAGAATATCTGCAATTCTGTGTCAAACACCTTATTGTCGAAAATCTACCAACTCGCAATGTCACCATACTATAGTTTAGGGTATTTAGAGCTAATAAAGATCTGATGAATAGATTCTTAAAGTATATTTCCCCGTATATATTTTAAACAAAGGCTTCGTACGTCCCGCTGACTTGGCTGTAGATGATAAAAGTCATAGTCCAGCCACCCTGAATAGAAGCCTGCGGGCGGTGGACCCATTGGGGCCGTCCATCGCCCGATCAGCGCAGGTTCGAGTAGCCGGCGTTCGTGTTCCACGCACGCCTCTCGATGTTGGAAAGGGGACCCGCTTTGTTGTCGCGGATCAGGTCCCCCAATTTGTATGTTTGTGTGATGATTGTGTGGGACCCGCCACGTCCATCGGCAGGTCAAACCTTTGACGGGGTCGCGATTTGAATGCGAGAGCGATCCGCGCGACCCCGCCATAAAGGTGTGAGGAACACCGTGGTGGTTTTAGTCGGTTCAAGCCCAAATTTACATCTTATGGGCTGGATCCCGACATATCCCCATGATAAACATGATGGGTAATAATTAGGCGGTCGAGTGAACCCAACTTATATAATTATATATTAAAGGCAAAAAAACCGTAACGTCTTGAGTCTCGAGTCTCATCGAGAATATCGTACTGGCGACCACGCTAGTGTTTTTCTTTAATTTCTCGAGCAAACTGTTTAAATTAAGTTTGTTTATACAAGTACAGTGAAGAAGATGCTTTGATCTGTTGAACGCAATAAACAAGTCCTCGAGCTTCGCTTTGCAATTTTCTCTTATGAGAGACTCAATTTAAAACAGTGTTCTAAAGGTTTCTACTGTAATTTTATCACACAAACAAAGGTACAATATGTAGATTCTGGGAGCATGGATTAGTTATGTACGTACACATACGAGATGTGTATGCAATCATTATATTTTTTTGTAAAACTGCTACTGCCACATAAGATCTTCGCATGGCATTTGATTGACCTTAATACGAGGATGTTGACTCCCTCAATGGCGATGGCGTAGCAGTAGTATGCGATAGCTGTATATGAAGTGTCAGGTGCGATTATTGGGTTGGGCATAATGAGTACAAAGTAGGCGAATTGTTGGTGAAATAACCTCTGCCTGCTCCATACAGTCGCGAGATTATTTAAATATTTTTTTATAAAATAAGGAATGATGATACTCAGACTAGTAAATATAATCTTGAGATGAAATGCAATAGTCGCGGCCGCTCTGAGCTCACTGCTAATGGTACATTTTCACGCTAAAGTCTTCACTTTCATCAAGTGACAACAAATCTACATTTTAAATTTGTATCCTGTTTGAATTTGAAATGGCTCAGACACCCGTTCCTTGTATATAAATTGACTTGAACTAAATATTCATCGTATTTAAATGTAAGCGATTTTATTGGTCTCAACTGTTTGTTTGATGCCATGTCATAAGTTTGTACTTACGTCGGCGCCGCGCTGGCCGGTCGTGACGACCCGAGTTCGATAGGCGCACTTAGTGTTATTAGATTTTCTTTATGGAAAGTTCTCAGTACTAACTTAGATACTGGAAAAGTGTCGTGCTACGCATTTCCTCTCTCTACTTTTGCTTCGGTTCTGTTAATTTTGTAACCAATATATATATTTTGGAATTTCACTTCAAGATATAAACACCGTATTATACATATTACCGAAATATATTATCATAAAAATGTTAATCATATTTGTTTGTTCGTGTGTGAAAGCATACACACAAATACAAGAAGCAAACACTGTATTTTCAAACATATTCGGGGTTTATCTAATTGTTACCTACCTTACTACAACACCTTAAAGCTTACATGCTGTGTAATGTTTAAAATGTCCTATGTTTATATAAATAAACGTCCCACACAAAACGGCGTGTAGAGGTACTACCCAAATCAACATTATTTAGACAGTCTCGATTTAGAATTTTAGAGCCACTTATTTTTATCAGCTTACACACCACAACTTTTTTTTTAATACTGCATTTTATCTTCTTCTCTATCTTTCGTATTGTAAAAATGCTTTATTTACAGAACATGAACCCTTTTTTAATACCTTTCAGAATTATTAATATTGTTAGAAAAAAACAATAATCATCTAAGAAAATTATATTTATCACTAAAATAAAAAACAAAACCAAGCCAGTCCTCTCATAGCGCACAGCATTCTGACCTAAATGATTAAAGACAGCAGTCTAATTCTTCATTACTATTCGTTTTTTGTGAGGTTAATCATAATCAAATAGAATATGCGATTGCTGTGGATGAGGTGTCGCTTTCAAACCCCGAGACAGGCAATGTGTTATTCGATTTTTCGGCCTGGAAATCCCACAGCTATCGCAATCCAATACTATAGTTTATTATCCAAGTTTAACAATCGTAGCTATTGGATGGTTATTATATTATATAATTCTGCTCAATAATCCCGGAGTTCTCTTTTAAACTGTATTGTAAGTTACTTTGCAGGCTATCTGTAGTACTCGCAGACGAAGTCGCGAGTATAATCTACTTTTATAATAAATTTGTTTAGATTTCGTCGCTATTGTATGTGGCCTATTATGTACGTAATAGTACATCATATATGCTAATGAACTACTTTAATTCATACTTGGAGAGGGTCGCCAACCGAGTTGGTATTCATGTGTTGATCTCAGGCTGTTTTCATTTATAATAAATGGTGTGTGTTCGGTTCTGTTATCGTGCGCGTTACCGCTTCAAATACCTATTATTCTCGTAGCCATTATTTGTTTACTATATTTAGTTTAGAAATCGCCCACGCCGTGCTATTATTATGTTGTGAATAAGTTTATAAGTCTGCAATCTGTCAACAAGCGTTTGTTTACTTTTATTTACTTATAAGCCTTGTTGTTCTTTTTACAATTATTTAATCTATATTTTGGCCAATTCGAATTTAATAATAAATATTTTAGAGTAGCGATGTGTCGTTGACGTTCGTTTACAAGTTGAGCTAGTTGATTTTTAAACGGACAACGGTTGAACGTTGAAGAACTAGTTCGTTGATTCAATTTCCACTGCTACTCTACAGTCATAAAAGCTTGTCTGAAGCTAAGCATGTTATGTTTTAAATTATCAAAAACAGCAACTATTATGGAATGATATCTAAATCGTAAGCAAAGTCGCAGGCAAAATGTAATTTATTTATTTTAGTTGTCCTTAAATAAATAAATAAACTACATTTTGCCTGCGATTTCGCTTACGTTAGTCAATTTCGTCAAAATATTTCTATACCTCGATTTAATTACGTTTTCCTGAATAAAAGGTACTAGCATTTATAATATTAGTTAAGCTTAGGATTAAAGCAACGTCTATCAACAATGAATGACACGACATGACTTGGCTTTGAATAATTCCTTACACACAAATAGTGTAAGGACTAATTTATTAATACCTGTTACGAATTATATAGATACGATCATTTCTTGAAATACAATTAAGTTTTCAAATGTAGTGAAGTAATATATATAGTAAAACTAAAACTGTTATGTTTGACAGAGTTCAGGGTTGCTTTTGCATCACCTTGTTAAATTTAATGAACACAGATTACACGTGGTCCTCGATTTTCAATAACATCTTCACGTGTGTCCCTGAGGGTTAGGCAGAAGTACATTGCTATATCGTTCTGAGAATCAGCGCGTGTCAGCATGCAAATGACAAGACTGTTCAAATAGTCCTACAATCAAAAAGCCGACGCAAATTCTCTTGAAATTCTTGGAATCGTTGTTAGCTACATCTAAGAAGTTCCGAACTCTAATCCTCTTAAGTGGCAAGTAAAATATCTGTTTATTTAGCTATAAAACAAACATGACGAACGAGGAATTCTGTAGTACGCGCCATTTAAATATGATCACCCTCAGCGTGCTACGATTAGGTGACTTCTAAGAATTTACGTTGACAAGTGAGAGGCGTCCCGATATCAAAGATATTTAGGGCACACTTTGAAGGTGCTATACTACTTATAAGTTGGTTTCACTTGTTTGTTGCTAAATTCATACTATTTAAGCACAAATTCAAGCATTCCTTAATTTTACTGGGTGTGTGATGGGTGCGTATCGAAATAATTATTACGAGATATGAATAGCCTACTTTTTAAAAATTTTCGTTAAGATGAAGGGTCTGTTTCTGAGACTTATAGGAGAAGTTTGCATTCAATTGAACTCAGTTAAGTCGTTAATTTTCTTTTTTAGGAATATGGTGAAAATTACTATACTGCCTGGTCGATAGCAAACGATAAACATTGAGGTTTTGCTAAAAGAGAACTAGTACCATAGCGGCGACCGGCATCTAGCTTCCTTAAATACAAAACACTGATCCTATTCTGTCACAAATAATCTTTTCACATAATACAAAGCAAGTACTTTTAGCCAGCAAAGTATAACGTAGAGCTTCTGTTTGACAAACAACACAAATTAGTTTACGAGGCCCTCGAGAACATATGTACGTAGTAACAAAACCAAGCATGTCTAGAGTCCTATCCTGCGCGATATCAATCGGATATTCAATGAAACATATATTTTTCTGTAACATTTCTTAAGTGTTTTTCAGTCAACATGTTGACAAACAGCTGTAATTCAATACTAGATACATAAAGGTTAAGTTTTCTTTGGTAAACTGTGTGTAGATAAGTTTTATTTGGCGATTTATCAAAGGGAATTTTTCTTGACTTTGCTTCAACGTAATTTACTTCAGTCAACTTTTTGTTTTAAATTTTCCAAATTGTCTTTTAAGCAAGTTTTCTTATCGAGGCTTGAGATATTTTTATTAAATAAGCTAAATGTCATGATTTTGCTTTATAATAGTTAAACTAGTAGTGACAAACATTGAGATATGCCACTTGCGCTGTTATTAATAATATGCCTATATGTATTGACTGTTACCGATCGTACAGGTGACGTAGGTACCGAGTAATCAACTGTTCGCAACTGTTTAGCTTGTTATGATTAGTTATAGCAAGCTGAAGCTGAAGCCTGGCCTTTAGATAGATGTATAGGTTTTAATATTGTTTGTAATTTGGATTTGGGCTTAAAGGACATTGAAGTTTTGTTCAAAACTTTGAGTAATAAATAAGTATTACGCAATTGCGATTAAATAATCTAATTAATCTTTGACTTAGTTTGGTCGTGGGAGCAACTACTTGACTAAAAACTAATTAAATCGTCTGTTGTCACATTTGCCATTGATCATTACAAGGTTCATGGCAGTTAATACAAAGGTTATTGAAGCGTGAGGGTTCTATTGATGTCCGGCCAATACACAAAACCTTACTAGCATAATTTATATTAAATGACTTTACGACGATATAGAGTGATGGAACGAAATTACTATTAACACAGATAGTTGCAACTATTGGTAAAGTTAACTGTTTATTTAAATTAAGATTTATTGTTTAGAAATATAATTAATACACAAATAATATAATTATAGTGAATACAATATCACCTGTCGTGGAAGGCCGATTTAAATTTAATAACATTGATGTCAATACGAGTGACACTTCTGACAAAGATACTTATAAATCGTTCAGACTTATTAGAAAATAAATATTCAGAGAATTGGTATTATTGAAAATACCATTTGCTGCTGAAGCTAGGGTGATTTGTGCAAGCTGAAGAAAATCCCTAAAAATAAAAACAAAGAGGTCTCATTGAGGTCTGCTGAAACGTACACGACACGTTGAAGAAGATGTTTGTTAATAATTAAAAAGAAGTATAATTGCGTTAATATTGTCCTCTAAGTAGTTTAATTTCAAAGGTCTAATGATTTCCAGCTGTAGAGAAAATACCGTTACTCTCCTATTTATATTATTATGGTCTTCACATGGCATATAGTGTTGCATTTATTTATAATTGTTTATTTAATGAGCGGCTCGGAGCACCCTATGTTATTTTTCATCTGAAATTACATAGTTCCTGTGAAAATATAAAAATATGTTTTCCTGACATTTCATGAGGCTCTGTCTCATGCCTTTGGCCTCACAATAAGAAAGTGGACTCGAAATAGAAGTTTGAACACCGACTTTACATCAATAATATTTTACACATTGTTCTATTTATACGACCGCGTGGTTTATGATTGGTATCATGCGTTATTTACGGCAGCTAAACTGGTGTAGTAAGTACGCAAAGAATTTTTGAATAACATACCTACGTATGAAAATAACTAGTGAATAACAAAAAAGCTTCGATTTTGAAAAAGAAAATCCTCCACTTCACCACACCACCACCTTGTATTATTATTAATTATATATTTCTGCTTTTTGTCCTGTAACTGGCTAACCGGCCAGCAGTATGGTACATCATCAGAAAAGCTTTATGTTGGCTACTTTGGTAGTACAAAACGGACAAATAGTTGATTTAAGATTTTAAATGTATAGTAAATCAGTAGTTTGCATTGATTGATAGATTCGATTTGGACGTACAAGTGGTTTAATTACTTAAATTGACAATGCTAGTGCGTTAAGTGTTACAAGCTCGTTTGTAAAACGTGACAAATATAGTTTAACCAGTTGGCTTGATTGGTTAATTTAAGTATGGATTTAAATATTAGGTATTTATTTGCGGAAAACAAATTGCGTCGTTACAGGTGTCGTAGAAAAACATTTACATGTAGACAAGAATAGACATCAAGTGTAGCATGCATGTTGTAATCAAATAATGCAGTAGCATATAGGCACCAGTAAAACATTTACTTATCTAAAATAAAATTAAAACAATTAGAGAAGAATAATTTTAAAATATGTTTTGGGAATCATATTAACGTTTTAAACTTATCAAACCTATCGTCGCCATAGGTAGTTGTAGGTCCGTCATACGTTTTAATATTTTTGTATTTTACGTATCATACATTTTATACCTAGTTGCCTACTATAAAGTGAGGAGGTAGGTATATAACACTTTAGTTAGAAGACAATACGCGGCAAATGATCAGATACAAATCATTCGCCAGTCAGCACCACCCTTATCTTATCTTAAGTGGGGGCCAGTCAGTGCAGACCGGCGACACTTAGACCCAGTGGGATCTTTTGTGTCGACACTCTCCCAATAACGACTGCCATAGATGCTCATGGCAGCCGGGACCGACGGCTTAACGTGCTCTCCGAGGCACGCACCTCCCTTTATTGACTATCATGCGTTGCGTGCGTCAGTCAAACGGTGATGTTTTGAATTACGTCAGATGCGTATATGTATGTGCGTGTAAAAGCGAACACTAAACGGAGTGCTTATCAAAATAAACATACGATGTTTGTGTTGACTGTATGCGTTTGTGAAAAGGCTACCCGAGCACTCCGCCTGCTATAAAGGGATTCTAATTTCGGTTTTCGGATTTGAGCACCTTTGTGTAGCTGTGTACGCCTGTGTTAAACGCTAGGTGTTACAGTAAACAGTGATCAGTAAAGGGTGGCTATTGTTGCTAGCGTATTGGTTCGGCTCTCAGTAATTCTTGGTAGTTTTCTATCATAATTCAATGATTTATTGCTACATTTTAAGTACAAATCTTGTAAAAATATTATAAAAACATTATATACAAATAACTGATCGATATCAATGTGTAAAAATAGGCAAAATCATCAGTGAAGACATTCCAAATACTTCTTTTGGAGTTCCCCGGGGAAGTATTATCGGTCCTACACTTTTCCTTATAAATATCCAAATAAATGATCTGTGTAATTTGTAAGTGTAATCAGTCCATGGAAAATCCCCTTTTTACTTACACAAGCCCTCTTTGGTGTAGCAGGCGAGCAATGTCGATAGGCAAGTGCATTCGGTTTCTACAGCGATGAGGAGGAGCACATGGAGTAGTGCCTTAAAGGGCACACGTCGGGATCCTTATAGAAGCGTGTGGCCAAATTTCTGCAAGCTCTGGTTTTCGTCGATCGTACCGGACCCCTGGTCTATTGCCATTGGAAAACAGAGGACGAGAGAGTGGACCTGTAGCAGCGCAAGTATTTGTCCATTATAATATAATCATGCGCAGATGACTCCTGCATGTTTATCTGGATTTTCGCGTGAAAGCCTAACGGCGACAGAGAACCGATGGGGGGGGGGAGGACCTGGTGTTTCCGAACCTTAGTTGGCATCTGCACGTAGGCGGTGTTCTGGTGATGGTCGTTCTGGGTCTCGATAGGGACAGGAGTTCAGCTCGGCAGCTCATTTGACGACAAACTAACGGTTATAGCATTGCTCAGCTTATAAAATCTTTTCTATAGAAAATTCTCATGTTGTTTCTGCCAATGTACACACTTAGGACCATTAATTTAAAGATAAAGATAAAGATAAAGATTTATTTATTGCGTAACTGTGTACAATACATAGGTCTTAGTTGTAAAGTTTTGGACACAACAGTTTGCCCATATCGGACATGCAACATAATTTTTAAAATGAAATTACAACTTAAACATTTAAAGGCAACACTTTGAGTAATTAAGTACATAAACACTGTAGACATTTTTAATTGTAATGTAGCCACTTTTAGGGAAATATACAGTATTATATATAAAAACTTTACGCCTACTATAGACATTCTACTGAGATAAGAATTTTAGGTTCTAATCTCTGTGAAATGGAAAGAATAAGGAGCTGTAAAGTATTGCGACATGTGAAAGTGTTACGTCATGGCAGCAGCTATGTATGTACTGCACTCATAAAAAAATTGACCTAGAATGAGATTAGGCATTTGCTTAACAGGAAACGACCTTGGTGAACATTATCTCACTAGAACAGAGAACATCTAGGGTAAAGGCCAGATAATAGATAACTATGTAGTAGAGCCTCGCTGATTTCAGCATGCATGTGCCGGCTCGACCGGGGGAAGACTACTCTCTCACAGAATATCGACGTGAAATACCAGTATTCCTAATGATGTGTTTCGTTCGCTGAGTGAGAGTGTCGGAGGCCCGATCATCCTTTTTTCCCCTTCCCGATCCTTCTCCTTCCCACTTCATTTCCTAAAAGGTTGGCAACGCGCAAGTGATGCCTCTGGTGTTGCAGGCGTCCATAGGCTACGGTGACCACTTACCATCAGGTGGGCCGCTATGATTATTTGCCACTTAAGAAGTATAAAAAAAAAACAGTACCCACATCTTATGACCGGTCATGAAGAATGTACCAGATTGAATAAGGCAAGGGAAGCATGCCGTGATAATCGAAGCAGATAGAAATCCGAAGTCTCTGTTTTCGGGAAACAAATGTAAGTCTATGTATGTAATCCTGCAGGTAATAAATAAACGTAATCATCAACTCTATATTGCGGCTGTTATCACATAAAACCCAAAATATATCAAATGTAGGTATTCCATCACAAGCAAATAGACTCAATTTCAGGGTCTGACATCACTCATTATTTATTTTCCTCATACTTCATAAACATAAATGTATATAGGCGGTCGTAATCCCTGGGGCATTGTTAACCAATAAACTTTGAGATTTAGCAAAAATAAAATATTCTTCTCACACGTACACTCTTGACCCTCGTTATGCATTAAGCCTGTAGTATACTTTTGACCCTTTTCGTAAATCACCTTTTTTATCAACTCATAAGTTTATTGACAAAAGTATCTACGTCTATTAAATATATATTCAAAATATGCCACGGACGAAATTTATAAGAATTTAGAATATTAAAATGTATTATTGAAGAGAAGAAATAAATAAATTTCATTTGTTTGTTTACATAAGCTGCAGAAATGTAAGAAGAAGTAATGAGTTCTTTCTATTCTGTCATTTATTACGACGTGCAAATATCACATTTTTTTAAATATGCAACATTTTAACATTACCACACCATTTTAATATTAATATTTTTATAATTAACTTTTAAGAATATTCCACGAAGACTTAAACATTTTCATTCAAATCGTTATTCCCTTCAAATAGTTTGTATTCGTATTGGCTCGTAACTCCTACTACGAGTAGATGTACATTACTTTAAACTAATGGCAGATGCTAACTCCACCGTAAATTAAAGCTGCACTTAGTTTACAGTTGTAAATGTGTATTTAAACGTAACACTATTAAATAGACTACATAAATAAATGAAATTGCTCTACACGGCTGTAAACCAATTACTCTCCGCTTGTATCGAGTTAGCGTACTGTTTCAGGACATTATTCATAGAAATTGAATCCAATTATAATCACCACAATAATCCGTACACTAAATTCACTTGTAGAACTGCGTTGTAAGCCTCTACACGGAGAAAACAAACTCTATATATAGCATAGAGGTCGCTGATACTGCGCATATAAAGTTCGCGAAGGTACTGAAGGATGCGATGACCTACAATGATAAAAAGGCTATATTTAACTACAAACAGGTGCATTGTAATTGTGCAGGTCTACCATTAAATACAGCTTTCTCGTGTTGTTTACTAAACATGTTTACTACCTTCAACGGGTCGTGTGACGTTGACTGTTGAGTACGACTAATGTGCTAACTAGTAGCCATGTATGCAGTATGCAAGCCAGTTAAAACTTCATAATATAAGCTTGTGATTATATAGCATCACTTTTGTGACTTTCGAAAGGCTAGTTTTATTTGATGAGTAGCCTTCACCTGGTCATTTCAGTCAGTTCTAGATTTTGTGATTTATAATATTACCCGACCCGAAAATTTTACCGAGTCTTTATGCACAACCCTTACTCAATGAATTAATAAAAATAAATTGATCTAATGACAAAATAAATTGTTTCAGGTATTCCTATGCAGAGTGCGGCATAGTGTTAAAAAATATATTGGGAGCCTAACTCCCTCACTGTTTGCAGAATATAAAAGCTTGGTGAGTATGTTATGCATTACTAAATATAATAAAATAAAATAAAATAAATAAAAAATCGTTTATTGTCAAGTAATTTTACAGTAATACGGTAATATTCAGTGGTCCCACACTAGGCAAAGCGTGTCCTATGGGTACCTGGTTCGATTATAATTTAAGATTCATTGTTTGCTCGGTTAACATCATATACTTAAATAGCATTGACAATAATTTAACGTGATTACATTCATAAAACAAAATTAAAAATAAAATCGCCATTAACCAATAATTTATATTATTACAAAACTAAAAATAAATACTTGTTAAATGTATACCATTATGTAAACTACTGCATTATCCGTACATATCGTTATTACGATAAGACATAAGACAATATAATATAAGACAATAGAACAATCACGACAGATGTACAAAGAGTGTTTCTGTTGAATCATAAGTCAGAGAAGTGAGCCATTCTGTAACCTTTAGTTTTGCCTCGTGTACTGAGCGCTGTTTTATGTTGCATGCATTATTTGTTTTATTATATATGTAGTGATCCTTATATGGACTAAAACGTCTGGCAAAGCTTGTGTTTACTACAGGCACCGGTAGTTTGTACACTCGGCGCTTATGTGTGCTTTAAAATTTAGATTTTGATCTACCGCGACGCCAACCTATTGAACAGTATTTGTTTCAGTCAGTGTCTCACAGTCACAGAGCTCCTTCTGGTCTGTACACTTGTGTATTCGAATGCTAAGTGTATTTTTGGGGCTGATATCGATAATATGTTATATGTTATCACAACTAAGTTTATGTTCACACGATTTAGCTTTGCTCCAGACAATTTAACACCAGATAGTTGTGCTAACAATTTTTAAATTTACTTTACAAATGTAATACAAAATTAAAATTAAATGTTAAATTTACAGTTTTATTTATTTGGTATACTTATTTACGTTTACATTTCTATTTATTTTAAATATTTTGCAAAGTTTACAAGTACCTATTATATAACGATACCATTTTAAGTTTTAATTTCTAATTACAGAAGAAATTATTTTAAATTATATGAAAAGGCAAAAATAATAAATATGAAACAGCGTCATACTCTCGTGTAAGAAGGATGTGATGTGATAACGAAAGAAAAATTTGCTGGGATACCAACAATTCTTTTGTTATTTTATCATCAGTAGTGACTGTAGATTTCCACCCATTTCTGATTCCTAGAAGGGTAAGCACATTTGTAAATATGCGCGATGCTGATGGCGACCCTTGTCAAGTAAAATACTATTTTCCTTTCGTCTTCCGGACATTTTACGTATCAGTATTTTGTGTTTTCAAACATACGACTGAGTTCATACGCACTAACAGAAACAATCTTGGCCTTTTGATAGTGAATGTAGGAATGTATAATTGTTCGTCATAGCACTATAATTGCGCCAATAATAAATGTCGTCACGCGAATTTTATTGCGCTAACTGATCCCGAAGGCCGCTAATATTAGTTTAAAGTTCACAGTTGTTGATGGTGTGTGTTACTTTGTCCAGTCAGATGGGCCTTTTGTGATGTCAGTCTTTGTTTACTCGCTGTGTAACCGCATCGGCAATATTGGCGATGAAAATGGAATTGTGAAGTCAGACGTGTGATAGTTCTTTTAGATATTCTGTTAGATATCGTGTCCGGGTTATTGGATTTAATGGGATTGTATTGTTTCGGCTTCGAGGATACAGCAGTGATTTTAAGTTGTTATTTTGCTATTGTCAATGCGCCGAGTTTGAGGGGTTTGATTCTCAAATGACACAAAAAATTTGGTGACTTAGAAATAGTAGTTCGTCTGGGTATTCTTTATACCTTTTATTTTAATATTTGTGAAGTAATCCGTAACGCAGAGCTAATAGCGTTGATTTCATTTTTATAAAAATAAATCACCCAATATTGTCTACCACCAAATTTCTATGATTTGCTTTATTAATAGTACGAAGACTTTACAGCTCTGACTGGTATGTCTGCCATATTTTGAAACCGCATTGTGTTTTTTAGTTATATCCCAAAGAAATATTAGAAACGCTAGATTTTGACTTAGCGAATAAAATAATTACGCCAATATTATTAACCAATTTAATTAATTTCGTCCAAGGTTATATACAGTGCCATTCAGTTATCTCAGCGATGTTTAGTTTGAAAGGACTCAACGTTGTTGCTAGTTAGACTGACACAGATATAAAATATCTATGTCTGTGTAGCTAGTAACACTACTTGCAATTATTATGCGTTATATTTCATTACAATTTTAAAGATACATTATCCTATAGAACAGCAACTGCAGTATGTTTATTTGTAGCTTTGCTACGTTAAGCCATAGTATGTCACTTTAAAATATTATTTTAGTATTGATATATTTTTTTATTTTGTTTCACAGCAGTTGCTGGAACTACCTCTTTGTCGATGTTCTTTACAGCTTATTCAATATAAGTGTTTGGAGGATAACTGTGTCAGGTTCGGCTGACGTACAGGGTGTAAAGAGCGAAGGTCACGTGTGGAGCGTATCACCGAACTGTCGAAGCTACAGGCATGTCTACAGGTATGTATGTCAATAAAGCGTTTGATAACGCACTCACCGGTGACTGTGTGGGGAGAATCGTCGCTCTGATTGAAAAGCGAACTTGTTTGTATAGCCAGTCATAATAAAACTATAGATTTTAGTATCACGGTTGCTTGAGATATTCGATATTATAGAGCTAGTAATTATAGAAAGAATTACTGGTTCTATAGTATAGATTAATTCTTTCTATAATTACTAGCTCTATAATATCGAATATCTCAAGCAACCGTGATACTAAAATCTATAGTTTTATTATGACTGGCTAAGATTTAGAGTGCGAATTTCCAATTTTGTTATCGTATTGTAATGTTTCGTTGTTTGCAAAGGCGGTATTTTGTTATCGTATTGTAATGTTTCGTTGTTCGCAAAGGCGGTATTTTGTTATCGTATTGTAATGTTTCGTTGTACGCAAAGGCGGTATTTTGTTATCGTATTGTAATGTTTCGTTGTTCGCAAAGGCGGTATTTTGTTATCGTATTGTAATGTTTCGTTATTCGCAAAGGCGGTATTTTGTTATCGTATTGTAATGTTTCGTTGTACGCAAAGGCGATATTTTGTTATCGTATTGTAATGTTTCGTTGTTCGCAAAGGCGGTATTTTCAATGCAACCTAATCTCAGACTGCTAGTTATCAGAATTTTGAATTCTTGAGTCTATAAAAGTTAAAAGTCAATTCTACTATTCGTGTCGTATCTATTACTATAAAGTGTCGATTAATAATAAAATTATATATTAGAGTATTATTTTATCTGAAACTGAAAACAGTCAGTTCGGGAGTAATGCTATTATGAAAAGAATCGACCAAAAAATATGACCTCTCTTTTCGATCGCCAATTTTTTACATCTTTCATAATAATGCAATTTGTATATGAAGCATAGTCTATGATATCATTGTGTGTAAAGCATACATGTTTCTTTTATAGAGAAATCTGAAGGTAATTGCTGATCGACGCGGCAATATATAGGTATGTCGCGTCATTTTTTCACACTTCACAAGAAGTGGGCGCGCGTTGTCGTGCGGTACAGTGCATTACCTTCGTCCTGCAGACCCAGGGACAGACGTAAAAGCAAAAACAAATTCCTCATTAGCAAAAAATTTCGTTTGAACCATGTTATCGGGTTTCCTAATGCGAATTAATTTTGTACATCGACGAACACTGAGCGCTCTTTATAATACCACTGGACCCTTAAAACCCGACGAATTTTTGTTCGTTAATTCATAAATAAAAATACGCAAGTTCTGTACGGGAATAATGAGAAAATACAAATGAAGTTTACTTTGATTTTGGTTTACATGAGGTGTATTATTATATTATACACATAATTATCAGAGTAGTACTCGTAAGAGAGCGGTTGGAGGTTGTTAAGCCGCTGAGCTTACATAAAGAAAGCGATGAGAGTAAATGTAACCAAAAAGCTATGTTAAAGTAGTATCTAATGAATAACTGTATTGTTTATCAGCCCCGGCTTTGTCTAAGCATGTATGGGTATACATAAGAGCATATTAATATCGTAAGGTGAGGCTTGCTATTGGCGGGTCGATCAATACATACTTTGTACAAGAAACTTGCTGCTACTTGTGGTGCCACGCACGTGCGGTATACAATACAAATGTTGGTAATGATGCTTGGGGGTTTGCAACAATATTGGGCACTTCTGTTAGGAAATAAGAAATAGCGATGCGGGTCCTTGATATGTGACGAGAGGTAGTGTAACCCTTTCCTATTACGTGAGATTTAAATATAGCTGGCGATATAAGGGTGGCGTTAAAATACGTTTCTGTTTAAGTTTTCTGAGGACTACTGACATGATTGTATGTTAAATGTCAAGCAACTTAACAAATAACATCAAGCAATGTGACAAAATATACAACAATGTATTTTATATTATTATATAAAATACTCACATTGCTATTTACAGAGTGCCGGAAAAATTAGCAAATCGTCTTCCTACAGGTACATATGTATGTCGACACGAACTTCAATTTGTATATCAAAATGTAAGACTACGACTGCGCGGGATGCGCCCTCTACCTCTCTACCCACTGCGGTAGTGTATAGCCTATTTCGTAAATTGTTTACAACAAATACATTGCCGTATTTAGTAGTACGCGGTATTTTAAAGATTTTGGATTGTTTACATATCAAGTACACAAAAATAATTGTTAAGTAACAAAAAAATAATGAGTTCTTGCCTGAAGAAAATTCCAACGATATTTAACTCTGAATAAAAGTCAGAGCCTACTAATTCAGTATTCGGTACGCTGTGCCTCACAAGCAGATTATATATCTAATAGTAGTTGTTGTCGGGGAAAACCATATATAATAACTTACATGATTAAATACGGTTTTCCTCCATTATTATCAGACACCTATTATTATCGCCGTCCATAGCATCTGCATGGTACGCGGGAGCGCACGCATTTAATGAGACCGGTATACTTCATTCAGGTTAAGTATTACGGTGATATATTAATATCTGCTATTAATACAATACCTAGATTAAAGTACAAAGCGGTAAACAAATGAGGTGGCTGAACAAGTCATTAATTAACGGACAGATAGCGGGGTCGCGCGGGTCATGTATGCGGAACCTCAGGGGTTACTCACGGATAAACACTGCGGTGCCGTGATTTTAGAGAGAAAAACAACTGGATTGCTTCATCATTTCTTTGATCATGTTTACGTAACGATCTGAAAGTGAAGAACCGAAATTCTAAAAGAGTTAAAAGCGATTTTCCTATGTATCTCCTGTCGATTGTATGAGGGACTGTGTTCTGAAGAATTTAATGAGATAATGCCTACAGTCACTTACCTTCGTAGCGTTTGCCATCGGCGACGGATTTACCATCACGACATAATAATTATTGTTTTACGTGTATCTATGTCGTACCTATGAAGTGGCCCATACTTTCCAAAAGAAAAAGACTTTCTGAAACTGCCTGCAGCCATTTTTAAGATTTTGAAGCGGTTAATTTTGAAATTTTAAATCGCGTCTTTTGAACTCAAGCAACCAAACTCAAGTAAAAAACGTTGAGAAAGTGTACATCTATGTCGATTAAAAATAGAAACTACGATAAGATCTTTCATTAAGTAATTTAGTTGTAGCATGATGCAAGCGCCACGGTAGCTGAATGGGTTATTTATCATTTTTTAATTAAAGTTTCTAAATCTGATGTTATTCAGTTTGAATACTAAATCTACTAATATATTTAACTACGACTGCCATTCGTCACGTTTTAATTAAATTTAAGCATAACAACATGTACTTCGCCCAGCGTTACTATTCAATGTCGTGTCTCTCACTCAATTTCGTAAACATATAACTTGAAATCCAAATACCAGTAAAATCTCATTACAATGTTTGTCCAAAGCCGAGCTGCGCCATTTCCAAAGACCCATTCAAATTTGTGTTGCTAGTTTCTTGATTAGATGACGTTCGTCGTGGCATCGGTAGATTCGGCTCACATTCAATTTCCAACATTGTACATTGAATTAATATGTTCTACGTAGTAAAAGAGCCAACTCATTTAGATTGTTTGTATCACACGTCAGTGCATAATCTCTAGCTCACTTAGTTTAAGCTATACGTTACCTCAACGATACGGGTTCGAAATTAATTAAATAGTACCGCAATATACATGTTTTAAATCAGAATTGAAATATTCAAATATTGCACTCAAATGTGCAATAAGCACACTATGTGCTCAGACTTCTTGCGTTAGAACTACGTACACAAAGCTAGTTGCAAACAAGTTGTCTCCTCTTGTACGCGATACACATTAACTCAATGACATTGTAGTATGTATTCTGCACGATAATGTCGGGACAGTTACGGTTTAGTTACGGAATGACAGAGTTAGGTACGCTTTCTTCGCTAGGAAGTTACACTAGTAGTAGTTGCTAATAGTTTATAATCAAATTTGTTTCTATATTGGCTGTACCTACTGCGCATCATAGTGGCAAACTAGCGTATGGTGTGCACGATAATGAGCGAGCATTGTAGCCTATGCGTGCTTACGGAACAAAAAGGTATCCTCTGTTTACGCGAATGTTATTTTAATTTATCGCGTTGTTTATTTGACACTTAATTACATAATTTAGACTTTACTAATTGTAAGCTAATTAAATTATAAAAACTATTAATATTTAAGTTTACACTTTCCCCGACATTTCGCTGGCTTTTTAGAAGCCATGGTCATGGGGAGACTAAGATGGTAGTTGTCTCAATTTTCCAGTGTAGTTATTTTAAAGTACCCGAACATAATTTAATCATGGGTGTTTATATTTACGCAGAATGAGCTCAAGGTATCATGAAGTCTAGCTGTGGTTTGCTTCTTCGTGGGTTTGACTATTTGAATTACTGGATCCCAAGCTGGTAGTACATTCCAACCATCTTCTCTATTGAAATTAAGATGTTTTTTGATTTCAATATCCTCGCGATGCATCCTTGGTAGGAATCGGTGTTCTTTAGCGAGAATCTGTGGTTTGTCAAATCTCAGGTAGTGGTCGGTCCCCTGTTGCACATGTTTACACACATCAGACTCCAACGAGTGTTGGTGTTTTACAACAGCTATGTGTTCTTTCATGCGGGTACTTATGCTTATCTTGGTTTGACCAATGTATGAGAGTTCGCAGTCACAATCTATTTTATAAACCCTGCATCATGTAAAGCTAGTTGGCACTTGACGTTAAAAATTGACTTATCTTCGTTGGCGCCTTGAAGTATGTGTCAATCGAAGCTCGCTCCAAGATGTAGTCAATCTCGTCAGTTTCTAAATTATGTAATAAAGTGTCAAATAAACAACGCGATAAAATCCGTATATAGTAGTTTAATTTCAAAAAAGGTATCCATTAAAAAAATCCGGGATTGCCGTGTTAAAGATAAGGTGTCGTTATATCATAACGTTTTAAATTCGATCAGCACATAAGAGGCTTCTGCCCCAATATATTGTCAACTCTTTTTATTTGACTATCCGAGGGAAAGTTAAATCAGTCATACTTTTGAACCATTCTTTTGTATCCTAAGCGAGCTGTACCCGCTTTATACGTAACGTCAAGTAAATAGTTTATGATTTAGCTTTATCTGAAATATATATTTATTGAAGGTAGCGAAAGCCTAGTGGAAGCCAGTTGGACTACCACGCAGAGGTCTCAAGTTCGATCCTAAGGCGTACACCTCTGACTTTTCGAAGCTAAATAGTTAATTATCGCTCGCTTTAACAGAAAAAGAAAACATCGTGAAGCAACCTGCATGTATGAGATTTCTACAAGAAATGTAAAGTCTGTCAGACCGCACTGGGCTAGCTGGGGAACGAACCCACAACTCTAAGTGCAGCGACAATAGTAAGGCTATCAGTTACATCACTATGCCATCCGTGCGATGATAATGAAAAAATAAAGTTCTCGGCGTAGTTTAGAAGAAGTAAACGTATACGACGTATAAACGTAAACGTATATTTTTACAGAATTGTATTTCTATACTATATATTACAAAAAAAATAACTCAATTAGTAGTTAAGCACGCAAAGAAAGACAAACTAATGAAGTAGAAAAGCTTTGCTAATAGTTTCTACAGATGGTATCAAATCATTTCGAGTATTCCACTCTTGCAAGACGATCAAAGCAACGCGTGTAATCGTTCTGGTGCGCAGTTCAATGTGGCGCGTATTGGCGAAAATAATCGAATTCCACGAATATTTCTTTGTAACAGAAACCGTTACTTTATTAAAATTGCCCTTATTAAACAAGCTTCATTGACATACTATTTTGATATTTAACAACAAATAAGATCTCTATAATTTATCTCCACGGATGGCGTAGTGGATTAAGTGGTCGTCCCGCCTCTGCCAATGCGCCGACTGTTGTGGGTTCGAATCCCAAACGGGACAAAAAATTGTGTGATCCACAAATGGTCCTTTCGAGTCTGGGTGTTCTTTGTGTCCGTTGTTGAATTTTTGTTAAGTCCTCCACGACACAGGAATTAAATATCAAGAAACAATATAGTTTTAATATAATACGTATTAAAAAACATTTGTTCTTTTAATTAGAGTCTTACAAACCTGTTATTAAAAGCAGCAGTGACCACAGTACAGAGAACTTTATTTGTGTTCTGTGACAATGTGCAAAGGAGTCCCCGCCCTTATTTAACATCTTTTAAGTTTGAAATAAGAATAAGGATGAATTAAAAGTCTTTGCTTTGTGCTAACGTCGGAGGTTCTTTTATACAAAAACAAGAGATGATCAGAGCCCTTTATATCTGTGAAACGAGCGGCAGATGTGAGCGAGCGGCGGGTAATGAAAATCTTTGTTGCAAATATTATGTTAAGCTACACAAAGGAAATTATAAATCTGTCGGCCGAGTTTGGCTGTAATTACATGGCTGTAGCATTTATTATCTTTTATAGAAGCTGAAAAATATATTAAGTACGGTTTGAAAATATATATATGTACCTATTATATATAATAGATATTTTGAATTGATTTTTATTTTGTTAGTTAAAGACAAACACTGGGTGCAGTGCGCACAAAACAGGACTTACGGTATAACACCTACTATTTACATTCTGTAGTGTGGTCGTAGAGGTGCAGAAGATATTTGCTACTGTTTTACAACAAGCTAAGCGTTCATTTAATGATTGAAGGGCGCAAGTATGAAATATATCTACAATTACTTAATTAATCACCAGTTTATTGTATTATTTAACAATATTTTATTAAATGCAAAAGCATAGTGTTTATTATAATAATTAAATGTTATGATTAAAAATGAAAATGAAAAATGTGTGTGAAAATTAAATCTACAGGATAAATTCGATTTTACTCATTTACTTAATTGTACATACTTTACTAGAAATAAATGTAGTGCTGTGTAGGACATTCGCAGATTAAAACTACGGGCACTAAGAACGTCTAAACTCGGAACAACTATTTATTGCGGTTCATATAAATTTTTGTCTTCGAAAATTACTATTTATGTTGTAATTACTCATTTTATTAAATAATATAAAATATATTTTAAGTGAACATTGAAACGTGTCAAGATAGCGGTTGCTTATAAAAGCAAAATAAATTAACTGCTTATGTTTTATAACAGTTCAAAATACTTAAAGGATATACATAGAAGGGCATACAAATTATTCAGTCAGTTATAATAACCTCGCCAATTGAGGGCTTTTAGACTCCGAATATCAATTTGATCAATTTTTAAGAGATTTCAGTATACTTTAAATCTTTTCAGCGTAATTCTTCTCGCCGAGGCATATAGCAGAGATTAGGGATTTCCTGTTTTTACGATCGTTACTGATTACTTATTTTATTATGCATTCGTCGGTCTCTCATCCGCCCATCCTTACTCCAAAACGTTTTTGATTTGGTTAAGTAACACTTCGTCTACAAAGTAAGGATATTAGACTACCAGCTAATCAGCATATCCATACTATGTGTTAACTGGCTACCGATATTTTATATTTATTGTAGTTACGAATAATACGTAAAAATACAACTAATCTTAAAATAATTTAATTCTACCGTTTTATTCACGTGTTCGGCGTTCCAAACACTCAAAACCAGCATTTAAGTATTCTTGATTTAAATCTAAACGCACAGCATTAAGTATGTTAAGTATCTCGTCACCCACAATTTATGTAATGGCACGTTTCCCGAAGCTAAAACTCGTTTCACAGAAAAATATTTAAGTACCTAATTGTTTAACATCGCTTACTGAGGAAAATAATTCTTCAATTGTAATTTTACAGCCACCCGACATCTTAATGTAATGCGTTTTAATATAAGCCCTTTATATTTTAGATTGTAAAATGTTAGTAGAACTGTTATTTCTTAGGCCCGCGATAATTGCTTGAATCTTAGTTTAATTACTTCTTAATTATAAATTATTTTTGGATTTAGAAAATCATGTAAATTGCATTTATATTATAATTAGAATTTAATTATACTTATTTTATATTATTACGTGAATAGCATCGAGCTTGTACCTATTCACCGATCGGCTAAGCAGAATTCTATTTCACTTAATGTACCATTGGATTTTCTTAACTACCATAAACGAGCTAATTACATGAATAGTATAAGAAAAATGTATATAAATATATACTCAACTCAAACAGATAAGGAATGAATATAAATTATTTTTAAATGCGCCAAGTATGGTTTTAAACTCTTAGCTATTATTATCTATTGACGAATTGATTACTTTGGCGAATAAGACATAAATAAACTATTGAAATTAAACTACTATATACGGATTTTATCGCGTTATTTATTTGACACTTTATTTTTTCAGCAGCCGAGACGTCGGGGAAAGTATAAAATTAAATTAAATCTAAATAGTTTCAATAGTTTTAATAATAATTCAATTAGCTTAAAAATTAGTAAAGTTTAATAATAGTAGTAGTGTAACAGTTTTCAAAATTATGTAATAAAGTGTCAAATAAATAACGCGATAAAATCCGTATATAGTAGTTTAATTTCAATGAATAATATTCGCGTAAACAGAAGACAATATTATATAAATAAACTATGTAATATTTACCTTCTCAGTTCTAAGGAAATAGTAGATGCAGGGTAGATGTATAGTGGAACGGCAGATGTAACGACTTCCGCGAGCTGCAGTATTAGAGACTACTCACAATTATTCAGCTCTGTTTAGCTTTTGTCCATAGAATACAACAATTTTGTATGGAGATGCGTACGCATCCATTCAGCTTGCCGCGTCTATTAAGCTTTCGCGGCAAATAGCCATAAAATGAGGAAACGTGTGTTTTTATCATGCGAATGCTATAGATAGAGTTCAGCGCTGTTTAGCTGCATTCAGCGCTGTTCCGCTGCATTCAGTGCTGTTCTGCCGCATTCAAGGCTGTACGGCACTGTACGCGGTCGCAACTTGTCGACGACGACGTCCGCGTTCAGCACCGAATGCGGCGGAACAGCGCTGTACTGTACACGACGCCGACGACGGTTCTCGACTCCTAGTCGACAAGTTGCGACCTACATAGTTCCTGCATAGATTTGATTTATTATTGCGAAATCATTATGCACGCAAGGATTAAGAGAGTTCGGACGTATTTCACAGTAATTATTGAATGTTTACGAAATAAAATTATGGACGAACAGAAACTTATATTGCTAGTGCAAAAATATTCTTAGTACCCTCTTTGTAGCATATTCAGCGCCCTACGCAGCAGATAGAAGTGTTGCAGCGGAGATAATACGTTATGACGGCTTTTCTCATTCTTACGATACTGTACGCGGCTGATAGAAGTAGAACTGTATAAGTGTGACTAAAATCTTTCAGCTAAATGCGAATAGAGCTAAATAAGTGTGAGTAGTCTCTTATGCCATATCATGATAAGGAGTGGGGTTGTCGTCATTTATTGCCCTTAATTTCGACCTTGGTTGGAAGTTTCTTATCGTTTAGAGCCAACAGAATATAGTTATTGCCAAATTTAGACGATACTTGTGACGTCAGTTTAGTAGTGAGTACTACGTTGATATAGAGTGCATACGTTTATTTAGAATATGTTTTAACCATTTCAGACAAATTTTAGAGAATTAAAATTGTTTGGTCGTTTTTCATTTATTAACCGACTGAACTCAAAAACAGCATCGATGTCGTCGCAAAATCGCCAATTCTGTACACGAATAATTTTGCAAGTCTACTCAGTCCCTAAATCCTAAACTCATCATAATAAAACAGTATGCTTGACTGCAAATCACTCAGCGGATTTATTTCACATTTGGGTAATTGTAAAAGTGTAATTCAATACTAAACAAATCATTTGTACGAATCAGATTTGTGTTTATTAATTGAACATAGCTAAGCAGTATTGTTCTGCGGCAGCAAGTGAGACAAGGGTGGCTCGTTCAAAAGGGATTATATAATAATAAAAGGGATAATACATAACGGTATTGTTTGTAACTTAAGATTTGTCCTCTGCCGAACTGTGTTTGTTGTCGTTTGTTCCCTATCTACTCATTCGTAGCTATGCTCAAGGAGAAGCACGCGCTTCACTGGTTCGGTGATACATTCAAATATAGGGAAACTGAATATTGAAACTGATGGAATTATTATAATTTGATTGTGTGACAAATCAAATGTAAATTAATGTTACTCCTTTACGTATTTTTAAAGAAGTTGGTGGCCCAAAGGACTTGTTACTTGTATCTCTAGAAGAATTATTAGCGCGTTGTAGATTATATAAGGTCATGCCTGTTTTACAATAGGCTATTCGTGTTGCTTCAGCAAAACTTGTAGATGTTCAAGTAAAAAATGTAAATTTAGAACTTGTTGGTGCGATTTACAGAACTGATCAAATCTGTAATTTCTTATGTATGTTAATATATATATTATATATATATAATTGCACAGTTACAATACGCGTTGACATATATTATATATGTCAACGCGTATTGTAACTGTGCAATCTCAGCGGATCATGCGATGTTATTCATGGTCTCGTGTCAATCGTTAAAATCCTTCACTACTTTTTGTCAGAGCTCACCAAGGCCATCTGTCGCGCAATTTTGGCAATAACACGACCAACACGTTTCTTGATTTAATGTACATACACAGCCCTCTATTGATAAAAGCCACCTAATTTATTTATTATATCTAAAACCAAAGTTAAAAACCGAACTTCGAAGTATTAATCCATTATAAATAGATGATGTATACTATTCTATTTGTATGTAAATAAGTAGTTTGTTTACTCAATTCTCTTTTCAGTAGCGAGTGTTTTACATATTTGGCGATATGGGCCAAGCTCTATTAATTAATATAATCATAGAGATTATTATAATTAAGGGATAATGATAATCAGTGTTATTGTAATTCACGAGCACTGGAAATTATCTGTATACGTGCTTATGTATTTGTGAACGGAACTATTTCCAAGAAATATGTATTTCCAGCTAATAACTCTCTGCGTTTGTATATATTTAGTTCGTTTGTTAAATAAGGGATGTAAACCAAAAATATGTCCTCCCGGCTTCAATTAAGGTTATAGTAATCTCACTAAATTTAGTTCAGCGGCTTAAATATAAAATTAAATGATACAAAACGCACACACTAACCTAATGGGCGTTTCTCGTTTATTCATTTTTTGTTTGATGTTTTTAGTAAGTAGTATATCTTTGACATGTTTTGTTAATCAATTTACCCAATAAATATGTTGTAGAGTAAATGCCAAAAATGTAAATACTATCCAAAAATACCAAATGCAACATTTTGTCTATCATTGATTGCCTTGCCTTGCCATTAGATACATATATAATGCTAAATTGGTCACTGATGAGATGTACCAAATATTTCTAACCGAATTTGTACTATACTACTTTATACTTAGCAAGTATTTTCTCTAATCACTAAATTACTTTGGCATTGAGATAATCATATTGTTTGATAGACACGACAAAAGCTGTGCTTGGGTGGGGTATCAAAGTAAATGAAATATGTGTAACAAACGGCAATACACATTATTATATATTACAATATCAGTTTGTATACAAACAAAATTACATCTGATTTCTTGCGACACACCGAAGTCTATAACAGCAACAGCACGTATAAGACGTTAAATTAGTTAAAGTAACACGAGAAAAACGCTTCCTCAAAACACAAGTGATATAATATTCTGTAAGGTCACAAACTGTCATAATTCAGGGGTGTGAGCATCAAATTACGTTTATTGTGTTATGGAGGTTGTAAGGTCGGTGGCACTCGTCAGGCGACCTTACGTGACGACTAACGTGAACAATCGCCGTGTTCTTCATATTACGAGCTTGAGGAGAATATTTATAATATTCTTAGTTTATCTATTTGGCAATCAATAGAAATCCATAATCTCTGCCTACCCCTCTGGGAAACAGGCGTGGATCTATGTATGTATGTATTTAGTGCCGGCATTTAAATAGGTAATTATTATAACACTTTTCAGTATTTCTATTATGTTATTTCTGTCATGTCTTAGAATACGAAACATAATTCTTCTATATTCTGTTTTTTATTATTCTTTTAAAGAGACAACTGCCCCACTTGTAATGAATCCTGTGTCGCGGCGAACTTTACAGATTTACATTCAAACAACGGACACAAAGAACACTCAGATTCAGAACAACCATTTGTAGATCACAAATTTGTCTTGTGTGGGACTCGAACCCACAACACTCGGCGCAGGGGCAGTGGCGAGGCGACCACTTAAACCACTACCCCGTCCGTGCAGTCAATAATTATAAATCTATTGTGACTGCCACTGTCCGGTGTGCCGCAGCGACTCTATAGGTTAAGATATTATATAGAGAGACTAGCTGCGCCCCGCAGTTTCACCCGCGTAAGTCCTGATGCAATGGGAATATCGAGATAAAAATGTGTTAATCCAGGTCTCTACCTATCTGCATACCAAGTTCCGCCGGAATCAGTTCAGTAGTTTTTGCGTGAATAAGTAACAACCATCCATCCTCACAAATTTTCACATTTAGAATATCAGTAGGACTAATGCTTGTTTCTCTGAGGTGTAGTCGCAAAAACTACGAATAACCTTGTTGCTATAATTCTGGCAGCCTCTCTTGATTCATTCATTCTCATTTACTTCACGCACGCTAGTCGGCTTAAGGTAGTCTCAACTTATTCAAAATGACTTTGCATTTTATAGAAGTTAAGACTACCTTCTTCAAAATGCAAAGATTTAGTTAGAGAACGTTGGCTAGCCAAATCTTCGCCTTCTGATTGTCACATACGCAATCGCCTTACATTAATTACTATATCTTTTGTCATTAATTTTTCTATAGGTATGTCAAAACTATTAATACATCCGTCTCAATTCTTGTCACTATACCTACTGTTACGTCACAGCGCACAAACAACTTATCAAACATTTCCTCATTCTATCCCTATTTAAAGTTATAAGATAAAATAGCATTATATCGCATTTTCCCGTAAGCTTAAGAAAGATATATCACACACGTTTCATCGCCATGTATAAGCCACGTCGTTTAATACAATTTACCGGTCTCAGTTTCTGCTACTACCAAGAATGACACACATACATCTTAATACTATTCACTGAATGTTTAGGCAAAGGCGTATCATATAAACATTTCGCCTGCTATGGGTTTAGATGCTACGAAATAGGATGCGAGCTTACTGCTGAAAATTAATAGGTTGGTAACTCCAAAAGAAGAGACCAGAATCAAAGGCGGAAAATCAAAACCGATCTTCCCGTAAGTTGTTCGACGAGTAGTTAATCAGCATGGATGGCGAGGTGGTTTAACTGGTCGGCCCGCCATCGGCCACCGCGCCGAGTGTCGTGGGTTCGATCCCCACACGGGACAAACTTTTATGTGATCCATAAATAGTTGTTCTGAGTCAGGATGTTCTTAGCATCCACTGTTTGAAAGTTTGTAAAGGCACCCGTGATACGGGAATAATCCCTAGCGCGGAAATGGAATAAAGAAAAGATATTGTTGAATTTATGATTGTGAACGTCCTGTGCCATAACTTTACATACATTTATAGACTAACCTCTGTATATCTGTCGAAGTCTTCGTGGTTTAAACTATGATTGATATACCGGCTCTAAATATTCGAAAAGGGCAGAGTAATATTGGCGTATTCCCAAACGTATTAGCCTCGACTCTAACTTGATGCGGTTGAGTGCTCTCCTCGAAGATCCACGTGTTTACAACTTCAAATATAATTAGCACAAACGTTAAATATCATATAAATAACGCATTCTTATTATATATTTTCATATAGTCATGCATTGCGTCCATCTACTGGATAAAAGTAAGACGCGCTGTGGTGTTAGCTGGAGAAACATAGAATATGTACCTATAACCGCAGCTTACTTGCACGATCGCCAAACAATAAATGAAAGGAAGAAAACTGTTTTATTTGTAGCTCCATAATTTAATTGTTAGTTGCATGTTTGTCACATATTTACATTGAAAAGAAATCTTAGTTTAATCACTTTACTAACATTATTTGAATATAATTTAAGGAAAGTATTTTGAAGTTAATACTTTATTTTAAATAACGTGTAGTTTTAACATTGCTTGTTAGACTACAAATATTTCGGTTAATACAATAGTAAAAAAATATACTACAGCTAATTATTCGCTTTTAAAAGAAGCCTATTTCCTAGTCAAGTTTCATTAAAATCTTCTCAGCAGCTTCGATTTAGTAAGATCACAAACGAAAAGAGTTATCTGACATTTATAATATTAATACGACTACGATGTTTGATGTTTTGATTATTTAGCAACAAATCAGAATGATAACGAATGATTTGATATGGATGAACATACTTCCTTGTAATATATTCATAATACAGTGATATCTAAAGAGAAATTGGGTAGAAGTTGTTCGTAAATTTAATCTATTTAATGTTGTTGAAAGCAAATAAAATGAAAAGCACATGACGTAGTCGCAGGAGGTTAAAAACGGATTACCGCGACAAATTGGAGATCTTTTGAATGTCAAGTACATTTTCTCATCTTAGAGGAAACTGTTTGATAATAAATTCATCAAAGAAAAAGCCTAGAGTACGTTGCAGATGTTATACGTCTGATTGTTGTTGTTTGTAAATGATCACTAGTATCGTTGACAGTAGGACGTGTTGCAGATTCGACGCTTGGGATGTTTATTTTGTTGCTAAATTTCGTACTTACCCGGAAACTCCTGAAATTCTTTCTTACCTGGCGAAACAAGGGACAAAGGAAAGGTGTAAGAGTGTTATTACACGCCAGTTCTCTGTAAAAGTTCAGCAATACTTCGACCAAGCTGGCTCTCTCCAGCAACAGATAATTGTTAGGCACGGCAGCGATGGGCGCTACAGCTAAAGATTACTTTAACATTTCAAGTCTTAGATTTCCAGACATAATTAAGTACCTATTGTATCTGGCTGTCGGTGTGCCACAGCTCCATAGAGTTAGAATTATCTAAATATAACACGTCCTCTATTTTATTCAAAGTTCAAGCAAAGGTGTCATTTCCTCACACATCAAGGCTCTGTGATTACAGCTGAGAATTTCGCGACAGGTAGAACCTGACCTTTGCCATGACACTTGAAGGTTGTAAATAGGTACATATATGTACAAATTCAAATTAACTTTACTCAGAATAAGGTACATTTTAATCGTAGTTGCAGATATATTTGGATAGTGGTGTATAAGATGGTAGATAAATGTAAATGCATATAGTTTAGTCAATATACGCGAATAAAGTTATTTTGATTTGATTTCATTTGAATACACACTTGTATACTTTTTTTATGAGGCGGTACGCACCTGATGCATACCCTCTCGCTACAAGGGGTGGCGAGAGGTTTATGTCCGGCTCTCCCGTACTTCGGGCCTACGGTGTGCCATCTCGCTGCCTTGTATAGTGGGTGGGTCACTAGAAACGAGACTACATCAGCGCCCATCCAGCAGACTATGACTCCTAGGTGACGCCCCAGCACTACAGAGGACGTCGGACCGACGCAATAGCTAGCGGGCGGGAAATCCCCGCCCGCGGCCTTTATTATGGCGGCATAAAGCGCGCGAATGCTCGCCTGCGCCGCTCGTTTTGGCGGCGACGGCTCGGATCCGCAATGATACTTTCCTCGCAGATCTACTCTGCCGCCTCCTTCTGCGAGATGACGTCCTCGCAGAAGGATGCGACCTCTGCCCACTTCCTGGCTGACAGCGAGAGGTCTTCTCCCACAACCTCAATGAGTTCACGGCGCTGCCCCGCCCTAGCAGGGCATGGCTCGAGCGTGTGCTGCGCCGTGTCCTCTTCACACTCGCAGTGGTGGCAGATGGCACTCGGTTCCCTCCTAGCGACCGTGTGCAGGTATTTGCAAAGCAACCGTGCCCTGACAACACCTGCACTAGCCGGAAGGAAAGGGTTCCAGGGGCGACGGGCCACGGCCACCGCTCCAATACGGGCTGGAGGGCCCCAACGGTTCTAAAACTGTATAACTATACTAATATAGTTATGCAGACAAATTAAGTCAGTAAACCATTGGAAATAACAAAGTACCATAACCCGTTACTTCTACATATCCATATGAATCTCCCCAACCATGTTTACTATTCGAGATTCGATTGCCAACGTTTCAGGTGCAAGCAGGATTCGGTTTCTACTGATTTATCGTCGTTTCTTTTGTTACGAGCCTCGCGATTTGGTTACGGATGTATAACGTCGCAATCCATGGAGTATCTCATCCAATTACGAAGCAGAAAGATATTTTGAGCTTATCGTGTATGACTTTATGTCGTGTATTGCGCACAACATGCAAATTATTCTCAAATACGTTCGGTAATAAGAGTGTGATTTATTGATGGTATATGCATATACATATGTATACGCCTTTGTATACTTTTATTGAGTTGTCATAAGTATTAGTAATATAAACGTGAATATACAGCCGCATGAGATCGTTGGACTGCTACGCAGAAGTATCAAGTTCGATCCCACGACACGCATTTTTGACATTCTGAAATAATATGTGTATTTAATTGTTATCGCTCATTTGAATGGTGACAAAAAGCATCGTGGGTAAAACTCCTAAATTCCTCTATGTTCTTAAAGATGTGTAAAACGGCTCTGGGTCAGCGTGGTGGACTATGGCCGAAAATGTGAGTCGTTGCCTTGTAACAATAACACTCACGCAGTAAATACAAAATAATACATCAATATTAAAGATACTATTTTATACTTTAGAATTTAACATTAAAGGTCAATATTTGCTTTTATATGAAAGCTACAGATTTTAAATACGAAATAAACTTAGAATTTAACATTAAAGGTTATTTGTCCTAATATTTGCTTTTATATCAAAGTCCTCTGAAGGCTTTAATAGACGAGATTACTTTTGTTTATCAATATTTACCTTTATAGTATAACGACAGCTTATCGAGCGATTGAAGAATTATCCGATCACAAATGATTGACGATATTGATGGAGCCTATTACGAACTTTCATGTTTTTGTTATATAGAGGGAAGTTGTATACTAATATACTATTTGTTACATAATATTGTCTTCTATTTACTTTCTATTTAATTTCAATACTATTTGTTTACACTATACACCGTACAGACTTACGCTTGTTTAATTCAGAAGGAGGAGACAGTGGTTGTATTGTACTTGTTTTAGGTTAAACGAACTAGGGATTCAGCCTGTCATCTAACGGGTGCATAGCCAATATCACTTTGCCCAATCTGGGAATCGAATCCTGGATATCACAGTCATAAGCAGGCTATCGAAATAAGTACAGTGAAGTTAATTATATTTTCGGTAACGTTTTTCTGATTTAGGCATGGCTCTAGTGATATTAAACGTTAGACAGTATAGGGCGAGTCTACAATGGTGCACAAAGCAGCCACGCGCGTTACAAACCCCGCTCTCATCTATACTAATATTATAAAGAGGAAAGATTTGATATTTTATTTGTTTGTAAGAGTTCAAAAACTACTCAACCAATATTAAAAAAAATTTCGCTATTAGAGACCGTTTTATACGTTAAGCAATGCATTGAAATTAACGCATACTTCTCCGCGGGGCTACGGAGAGGTAATGTTGGACTCAGCGGGGAAATATGGTGGGCGGAGCCACGGGAACCACTATCACATGCAATCGCAACCCCGCCGAGGTTTCGGCCCGCCGCCATATGAAACGGCAGGCCACTACACAAATAGACCTACCCTTTAGGCACTTCTAATTCTAAACCCTACTCTCCCCTTGAGGGAAAACGCACGCCGCCTCTCAGATGCGGTGCTGATCGGGTGACGGGCAGACCCACTAAACTCACCACCCCTAGGTAAAACAGAGAGAGTGGCTGGAGGTCATCTCGTGCCCTCCGGCGCCCAGTTCTGCGGTTAGGAAGAGAGTTTGAGCGTAAACTCTCCCGCTCCGCCGCCTCCTTGTTGAAAATTATCTCGCTCAGGACTATAGACTGAACCACGGCCGGGAGTGAGAGTGCAATCAAACCGACTGCCGCGAGCAACTCACAGCGCTACGACGCCCAGGCGGGGTAATCCGCCAAAGTGTGCAGCGCCGTGTCCACAACAACATCACGGTAGTCGCTGCAGTAAGGACATTCGGACCATTACATAGCTATACTATCACCGAGTAACATAGCCTATATTTTATTTAAAAATAAGTACTGATATAATTCACATAACTTAACTTAACGTACTGTTACGCGAGCGAAGCCGCGAGTCGACTGCGAGTGGAGTACCTTCTAGACGCGAGAATCGTCATCTCGAGCGTAAAATGATTAATAAGTCTATAATGATATTAAAATGATATTCGTGAATTATGCATAAGTAAACTAGATTAGGTATAGAGCACGTGTATTAGAGAAAACACTGTAAACGCTAATATACACATACATATATAATATACACAATTGTTGTGGCTATAAATAGATATTTATAGCCACAACAATTGTGTCTAAGCTACTTAATATTATAAAGAGGAAAGTTTTGATTGTTTTTATATTGGTTGGTCATACAAAAAATTCTTTACTAAAACTTAAGTTTAAAATACAATTTCGACACAATTTATAACTTTAGAATAACAATACAAAATTCGAATTTATAAAATCCTTCCAGATCTTTGGTTCAATGTTTGGCTAGGAATTCTCTGTAACCGTGGTTGATTGTTTAATTCTTTTCTAACTTTAATTCTTTAAAACTTATAAACTAAGTCAGACAGAATGTATTATTACAGATTTTTTATTATTTATAATTAGGCTATTAAATCTGTGATGTAATAGGTTAATAATAAGCTAAAGTACTTACTACTACGAGGACTAAAGTTACACAGTCCAATTAGCAGATAACATACAGAAACCTCCGAATACTACGAAATCTTAAGATAACTTTGATAAAATTAATATTTCAAGAATATGTTGCAAGTTTTTTAATTGGTCACAATTTAATACTCTTTATAATCTAATCTGTTTCGTAGTTAATGTCATGCATAGCATTAATTTTATGTAGTACTAGCTGACCCACGCTACTTCGCTTGCTTCATATAAGAGATATTTTCCCGTCTTTGCAACATATTTCATAAATGCTCTGCTCCTATCGGTCGTAGCGTGATGTTATATATCCTATAGCCTTCCTCGATAAATGGGCTTTCCAATGCTTAAATACTTTTCAATTTGATTCAGTAGTTCCTGAGGTTAGCGCGTTCAACCAAACAAACAAACTCTTCAGCTTTATAAAGTTAGTATAGATTTGATAGATTGTGTTAACAATGTATCGAACCACATTATTTATGTAGAGATGTCAATATCTGACTAGTTATATATCATTTCGATCACTATTATCTTGTACTAGCTTTTGCCCGTGGCTTCGCTCATGCAAATGTAGGTTAGATTAGCAACAGTACTATTTTCTGGATGAAAGGTCCTATGTCCTTTTCTGTTACCCTGAAACGCATATGTGAAATTTCATGATGATCGGTCGAGTAGCGTAACAAACAAACTCACATTCACATTTATAATGTTAGGATATCGGTATTATTTTCTCCTGTACAAAACTTTTTTTTTGCACTTACGCACAATTTGACCATATAAAATAATTATTTTCTTTTTTTTCCTGTGCTGTTATTATTTCCTAATTCCTCCATTTCCTTGCGACCTATATTTATCTCAGTCTGTGTTTCTGCGTACCTCAAATGCTGTCAAGAGCACATGTGTTCTGTCGTAGCTCTCGTCGCGTGATCGTACGTAATCATAATCGTGAGAGATTGTACATCTGACCGCTTTTCCATTACGTACACAAATTGTTTCAGTCGCAAATGAGTAAGACGTGAAAAGCAAGCTTTCTTACTAAAAGTGTATGATAATAATAATAATAATAATATTCATTTATTCGAGTAACCTTTAGACTCATAATTGTTAGTAATACATAAAACTTATCCTATGTTAGTAAATACAAATCTTACATTTAAATAGATGCCATAATTTAATGAACATTTCAATATATATACATCACACGCCTGTATTCCTGAAACAGTAGGTAAAGTTGCATTATACCCACACTTTATTGGGTATGGCTCTTGGTCCAATACACGAAGATTAGTCTATTGTCGTTTATCTATACTACCATGAATTCCTTGACTCATTGGTTTTTTTAATCGAATTCACGACAAAAAACACATTAATACTTTGGCGATCCGGAATTCGAACCTGAGATTTAAAGCACAACTGTAGTCTCCACTATCACTGCACCACCAGCCAGTTAAATATAGATTGCGTAATTCAGTAACAACATAAATAAAGGTACTGCATTTCGTCTTAAATTTGGGGCACTTCGACTAGACCCAAAATGCACAAAGTCAAATGGACAGTAAATTTTAAAAAAACCTGACCTTACTTCAGTTAAGGCAATTACTGGTCAATACAACCTTGAACCATACCAAACGGTCTAAATGACCGAAACGACACGTGTCAGTCAATAACCGTGTCAATTATATGTGTCAGGTCAGGATCTGATGACGCGGACGCCCCGCCCACCGGCCCCGGCGAGCCGGCGCATACGTCACCGACTCTGACGCAACCACTTCAACGATATCAATTGTGGCTGGCAGCTTATCTGATACTTAAAACTCTATATACCTCTAGATTGTATGACTGCTGCTCTTATTGATTTTGCGTTGGCAAGTAGCAGTTTTAAGTGCAGTCTATAAAAGTTATTGTGCGAAGTTTTATTAATCCTAACTAGTATTATAAATTAAAATGTGAGTTTGTTTGTTACGCCTTTACGTTTTAACTACTCGATCGATCATCATGCAATTTCGCATACACGTTGTCAGGGGTACAGAACAATGTATTGTTACTAATTTAAGCTACATTTACGCGAACGATGCTGCGGGAAACATCTAGTAATATTCTAAATGCAAATGTAAATTTGTTGTTTGTTTATTGGCTTGTAACAATAATTTTACAATTATGGTTTCCTAGTTTTAAAAGACAACTTATGCATTAGGAATCATTCTTGTATCACGGGGAACTTTACAAACATTCAAATAACGGACACTAAGAACACCCACCACTGGGAACAACCATTCGTGTTTGTTGGTTTTGTCCCGTGCAGGAATCGAACCCACAACACTCGGCGCATTGACAACGCCTAGGCGAAGACTCGGACATAGCCCTCTCACCTCCCCTTGTGACGAGAGGGTAGGCATCAGGCGCATTTCCACATGAAAAAAAAAATAATAAAAAAAAAGGTTAGGGATTGTAACTATCCCGTAAAGTGACGTCACGCATCGAAGTAGTTTTGAACAAGTTAAAATGTACCCCATTGATCGGATTTCACACAACCATTACTAAGTATGTTTAGCTGACTTCGTGGAAAAGACCTTCGGTCTCTTTCACTAGCAGCTGAATTTGTGTTAAGTGGTGTCCGATATCCATGACTGTGTGTCCTTTTGACACTTATTCAATGGACTACATGTATCCAAGACCCTCGTTAAAACGGGGATAAAAGGGTAGAATGTTAGTACGTACTTAGAAACGGTTGCAGAAAAATAATACATATGAACAATCTATATACACAATAATATTGTTACGTGCTGGGTTCGACGGATAAGAATATAAACAATATTACCGACTAAAACACTTTTATTCAAACACACAATTCAATTTAAAACACAATAAACACTAAACCACACTTTTTGCTTCAAACTCCGTAGTATTTCCGCTTCCGTTCGCTTCGATGAACACTTGATCGCTTACGATTGTAAACTGACTCGGCGGTGCGCGTGCGCCCTATTTATACGCGGGTAAAGTGCTTCTAGAGCTTTCCAGCAACGCCGTACTCGGCGTGTAAACAGCACGATGCTTCGAGAAAGTACCAGCATTCTCTCTAAGATTCTCGTGCCGTACTACGCAGTTCCGTAAGATGTCAATAGATGGCGGTGTAAACTATTAGACGGAACTGCCGAGTCTTTCCCACAATGCCGAGAGATGTCACTGGGCGTAACAATATTATAAAGATTAAATTTTTTGTGTTTTTGTAAGGGTCTGTATCAAAAACTAATCAACCGATTTAAAAATTCTTTCTCTATTAGAAAGTCAAAGTCTAAGTCAAAAATCATTTATTCATTTAGGTCACAAAGTAACACTTATGAACGTCAAAATATATAGGTTAGTGAGTTTACTAAATTACTGAAGCTACATTTAGGTTAGTTGCTAGGTTCAGGCAAAGGGTTGAGCTTATGAGAAGAAACCTGCAAGAAACTCACGGCCACTCTTTTAAATTGTCAATTAAATATAATTTCAGTATTTTACAACTCAGATTAACAAGGTGTTGCAGCCATTATGCCATATACTACAGACTATAAAAAAACTAAAGAGAATAACAATAATAACTTAATAATATTATAGAGATAAAATAATTTAAGCTGAGGTATATTTTTTAATATAAATCTAAAATAGACAGTAGGATATCATACACTTACACATTGTGAGTACTAAATTACATTACTAAATTGACTTATAAGTAATACAGATCTTTGAATCCTGAATGCAACAAGCAACTAGTTCCATGAGGTTTTGTCATTTAAGTAGTCGTTGGCTGGATAATAACCCTTCCGAATGAGCTGTATTTTAACAGCGCTTTTAAATTTAAGCAATGGTAAATTAATTATATTGATAGTAGTTTATTAAAAAAACGTATACCGAGTCCCGCAAATGTATTGTGAACTTTATGTAAACGATGATATGGCCCTAACTTATGCTTATTTCTAGTGTTTACGTTATGGATATCACTATCCTTCTTATATAAGTGAATATTATGCTTAATAAACATAATGTTAAAGCTATATTATCACTGAGTAACACAGGCTATTTTTTAGAGTACTGTGTTAATCTAACATTCTTTTACGCGATAGAAGCAGCGAGAAAAAACTGATTCGTAATATATAAAAAAAATAATATAACCTCATTAATTCGTAGTATAGATTGCTTCAGAGACGCAGCGGTAGTGAATGTGACCCAGTATGAGTTCGATTGTGGGTTGGATTTTCAGGTCCAACAAAGCGCTATTGGGTTTTCTTTAAACAGTTTTTTATTTAAAGACTCACTAACTCCCGCACGAGCAAATAATTCCTGTACCTATTGCGGAGGACTTTACAAGCATTCAAACAATGTCACTATGAAAATTCAGACTCCAAACAACGTTTGGGTATCACACAAATTTTTGTTCCGTATGGGATTCGAACCGGAACACTCGGCCTGTAACAAAATATGGATGTAGTTGGTCTGTTGTCCTCTCTTGAATGTGTGTAGTTCTGCTTGTCACTGGAACCAAGTATGACTATTACACATGTATGTTGAACGATTGTTAATAATATAATATACCATAAATACCATATAGATTACAGTTCAAAAGACAGAAGCCGTCTAAATAAATGAAAAGTGTACAAGTAGTTCGTAACTTATATCAACAACTTACGGACAAGCTTAGTAAGTGATTGTGTAACCGGATTTAAGATAAACCGCTTAGAGAAGCGTAGAGATGAAAAAAAGATAAAACTTACAAAGCAAGAAAGGGTTCCAACCCAATAGTGAGATGGTATCGAGTCACAACCAGAATATGTAGCTTTACAAAGGCAGATACAAATATTCTGTTCCTACTTATCTTACTAACAATATAATAAAGTAAATATACTACGGGTTAGATGAGTAACAGTTCTCTTTTCTGGATGAAAGGTACCCCCCGACAACGAGTATGCAACATTTGATGAAGATCGGTTAAGTAGTTAAACCGTGAAAGCATAAATAAACAAACAAACCTACATTCGCATTTATAATATTACTTAAGATGTGAAAGATAGCATTATATATATATCAGATATCAGCTATTAAGCCAATTTGGAAGTTCGCTCACAGATAGGCCATGTCCTGGATTCAAACATATATATGATTATTTTTATCTAGGTGTACGTTCTCGTGAGATTAAGCTGGGCGAAGCCGTGCATCATTTAGTTACATAATAAATGTTACAGTTAATAAAGATGTTTGTTATTCAATCACGATGAAACTAAGCACACATATAGATAATCGCCTGAATAAATACAAAGGTTAATCAAGCAAAAGCACGGCCGGAAACTAGTTTAAAAGATATTAAAAATATCGTTGGAGCTCACTAAAACGCATAAGGTACTTCCTATTATTTTCCTTCATAGCGAGCTTCATAGCTTCATAACATAACGTACAATAGCGAAGTTTTAAAGGTTGTACGTCTTCATTTAATCGCGAGTGTGTCGTTAACTTCTGTCATAACTCGCCGCGTGTTTGAAAGGATTTAGTGAAGGGAGCTCGTTACACGTGAGCTCAACACAAACGATGTGTTTACGTGTTAATGTTATAACTTGGGTTCATTATTCTTGTTTGAATATACAGAATAATGAACCACCTAGTTTAATAGTACATACATACATAGATTTACGCCTGTTTACCAGAGGGGTAGGCAGAGACTATGGGTTTCCATTTGCTACGCTCGTGACACACTTCTCTGGCTTCATTCAGTTTAATAGTACAGAGCTTGAATAATTTCAACGATCTGTTACATTACATACGCTTGTGTCCTAGTTTTAAGTTGAACTATATAACACTTTAGGTTAAATATAAGATCTCTTGTGCCCAATAAATTAAGTTAAGTTTAAGTGGTAGGAAATTCGACTGCTGTGCATGTTAGTTTGATTTTCAGTCTGCTAGGTTTTTGTCATGAAATTCAGTATTTTTATTTTTTATTTTATTTATTTATAAATTAGTTTGTGCCCAGTAAACGGTAATAGGTTCGTTCCTATTATGTGGGTCCTAAAATTAAGCTGGTAAGATGTACGAGTAGTTTTTTTTTATTATGTATGTGTTTTGTATGTAGTTTGTTTTCAGTAATGTCCTGGGGTAAGATTGAATTACAATGCGTGTATTATTTAAATCGATTGAGTAATATATATTAAAGTGCGTTAGGATATAAAAATGGTTAATACATAATTATGATGGAGTTCAATATGAGCTTGTACAATATCACGATAATGTTTGATCGAATAACATTTCTTGACTAATTTGCCATCATCATTGAGTTATGAACCGAACATAAATGAGCTGTAAAATACTGAAATTATAATAACAATAATAATAATATTCTACCACATACACACAACACCATCTAGCCCAAACTAAGCAGAGCTTGTACTATGGGTACTAGACAATGGATAAACATACATATATACTTTTTTTTGTAAATACATACATATTATACATAGAAACACCCAGACCAAGACAAACATCCATATTCATGCACACAAATGTTTGAGTTGTGCGGGAATCGAACCCACGACCTCAGGCGTGGCAGTCGGTTACACTAACCACTACGCCATCGAGGCCGACGAAATTATAACTTGATGGCGATTTAAAAGAGTGGCCTTGAGTTTTCTGCAGGTATCTTCTCATAGGCTCAACCTTTAGCCTGAACCTTGCAACTAACATAAATGTAAATTCAGTAAATGTAATAAACTCACTAAACCCTTTGACGTTCATAAATGTTATTATGTGACCTAAGTGAATAAATGATTTTTGACATTGAATTTTAAAAATACCCTTTCATATTATCTTAAAAGTATCTCGAACTTCTATTGCCTACTTCAAACATAATTTTAAACAACTTTTGTTAATCTTCTTAAAGCTTTACTTACTTCATATTAGACTCGGAGTCACCTCTTTACGTCTTACGATAATTTCCATTGAGCTTAAGGATAAACTCCGCAAATAACATGATTACTTTGTGCTCTCGACAGCGACTTACATAATAGACTTATGCTATCATTTCATATAATTTTGTACTTAACATCGAATTAATTTGACCTAAGCGAGGATTATCGAGGCTCAGTTCTCCAAACAAAATGGATTTAGAGGGAGAGTGATTTCACCATGCGAGTTGAAAACCTCCGCAAATCAAATTTATGAACCAATTAGTTCTTAGTAATTTTGAGAAAGTAAATTATGTACGTTATATTTTTTATTTATACCGTCTTCTTGGTTTAAACCAGTGGTGGTAGTTTGGTGTGTAAATATCCGAATTTACGTAATGGTGATCCTTTAAAAATAATTAAAAGAGCCTAGAGGCAAAATTGAATAAAATATAAAATTATTCTGTTTTAGATTTAATAAAGAAGTATTTATGCTTAGTATTGTATAACCAGTATAAAACAGTGCGAGGATTTTTATAATCGATTGTTGAAATAATAACTACAGATATGCTGGACGTTGGTATTGCTAATTAATTATAAAATTCTGCGACGTAATGAAACTTGGCAAACTAAAAGATAGTTTAAATAAGCTGTTTATTTATATTAAGTTACAAAGACTTCACTTATACCTTAACCAATCCAATTGTTTGAAATTATGCTTAAGTTTTCAACACTCAACTAAATCCGACGACAGACTTTTTCCAAACAACTTATGAAGGAAGTACTTTCATTTTCTTTGAGAATAAAATTTGGAACAACGCAACGCGTAATAATAAACTACCGTATTACCGACATAGTCTTTTGTCATTTGAACTTTTTGTGATTTGATTTATAAGAGAGGTTTCTTTATATAAGTAAGTAAGACTAGCTAGCTAAGGTATAATACTAATGATCAATTCTGTTTGTTCTTTGCTTTCGGAACTCCAACTAATTGGACGAAATGCTGTAAAAGTGTGACGATACGTCGATTTCTGTAAAAGAGTAGTACCTCCCATGGTAAGCCGACTGATTTAAATTGCCATCATAACATAGTAGCGGAGGTACTGCCAAGATTTTAATCCATTTAAACATTTTTTCGTTATTTTTGTCCTCTGCTATAACATTAGTTTCACGGTCACTCCGTTGCCACCTATGAGTTTCATAAAGTGTAGTTATGATGTGATAGCCACATTGTCAGTCAGTAAAGTTGCGTTGGCAACAACTGCTTATCCGAGATAATCTTTAAACCTATAAATCAAACGAAATACCATGGCGTTGTAATTAATTATTGTACTGTTTCCGCGTCACTAAGTCCATCAAATTGAGTGTGTTAATAGAATTGGTTAGCGCCGCAATCAGCCGAACATCGACCCTCAATTACTACTTTATTGTACGACAATATCTACTGCTGGAAATCTCGACAGAATTTCCTTTAATTTATTTGCTTAGAATTATTCGCTGAGTAATTTTAGTTGGTACGGCGGGTCGACGACATTCTAACCTCTTTGAAAAGACACCGAATTTTAATGTTATATGCTGGAAAAGCGAGTGCTCGGCGGAGGGTAGGCAGGGGCTTAGTTATAGCTTTTCATTTAGGTTAATTCAGTTTTGAGAGTCTTGGTTGCGTAGTGGTTGAGTGGTCGTCGTGCCTCTGCTCTTTTAGATAATTTATCTTATTATTTTAAATTGATATATGTAACTACTTTTTGGTAAATTAAGAAGAGCCTATATAGTCAATGTTAAACGTTCCTCACAATTGAATCCACTTATAAGCAAATTATCAAAACAAAATCATGACATGAATTTATTTGATAGCCATGTTGCCACATACGACGACATACTGCGCTACAATAAATTATGTTTATATCAATAATAACAAATTACTTTAATGTCGTGTTTGTTCCTGCCTACACCCCGCGTATCAAACAAATAGAGACTCTTATGTATTTGCATAATTTTTATTATATCAGTATCTTCTTTATTGAATTTCTTAATACGCAGTATGTTACGTAGACATCTTGTTTTATCATTCTATGTTAGTGAGTATAGTCTGTGACGCAGTAAATGCCCTCTAGCCAGATATTTCGAGGACTTGAAGAATCTGGGAGCTGACAGCGGTAAATCGAATGTAATGGCACCGTCTGTTGTAATTTACCAAAGTTTATTGAAATGAGTGTATCGATAGGTCATTGTTATAGGATAATGGGTGGGTTATTAAACTCCGTGAAATTGTCAAGAACAAATGGAATTAAACGAGGTTGGCAAGTTCTAATTGTTTGTTCGTCATAATGGGCTGGCAACATTTATTCAATCGAAAACTAATGTAATCGTAAGACAAAATTATGTGAATCAAAAATTATTTTTATTTTCTTTAACAAAAGGTAATTTTTCAAAATGTTGTATACTCATAGGAAACAGGCGTCAGTTTATGTCCAGAACTGAAACTTTACTTTATAAACTGTCGGGCAACGAAAGATTGATTGCCCGTTATTTTTAAAACAATAAGAGATAACTATCTTTATATTATATGCAAAAAGTAAATTAATTAAGCATTTGTCATTTGGAACACTCCAATAATTCAAATAATTTATCCGATATGGAACAACCACAACTGTGAATCAAACATTTCATTCATGCGCAGAGTTAGACCGTCTCCATATCGTCACCAACGACTCTACTCGGGAGTAATTGGAGCGACGTCTGATCCTTCGAGTTCTATTCAATTTTGCCATAGCGGTCCGAAAGAACTATTGTATTGACACGTACATATATACATATATGCAGCATGTATGGACAAAATTCTATATACCGTAACCAAGTATCTTCGTCTATATGTAGAGATACGCTATGTGGTACTACTCTATCAGACAGCGTATTGTAATATTATATGGGGAAAAGAATGATGTAAATTGGAATATAATATTTTCTTACGTTCATGCGAATGTTATACATTGAAATTTAACTACTTTCTACGAACTATGTCGCGATTTTTTTATAAAACACTTTAATTACAAAATTTAATCACTATGACTCTGCTATTATTAAATGTTTGTAGTTTAGTTCTTCAGTAATAAGCATGCAAGCTGACAGACAGACAGACAGACACGATATATTTATAATATGTAACTAAAAAATATTAGGCAACTTTAGGCATTATACTCCAGACAGTTTGTCAACAGGTCATCCTATCACCTGTTCTTTTCAACTGTGACCTGCATCTGTCCATAACTAATAACCCTAATTAATGGGTTGTGACGTCACACAACTATAACGTCACTGTATGGAAGCTTTTTGTAACTTGTTTTGACAGTGTTACACAAAGGATGACATTGTTATGAAGTTATTGTGTGCGCGTAAGAAATTGGCCACACGATTTTGGTGACCTATATGTTATATTGAAGGATATTAGAAGTACATCTTACTAATAATTAATCTTATAACGTCATGACTATAAATACATTTCGTTGCACGTGGTATATAACCGAACGATCGTGCAGGCAGTTTTCTCCATATTTTCTGCTTTATATACATACATCTCATCTCATCTCTACATACTCACGCTTCATTTCCGATAAGATAAGCAGTGTATAATTTTAACATTTTGCCAGTTATCGTTATAGGAGGCCAAGCTTATTGCCATCCACCGGGCACACTCCGTGCCGAATCTGAGTATTTCTTGTCAGAATAGCCGCATAACACTTTACCAGTTAATTGAACTAAAGAACTCCTACAGCAATCGTCTTCAATGCTGTGCCACCAAGGCATTCTGCTTTAGTTTCTGCTTATTTTATTAAATTAGTTTGAGATATGCATTTCGTTGAGAAACTCAGCATGAATCATAAATAAATGTAAGTGCAAGTAATAATGTCAGTTTATTACTTATTTAGGCAATACAGTCACATCACTCAGAAAGTGGTTCGTAAAAGTTACGAGTACGTTATGATACTTTATGACGAACAACAACGACTGAACACTTTGATTTTTGCTACGGAAATTATATTTGCGCGACATATTAAAGTAAATATGCAGTTTTGCAATTTTTGCCTCTAATGTTTTTGAGAAACGAAAAATCCAGTAAAGTATAGTAAAATAGACTAACAGAGAAAATAGAGACTGCAGGTTCAAGTTCAGTGTTAGAATACAATGTTTAGTTTAACATAATGTCCGACCGAACCTTCGGTTTCGGTTTCGGCCTAGGTCCGGCAATAAAACAAGTTTCGGCTTAGTTTCGGTTTCGGCCGTCGTTCAGCCGTAACTATGGCCGAAACTGAAACTGGTTTCAGGTTTCGTGCTGCGATCAGAAATACTCGGTGCACTGAGCTGCGAGTGATAAGGTGTAACTTTGCCGCGTCACAGTCGTATCATAACTTGTTTGTATTTACGCCGCAATTTTGCGTTAGTTTGTTTTATTTGTTGTGAAATGACGTAACGAAACAGGTTAGTATTAATTTGCTATTGATGTGATTTTATGTTCATGATAGTTAATAAATAACCAAATTCGATTTCTTTAATATAACAATAATGCGTAGGTTGTCGTACGTTACCTACTAACAATAAAGGTTAGGCATCTATTTGAATGTTTCCGGTTAGTATAACTGTCGTTAATGCTAACAAATACCTGTAGGTTACTATTAGTTATATAGTATTAGGTAAAAGTCCAGTACTACGTAAATTTATTTAATAATCTGCTTATTTCATAAAGCACTAATAATTTATTTGAAATACTTAAGGAGTGATAATTTGTTATGTCATCGATCATTAGATAAGTTCAAATATAAGAGACTGAATAATTAATACGTGATTTAAAAAGAAAACTTATTATTTAATATTGTCTTACGTTTACGCAAATTACGAAACCGTCGGGGAACGTGTAAAATGAAATCTAAATAGTACAACTATTGAATATGTTTAGAATTTAAAATGTTAAATAACTTAAATAGAAATAAACAGTAACTAGTAAGTAAAAGTGTTTAACAAGAGTAGTTTAAAGTTTCCAAATTATGTAATAATAGTGTTTTATAAAAAATAAACAACTCGATAAAATCCGTATAAAATTTTTTATTTTCATACTAATTATGATCATTTTTTCCCCATGAAAACATGACCTTATATGGAAGTTTCGGTTTGGATCGTAAATACTAGTTTCGGTCGGACACTACTCTAAAGATGTTATTTTTTGTAAAAACATAGTTACTCGTCCATTTATACAATTTATTATTAAGTTTTAATGTCAAAGATTTAAATCATCGATGTGCCGATGAACGCACGCAAAGGTGTCTACACTAAGCAGAGTGTGTCACATTTTACATAGAACAATAGTGTAGGATTTCCAATACGAGTGAACGAGATAACTCTATATTTATAATTCAGATGTCATGTTAGCATTGTGTGTTAGGTGACAGCTTAAAGTACAAACAAGACCATATTTTAACATAGTAGGGCGCATGTATGATTTGAAACTTTGATTGAAGTGCATGTCACTCTGTTGTGTTAATCGAAATGAAATTAACATACAAGTTAAAGGTCTTACTTATCGCAAATCTGATGTCAGGGAGGGTAGTAAGGGTAATTGCACACATTAGCCTGGCTGTTTTATTTTTATATAATCTTAACGGCCAGGATAACAATTTCTAAAATTTTATCATATTGTTTTCATGCCCCAACTAAATTTGCGAAATACCTCTAATATCACAGTGTCCTATTATCTTACTAGAAACAATATTATAAGTGTTAAAGTTTGAGCAAGCAGTTAAACGGAATTGTATGCAAAATTTGCATGTTTTCTCTTGATACACCACCAAGAAGTTGATTATTATGTGTGTCGAACAGCTTCTTCTTAGAACGAAAATAAGGAAAAACATAACATCGATCGAAGTTGCGAACTAAAGCTAGTATCTCATAAACCTGGTCTTGGTAACATCTTTACCTATCCTTCCAGCTACAGCAATGACACTATGACATATAATTATATGACACATGACTATGCGAAAAGGATCATTCACCTTTCACGTGCACAGACACAACCGTTGATATAGCATCGTCCGACAATCATGTTATTTACCGAATGTCGAAACTTTCCGCCATAACATCGGTATTACTCATATCTGATCATAAACGGACTACAATGTACTTGTTAAAAGCTTTCCCAACATAAAATGAAATAGTCTGTAATATTATTGCGTTATCGTCTCATTGTACAGACGGATTATGATAGCGATAATATTTTGCGTGGGTGATTATTTAGAATAGAATTGAAATTAACTGTATTCATGCACCCAGTCCATCCATGCACACGCAGCATGCACGTGTTCACAAAATTAACAACGTTCACTCGTCGTCGTAAGAATTAACAAACATTAAAAAGACAATGTATAATAACTTATTATAGATTAATATATATTGCTTATGATGTATTTATTATGTTATAAATGATTACTTATACACCCGATTATTACATTAAAACTTGATAGACTACATATGGAGATATTTCATGTGTCTCGGCATCACCAAAAGGTAGACTGGTAAGTAAATATCAATAGTCACAAGGACTAAGTCGCGTAACAATCTAGTTGGACTTACTAATCGTTCAATGTTTTATTATTACCAGGGATTGCATCCGTTAACTGGCAGTGGCGACATAAGACACTACACAATCATGTAGCCACCCGCGTGTTGTCAACTAAATTGTAGACGTACTGGGTGTTCCAATGTGATTATCAAACAAAAAACAATTTTTATATTTGTTTACGAACGGCTGAAGTTGGACTAATTAACGGGAGGTTAACCACGCGGCCATACTGTGATACAACCTCTAACCCTGCACTCGTTAAATATGTTTTTAAATCTTTATTATTCATCCTGTTATTCGTTTTGTAATCGTTTACTGCATAGCGTAATTGATTGGTTTATAACTAGGTATATTTCTTGAGCTTCTATTCGGCTCTACGACAGCTGTTACGACAATAGCTAGAGATTTTAAATCCATATAATTTGTCGATTTGCCGTTACATTGTAGAAACAGACGTATAATTTATACAATTAATGTTCAGAACTCGAGAAATTATCACTTAGAGTTTGTACTGCCCTCTTATTTACAATTGATGGACTTATTAATTAGAAAATTGATTACCAGCCGACCTCTTAACATAGAAACATATCAAGTGAACAGTATCTATATTTAGTCGATACGTTCCCGCGTTGAAGTTTAATTGTGAATGTTTATAAGTGTCAATCATTATTACTCGATCAGTATTACAATAGCGTTGGTGAGGTATTTTCATCTATTCTAGTACCGCAAACATGTGTGGCGGATGCTTATAAAATTATTTATTTATAAAGACAACCCGCGGTGGGAATAATTTATATTCCACGTTGGACATTTCAAACATTGGAACCACGGGCATAAAGACCATTCGGACTCTGAACAAATATTTGTGGATAAGACAATTTTTTGTACCCACAAACCTCGGCTCTGACAGTGCCCGGGGGACTGCTTGCTTGCTAAACCATCTTTCTAATCATAACTTGCCACTAGTATCCGACCAAAACTAGTATTTCAACCGTAACCGAAACCGAAACCGAAAGTTCGGTCGGACACTACCTGTCACTATCAGTTGCCGAATAAGATCTCTTTATTATATACTTTTATAGTAAATAGAAGAAGATCCAAATAGTTGTTCACTATTGTGAAACTTCTGCGCCATGCAATAGTATAATAGTGCTGTCAATTAAATCGGAATATAAATGTTTATTGTGCCGAAAAATCATGTGCTCAATCTGTCAGGCACAACGACGTTTGTGTGGGGAAAACTAGTAAACGATTTGTTTTTACTACGTGTGGGAGTGACGCTTTATAAATTAGAACCATGGATGAATGAATTGGTTTAGAAGTTAATAAAACGTTCTAAAACTTCCTAAACTGATTATTTCAGCGCTTTAAAAATACTAGTGATCCACCCCGGCTTCGAACGGGTAGTACAAAACCTTAACAAAATATACACCTAAACCTTCCTTATGAATCGCTCTGTCTATTGATGCAAATCGAATGACAACCTATTTAGTAGTTTTTGAGTTTATCGTGAACAGACAGACAGACGCGGCGGCGGCGGGGTAATTTGTTTTATAAAATGTATTTTTTAGTAGTTTTTTTGCAACATTAAGTCATTCATAGTCATGAGCGTGTGTATAATTTAGATGAGACAGATTTACTCACACTGCACCACACATTTAATAAAAATTGCGTTAACTTTAAGCTAAATAATAATATTCTTCTTCATACTTCAAGAATCGAAGTCATTGCTACTCAATAATTTCGCTTGCAGTTCATTGCGTACTGTGATAATAACGACCTTTCTAAAACTATGTAACCAAATGGTTTTGTCCTTACTTCACATAATTGACTTGTTTTCGTTTTGAATTGATTCTTATCATTTTTATTTATTTAGAGTAACAGAAGCTCCAATTAAGATTTTAATCAAAATTGGCATTAAACACCTAAAATTTTAATAGAAATGCTATACAATGAGTAAGTATAATTTAAAATAATAAGCTAAGAATAATTTATTCATATGAAACTATTAAAACTGAACGTTTAGTCTACTTCGGTTTGAATCTTCTCTATTTCATCTAACGTGAGAATTGGAAGACAATAATATTGCCTGTTTAGAAATAGATTTCTAAACAGGCAATATTATTGTCTTCCAATTTTCGCTACAGATATTACGTCTAAAATTACTAATTATTCACATACATGCTATATTACATTGTAATGCTTACTTGAGTCGGGATTCGACAACTCAGCCCAAGCCTTATTACATCACTCTGCATTATATTTGTAACTAAGTGTGCATATGCTGAATAAATGTTTTATTTTCTTATTATTTCTGTGTTACTAAGTTAAATATATTTGAATTTGACTGGCAAACGTTTAGGTAGTTTACATTGCCTATGTGATTAGAAGTGAAAATCAAAATTATACCCTTGAAAAATAATCAGTTATTGCATTTTTGTACATTATCGTTATAACGATTACTCACTGAATATTTTATATAAATTTTTACTTAATTAGAATGTAGCGACGAGTCATAAATAAACTGTGTTTCATATATTACGTTTAGCCAAGTTATAACATTCGCGGTTTGCGGTGGAATCTTTCCAACAGGTTGTGTTACGTTTTTAGTTTATTTATTAAATAGTTCGATATACATTTAATGACTGGTCTCTGTCTGACGAGTCTAGTTGTGTATGTATGTAAGCAGAGATGTCGTGTCCGCATACTTTGTCAGCCATATTTTAATATACAATTGCAATACGATGCAAGACTACTAGCTTCTACGGGTCCATATCTTCACAACTCGTGCTGCAACTAAGAACTTTATAACAACATCTATATCAATTACTTGGTTTGACTCTGAAATCGAACATAGAACATTGCAAACGGTTGTAAACATAACAGCAAACTTATGTTATGAGACCTAGGACCTGTCTGTGATTAGTTTAGAATTTATTTCAAGATTAATTCAAAAATATTGTTTATTTGTTTCAGACTTCCGGATCACTATTAGTACTGAGTTTATCTGGAACATAGCTGGTAAGTCTTTGATCTAATTATCTAAAACACACAAACAAGCTGAGATTACTTAACTAACAGACGAACTCTTTTTTATATGGAGTAATACTCATCCATGCCTTTTATATTAAACTTACAGCCGATTGTTTTATATGTATAAACTACAAAATAATGTTATAAAATAAAATTTAAAATATTTTTGTATTATTCGGCTACATATAGTGTCTCTTTTAATTACTACGCACTGTTTGATATGCTATCATTTTATAATACCAACTAAAACGGCTTTCAGACAAATTGTTTTATATATCAAATGAACTCGAAGGCTGGCTGTCACAATAATCTCTTCAGATTTTATTCAGTGTCAGAAAACTTGTCATTTGCCATAAAATTCCGACGCCGGTTTATAAAAGGGTACTTTAG